>VZZY01008836.1:0-81285 GCA_013400335.1 Eurystomus gularis | reverse complement strand
CTGGAGTCATTCAAAGTCAGGCTTGATGGGGCTCTGAGCAACCTGACCTAAGTAGATGTCCCTACTTGTGTAGGGAGGTTGGACTAGATCACCATTGGAGCTCCCTTCCAACCTGAAACATTCTATGATTCTATATAAATATATACACATACAGAAAAATGGTAATTGTGATGTTGATTTACTACGCAGAAGAAATCAGAAATTTGCAAGAATATATGGCATTTGTTGTCATTTTTTAAACCAAACTTTTTATAGTGATTAGGGATTTTTTAACTACAAAGCAAAATGAGATCTTAAAAATTGTCAAGTCATAGCTTGTTGATAAATACAGCCTGTCACTGGTAAGAAAACCAATAAACAAGGTTGAAAAAGCTGCTGGGTTTTTTTTAACAAAACTTAATTCTGAGTAGAAAAACATCTGTGTAATAAATGTTTAGTCAGCTTTACTGTGGGCTTTGAAAGCAGTGTCACTAGTGTGACATGGATAGTTATATACAGTCTTCCTAGGTGTATATATATATGTAGCTAAAACATTTTATATAGCAAACTTTCTAATTTCTTATGCTTTAGATTGTTCCAGTTGCCTAATGGACTTTATTTTTCACTGTGCAAAATCAATGTTCAATTTTTCATTGAAAATTGCTTTTTTTCTTGTTCAGAGCAGCACTGGATGATTTCACTTTACCCTTACCAGTGGCTGAAAAATACTCTTCACCCTTCCTTACAAATGAGACACCTCACTTTTCAATAATTTGTAGAAGCTTTATAATGTCCAGCTCAGGTTTTATTTTCTTTTTCATTCTACGTCATGAAATGAACAATTGCTTGTACACTACATTTTTGCCAATTCCAAATTTGGTTGATTTTTATTTTTTTTTAATTCATGGAATTCCATTAGTGGGTTTCCTGGCAATGCGTGGAACTTCTCTGACAGTGACATAACAGTGAGAATTGGGGAATTTCACAACTACTGCACACTTCATGACTCTACATTGAGAGAAAGTCTGACACATTTACACTCTCTCAGGGTTGATGTCCTGGAATGGTTGTTTATTGATATAAAAGGAATCTACAAGGATAGCTCAGGCTTAGATGTCTAACAGCTAAAATTGTAGCTTTGGGCTAGGATTCAATCTCAGTAATATATAAATGATACTAGTCAGCTTAAGGTATCTTACTTATTTGATCCAAAAAAAGACATCATCTTAACAGTTAAAATAAATCTATTATTTTCAAATTGATCATAATCTTCTTTTATCAGTCTCAGCTGTGAAGTGTTCAAGGTTTTTGGCCAAAGTCATCTCTTAATGGATCTCTCAAAAGCTTAAGTGTCTAAAGAAATCATTGCTGAGTGGTTCTGTAACACAGTTATAGTTTCTGGTATATAGACTTAGGAATGTAGCTTGTGATTTTTATTAGCCTATGGATTTGTGCATCTAAAATAAATTTTGTATACAAGAAAGTGTATTTTTAAAGAATCATTGCTACTTCATTTTCTTAACCTTCATACTTCTCATCTAAGGAATAGTTTGTTTTTCTCCAGGATTTGTCTTTAACTTCATTGATTCTTTTGAGCATTAAATGGTTAACAAACCAGTTGTATAGGGGTTTTTAATGAGCAATTTCCTACATGAAGAATACTAAAGTATGAATTTATTTTGTGCAATATTTACCATGTCCAAGTTAGCAGTTATATAAGCAGTTTTCTATACTGTTCTCTAGGCAATGAAAAGAGAGTGACTTAGGGTAAGTCAGCTCATCCTGGAACAGGTGGAACAAATTGGCCTATAGAGGGATCTAGCTTCTTAACAGAATAAAATAGGTGGGAAAAGACCTCTGGAGGTCATACAGTCCAATCCTACTCAAAGTCGGGTCAGCCTTAGGACAGTTTTCACAGGGGTATGTCCAACTGAGATTTGAATATATCCATTATGATGAGATACAGCCTCTCTGAGCACCCTTTTTTAAATTTTTGATTGCCCTCGTGAATATTTTTTTCTTGCTAGTTGGAATTTCCTTTATTGTAATATGTGTCCATTGCCAATCGTCCTGTCACTCTGCACCTCTAAAAGGAATCTAACTCTATCTTCTCTATACCCTCCCTTTACGCAATTGTAGATACCTCTTTAGATTTCTTTCAAGCTTACAAACCCAGTTCTCTCAGCCTCTACTCATACATGTATCTTGTGCTCCAGCTGCCTATTAACCTTGGTGACCTTTTTGCTGAACTTGCTCCAGTATAACAATGTATTTTTTGTTCTGGGAAGCTCAAAACTGAACACAGTACTCCAGGTGGGTTCTCCAAGTGCTGAATAGAAGACAATAATCATTTCCCTGGACCTGCTTGCCAACTTTTGCTAATAGAGGCCAGTATGTTTTCTTCACTGAAAGGGTGCAACATGAACTCCTTTTCATGCCTACCAGGGCCACAGGTCCATGTTGGCAAGCTGCTTTCTAGCTGGTAGTCTGTATCTCTAGTCTGTTGAAATTCCTCTGAATGAAATTCCTCCACCCTCCAGTGTACTGACCCTTTCCCCCGAGTTTGATACCTTCTACGAACCTGCTGGGCCCATATTCACTTCCATTGTTCAGATCATTAAAAAAGATGTTGACAATAGTGACCCCAACATAGACTCCTGAGGAACGCTGTTGGAAATGCACTATTAGTTGTCTTTTATTGTGTTGATTGCAACCCTTTGAGCCTGCCCAGTCAATTTCTCAGTCATCTCATAGCCCATGTATCAAAACTGTATTTCACCTATTTGACTAAAGGCTACCTTGGAACACCATGTAAAAAACCTTGCTACAATATTAAAATGAGTTGAATGAGTTACAAAAGCATGAAGGAGCAGTTTTTAGTCAAAGGTTTGGCAGTCTACAAACCCAACAGTGTAGTGAGAGAGAACTACAGAATATGAGGTCAAACGTTTAACTTTGAATGCAACTATACAGAGTCTGAAGCTATCACATGGTCATTGTGCTTTTTGCCATTTGAGTGCTCTAGAAAAATGGGAATACAGCTACAAAGGCTCAACAAAACATTTCTGATGATTCATCTTCATACTTGTCTCATCTTGCAGCTCCCAGTATTTACTCTGTTATACCCTTTTGTGTAACAGCTGTTTTCCTTTCTCTGAATATGTTAAAGTTGGGATATGCATTCCGGGCAAGTGCACGGTAGTTTCAGTCAGGAAATAGTTTTCTTCTGTATGTGGATCTAGTTAATTAGGCCTTGAATCTCACCATGCTGGGATATTCTTATTCTTATATTTAATTAATTAAAAACATAATTATGTCATATGTGTTTCAGTAAAGGTCCTCAGATTAACTAGGACTGCAAGACTGAATTTCCAAACAGAAGCTTTGGAAAACAAAAGTTTTCCAAACAAAAACAAAATTTACAAGGTCTATTCTATAATTCAAGTGGATAAATTTTCTACGGAGGTTGTGCTCTTGTTTCTCTTAGTTTGCGTTCAGACACTTCAGAGTAATTATTTGCTGTTACATCTTAGTGCTTGCCCTAACCATGTTGGAACAAGAAGTGAATCTGTGCTGGGATGAGGCAACACTATTTCCCTTCTTGTTTCTTGATCCCTTTTAAAGAAAATGCATTCACAGAAGCCAAAACAGTATTAACGGCCAGCTGAGGATCCAGCGCGTCTCAAACCTGCATTCGTTTGCCCTGTTAGTGCAGTGAATCAGCAGACCCCATGTGAGTGATGGTTGATTGTGGCAGAGCATGTCTCCTGCTCTTACTTGACATTTTTAACCCTAGAAGGCCAAGATCTGAAAATTTTCTTTTTCTGTCTAGGAAGACATACCAACTGTGTCCTACATCACTGTAAATTCATGTACCACTAACATATAAGAAAGATCAAATATATTTTTCCCCAAAGTGGTACTTAAAACTTAGTTTTCCCTACCTTGTATGGGTTTGTGTTTTGTTTTGGTTTTGTTTGTTTGGTCTTTTAAAAATAATTTTAGGAATATTTCTGAATGGGTCTAATACATGATAAATTTTGTGTAATAAATTGGAGTGGAATGTAATATGAAGTAGTCTTTCTGAATATTGTAAGATTCATATTACACATATGTGGGAAAAGAAGTAACTTGCAGTAAACCTCAGCAGGTACACTGATAATAGTCCATATAAGAACTGCCCAGCAAACAGCCAAGATTGTTTCTGCAGTGTATTCCTTTTGAAATTTTGTAAAATGCTCCAGGAAATAAGGTTTCTTATTCTCTGAACTGGTCCTGTATTGCACACCATAGACATAGCATGTGTTGACCTAAAGACTTAAATCCAACTTAAATACAAGTTTTTTCTCTAGATACTCTAGCGTAAAAAGGAAAAAGGGCATAGAGAACGTTTTCATGCTGAATTGGAACCAGACAAAGTGGGGTTTTTTTTAAACAACAGGCTGTGCTTAAATAGCATTTTCTCAAGGACTTTGTCACCAGTGGCAGAATAGAGCTATTCCCCACATGCACCATGACGCTGAACCTCTGTTGGTAAAAGGTTTATGTGAGGTTCACAATTCCATAGAAAGACATCAAAGTGAGCCTGAATTAGGGTGTTAAATTCAGATCTGAAGTGAGGGTTTTTCATTTGCATCCAGCAGGTTTTCTGTTCATCTCTTCTTTCCACGTTGTCTCCCTTGTATGAATTGTGCAAGCTGAAATGAATAAAACATTTAACATTCAACAGGAAATGAGACCATGTAAGATATTTCATCATGCTTGTTGCAGCACATAGAAAACCACAAATTATTTCTAAAAGAGAACAGGCTATCCCTGAAATGACGTGATAAAATGAGGAAAATGAAACTCAAGCTTTTGCACATATCTGGAATGAGCTGCATGTACGAAGGGAAAACCTCACCCTAACAGGCTGAAACATACTGGTGAAATCTGACATTCCTGTTACACTGAAAATAAACACTTTTATAAAACATCCTGAAGATCTGAATACTAGATTTCTGACTGGCCAACTTTCAGTGCTCAGCTAGCATGCATTCCTTGAAAATGGCAGCTTAGAAGAATTACAACTGGTATAACTTTTCCTGAAGCTGAAATCTGGATGCCTCTCCAACAGCTTAAAATGTATATGAATGTGTCTGATACATTTTCCGCAGAAATGGCTGTGATATGGTTTATTGTATTCCATATTACTGCGCGTTACATCAGTTAAAAATTACTGTAAATAGACTAGCGAAATTATTAATTACTTTGCCACGTGCTTCAGAAATAGTTTGAACATTGCAGTGTGAACTTTTCTGAACATTTTGTCTCAGGACTGGAATAACAGAAAATTCCAGCAGAGGGAACCCTCATACCTTATAATGCACATTTTGTGTTTTCATGAGTCTTTTGTTCTCATAGAGATTTTTGACTTTTTTTTTTTTTTACATGAAAAGTAAAGTGCAAAATACTGTCCTTCAAAGTAACATGTAACTTCTGAAAAAAATGTTTAGGGTGCTTCCTTGTCTTAAGACTGTAGTGGGTCTGGCTGAGCTGGTTTTCCACATAGCAGCAGTGTTTTGTGCTGGGAGCTAGAAGGGTACTGATAACATACCTGTGTTGTGACTACTGCTGAGCAAGGATCCCAACATTCACCCCTCCAGTGGGATGGGGTGGGCAAGATCTTGGGAGGGGACACAACCAGGACAGCTGACCCAAACTGACCAAAGGGATATTCCATACCATATGATGTCAGCTCAGCTATAAAGCTAGGGGGAAGGAGGAGGAGAGGGGGGCCGTGCCGTTGTCCTCCAGAGCAACCGCTACGCGTCTTGGAGCCCTGCTTCCCAGGAAGTGGCCAAACATCGCCTGCTGATGGGAAGTAGAGAATAAAACTTTGTTTGCTTTNACAAAGGGAAGAATAATTTATAGCATAAAAAAAAAAAAAAGAAAAGCCATCAATTCTATAAAATAGAAAAATTACTATAGCTACCCATTGATTAGACCTTTCTTCTTTTTTTGAATGTTTTCGTGTTTGAAATCTAGAACCATGTTAAATGTCAATTTTAAAAGAAAGCCTTAAGAATTTGTATTGGTTACACCTCTTCCAACTGTGATAGACTCAATGTTTGGTTTTGGGACTGCAGATGAGTCAAACTGTCTAGCTAACAACCTATTCCCATAGCTTTACTGAGCATATTTTAAGTATTTTCTTAGACTTTTTCAAACCTTTTTCAATCAGCTGAATGTAGAACCTGCAGAGGTGCTAAAGATACTGCCATAAACCTGAAGTACATAACAATTTTCTATTGCTTTATGCATACATTTACTAACTCTGTACAGGCTTCTATGTATACTGTAGTTTGACTACACTGGTGCTTATGTTCCGTGAAGGAAAAGATTGATGTGAGGCCTATAGGATACCCAGACATTTTGCAGCTATTTTTTTGCTATTTCACCCTAAATATAGTTAAACCCTAAATACGCTGGATCCATCACTGGAATTCTTCTATTTATGCTGTCAACTGCTCAGTCCTTGGGCCTGTCCAGATGCTGACCTTATATTTGCTAGGTGGTCCAGCCTGAAGTTTAGTAGTAGAGCATGTGTACAAGCATACACGGGGACACGCATGCATAGAATAGAGAGTACACTTGCACGGAAGATAGGTAGAAATAGAGTTTAATGGAGAGGCCAAGTACAGGGCTTGGCCACACAACAGTACTGACCTGCAGCCTGCTTACCTGTGACCTGCCCCCTTTTAGTCCCCCCTCCTCCTCTTCAGTCTTCCTTGCCTGCTCCTCCCCAGTCCACCTTGATCCCTGCCATTACTTTTGTCCTTTTTCCTATACGTCCCATAGTAAGCTTTGCATATTACTATGGTACCCTCAAAATATCCCATAGGAAGTCTCATGCAGTCCCACAAGCCTCCTACAAATATTCCATAAGACGTTTGGTCTTTTCTGTGAGACCCCTGATCATGACATTTGCCTTTGTATCAGTTGCAAAGTGCTAGCTGGCCCTTTCAGGGGCCGAACAGATGGGCCCTGAAAAGCTCACCAGGCAGTGAGAGTTCCGATCTTTCCTATTGTCTGGGTTATCTGCTGCTTGTTAGAGTTTGTGTACCTCTGTCTCAGTTTATAACTTTTTCTGTTCTTTGTCTCTTATGCTGAGTAGCCATTTAAATATCTTTCTGAACGGGCTATTCTTACAGTCCAGATAACTTTACATGGTGTTTTTCACTCATACACTGCAGAAGAAACTAAATTATTTCTCTGTGTCATTGCTACAAGTAGGATTCTCAGACTCTCAAAGTAATCATAAAAATTATACAGTCCATCAGGTCCTATGAAATGAAATGAAGAAGTAATACATCCAGGGGTAGTTGGTTGATTTAGGCTTCCACAGAAGCATTAGCTGCTGCTTTTCATTCAGTTTCTGTATATGGTGCTGTGGTTTTGCATGTTCTTTTGCATTCTGTGCTACAAAATGAAAAAACTTATAGCCTTAGTCCAACACAAAACAACAAAGGAAAAAGTGAGAACTAGCAAATAAATGTTAATGCATTATGTATAGAGTTATCTGAGAAAGTACAGCAGGAAGAGGATTGACGAGGCCATCTGTTCCATCCTGCTGCCCCAACTCAGGCTTGACTCCATTTGAACTATTCATTCATAGTAGCTTGGTTAATTTGTAATTAAAAAGCTCAAATTACAAAGCTTTTCTTCAAGCTCCACATCTAATCTGTTCCAATCTCAGCTATTCTTTTCATATGAAAGTTTCTCTTACATTCTGAAGTAAATCTCCCTTAATTCAGTTTTAAATAAATTATAAGAACCCACCAGCCACGTATTCTGTTGCTGAATTAGTGCTACTCTTTAGATTGTTGATGTGAAAGTATCCACACTGATGCCATGAAAGGAAGGCTTAGCTTTTGTAATTTTTGACAAAAGACTTAAGTAGCACAGAGTTGTATCAAGACCAAAAGAAAAAATAAAGGATGATAGAAGAGAGTGGATCCTACTCTGTTGATGCAATTGGATTTCAATTCTAAGCCTGACAGCTAAAGAAAGAGAGTTTATGTAATCATTGTACTTGTTTGTCACACTGATAAATTCAAAATCCTGTAATACAAAAAAGAAACACACCTTATAAGTACAGCCAAGAATTTATTGTTGGTATAATTGAAATCTCAACAGAATAATAAAAAGAATTGTTATATCTAATTAATGCAGAAAAAAAAAGGAAGAAAGTAAAGAAAAGAATATTACTACAAAGAGGTCTCAGTAGTAACAATATGCTTTAAATTGTTATGCACACCCTATGCACACACTGCCCTTCTGTGTCCTGGATCAATGGGTCCAGTCTTTCTTACAAAGAAGATGGGGAGCAGGGGTTGGCAGAAAGTTCAGCGTCTCAAGTTCTTTGCGGGGAGGAGTGATGATGGTGGTGGGGTTTCTTCCCCTTCGCCAGGGAAGTACCATGTTGATAGTTCCTTCTTCACTCTGGGTTCACTTTGGACTGTTTTCGTGTTTCCTGACAGGGACTTGCACCTTATTCTTTGCTAATTTCTGCAACATTGTATCACATCTAAATTTTGTATGTGAACTGTTTTGCAGATGTTATTTTTCTTGGCTTTTTCTTTGTCCGGCTCCATATGTCTATTTCTTTAACTGATCAGTGATGAATTGTCTACATCAGTGAAGTCTCCAGTGCTACCCTGTGGCTGCTTTCTTACTGTCTCCATGTCTGTACTCCTCTACACTGTGTCCTGTGTTCCCAGTGCTATCATAACATCCACATGCTGCTCTACCACTACATCATTATGCTCAAGTGGTAAATCACTCTACACAGAGAAATTACCTGTTACTCTATTTATAGAAAAGTTATGGTTATACCATCAAAAGATAAGTAAACTGGGTGACCACCCAGCACACATATACTTGCCAGGCATTTGATGTGTGCACAGATCTGAACCAGCCTCTGGGTTTGTAGATGCCAGTGGGGCACAGAAGAAAGCTAATACTTTGTGTTGATGTCAATAAAGCTTGGGAGAACTGGATCTAGGTTACTTGAGCTACTGCAATGAGAAGGGGACATAGGAAGAGCACAGGAGCAGGCTGTCCTGGTGTGCTGTAAGATGAACCAGTGGGTAAGAAGACCAACCTGGCTGAGCAGAGAGCTTTGGCCTGGAACTCAAGAGGAAAAGGAAAGTCTATGGCCTGTGGAAGAAGGGGAAGCTACTCAGGAAGACTACAAAGATTCCATGAGGCTGTTCAGGGAGACAATTAGAAGGGCCAAAGGCCAACTAGAACTTAATCTGGCTACTGCCATAAAAGACAATAAAAAAGGTTTTTTTAAGTACATCAACAGCAAAAGGAGGACTAAGGAGGCTTTCCATCCTTTATTGGATGCAGGGGGAAATACAGTGACCAAGGATGGGGAAAAGGCTGAGGCACTGAATGCCTTCTTCAATACCAGGACCAGTTGTTTTCTCAGCACCCAGACCCCTGAGCTGGACAACGGGGACAGGGAGCAGACTGAAGCCCCCAGAATCCAAGAAGAAATGGTCAGTGACCTACTCCACCACAGACAAAAGTCTATATGGCACCAGATGGGATCCACCCAAGGGTACTGAGGGAGCTGGCGGAAGTGCTCACCAAGCCACTTTCCATCATTTATCAGCAGTCCTGGCTAAGTGGGGAGGTCCCAGTGGACTGGAGGTTAGCAAATGTGACACCATCTATACAAAGGGCTGGAACGAGGATCCAGAAAACTACAGACCTGTCAGTCTGACCTTGGTGCTGGGGAAGGTTATGGAGCAGATCATCTTGAGTGTCATCATGCAGCACATGCAAGTCAACAAGGTCATCAGTACCAGTCAGCATGGGTTTATGTAAGGCAGGTCCTGCGTGACTAACCTGATGTCTTCCTATGACAAGGTGGCCTGCCTAGTGGATGAGGGAAAGTCTGTGCATGTTGTTTACCTGCACTTAGTAAAGCTTTTGACACTGTTTGCCACAGCGTTCTGCTGGAGAAACTGGCTGTTCATGGCTTGGATGGGCATATGCTTTGCTGGATAAAAAATTGGCTGGACAGCCAGGCCCAAAGAGTGGTGGTGAATGGAGTTAAATCCCGTTGGTGGCTGATCACAAGTGTTGTTCCCCAGATGTCAGTACTGGGGCCAGTTCTGTTTAAGTTCTTTATCAGTGATCTAGATGAGAGGATCAAGGGCATCTTCAGCAAGTTTGCAGGTGACACCACATTAGGTGGGAGTGTTCATCTTCTTGAAGGTGGAACGGCCCTACAGAGGGACCTGGACGGGTTGGATCGATGGGCCAAGGCCAATGGAATGAGGTTCAACAAGGCTAAGTGCTGGGTCCTGCCCTTGGGTCACAACAAGCCCATGCAAGCTCCAGGCTGGAAAGCTGCCCAGTGGAAAAGGACCTGGGGATGTTGGTCAACAGTCGGCTGAAGATGAGCCAGCAGTGTGCCCAGGTGGCCAGGAAGGCCAACAGCATCCTGGCTTATATCAGAAATAGTGTGACCAGCAGGAGTAAGGAAGTGATCATCCCCCTGTACTTGGCACCTGTGAGGCTACAGCTTGAGTACCAGGTTCAGTTTTGGGCTCCTCAATCCCAGGACGCTGATGTACTGGAATGGGTCCAGGGAAGGGCAATGAAGCTGGTGAAGGGTCTGGAGAACAAGTCTTATGAGAATCAGCAGGGAACTGGGGTTATTTAGCCTGAAGATAACGAGGCTGAGGGGAGACCTTATTGCTCTCTACAGCTACCTAAAAAGAGGTGGTAGCGAGATGAGGGTCAGTCTTGTTTCACTAGTAACATGCAATCGGAGAAGAGGAAATGGCCTCAGGTTGTGCCAGGGGAGGTTTGGGTTGGATATTAGGAAAAATCTCTTCCCCAGAAGGGTTGTAAAGCACTGGAACAAGCTGCCCAGGGAGGCGGTGGAGTCACCATCTCTGGTGGGATTTAAAAGCTGTGGGTGCTGGGGGATATGGTTTGGTGGTGACCTGCAGTGCTGGGTTAATGGTTGGACTTGATGATCTTAAAGGTCTCTCCCAACCAAAACTATTCTAGGATTCTGTGAAATCAGACACTTAAGAATAGGAAACTGGACTATAATGGCTTTCTTTGCAAGCAGCTATAGTATGGGACTGAGACTCAGATCACCTCCTGCCTGAGGAAACCCAACAGTAGCTTTAAAAAATAATTTTTTACAGAGAACATCTTTCACTGTTCTTTGTTTCTTGCCTCTGGAGTGGCTACATCAGCCATCCCTAATATAATTTAAGGTACTGATTACAGCAGTATGATTGCTTCATTATCAACATACTTTTTTTTAAATATAATTCCTGTGATAGAAATGCTGTTATTCTGATTTTAGGGACAGGTATCTTAATCATGGCTTGAAGATACTGCAGCAGTGTAACTAGCTGCCATTCTAAAGGAAATAGATACCTGGAGACTTTTGACTTGCCCGAAGTCATATGGAAACTGAACCTGGATTCTACATCCTGTCTCACTTTACATCATTCTACCGTGTTCTACATCTCACTAAATCTCTTCTTCTCCCCGCCCCCAGATCTCTCTCCTTATGTTCTTTTCATTTTCAGAGTAGCTGTACTTCTCGGGCTTTCTCCTGTCCTTGATTGCATGGGCACTGCTAGGGGAGGAAAATTTCACAGCTCCATACAAAGGATAGTAAAAGTAATGGCTGTTGAATCTATTTTTGTATAATGGACTTAATGAGACTTGGTTTGGTACATTGCTCATTTTTTTTCTCAAGACTATAGAAGAAACCCCTTTGTTCCATTAAGAAAGCAGTATGAATGACACAAGAAGCTAGATCCTCCATTTAGCCTTCCTCTGAAATTAGCAAATTGCTAATGAGTTGTTCCATGAGTGGCAGATTTAAGGAAATATTATCTTTTACATATTTTTTGCATTTTCTTTTTGATAATTACTCTGAGTTCTTCCATGACATTTATCACTTTCTTGCCAATGTTCTGTTGTACCTCCAGTTTCTGACATATCTCTAGTTGCCCACATAGCTACTGTTTAGGCACTGTCTAGGCATACGTTCTGTTTTCAGCTCTGGGTTGCACATGTAGATTGTTTGAAGATACATTTTGAGCTCATGATCTCATGCATCTCGTACATAGAAGTTTTTCCTTCTACAAGGATATTCAGTTTTTCTCTCTTCCTTGGCAAGCCACTGAGCTTTTATAATGCTTAAAAGTTCTTCATATTTTTAGGCCTCTAATCTCTTACTAGCTGAAATTAGCTTGAAATAATTATCAGAGGACTGCCACATGAACAGGTGGACTGACACATGGTACAGTCACATAAGCCTCATTATCTGAAGTGAGGAAGAAACAAGTGATGTTTTAAAGCAAACCAAAAACTAACCAACCAAAAAAAAAAGAACAACCCAAACAAAAAAACCAACAAAAAACCCAACAGAAAAGAACATCCACAGGAAAAGAGCAGTACTTTTTCATAGCTCTTCACCTAGCACACCTTGCACTGTGCTGTAGATGGTTGGAAAATAATGTTTATAAATGTAATTGAAACTGCAAAAATTCTGTTCTGGATCCTCTTAAGCCTGCAGTTGTATTTCTAAAACTCAGTTGAATTGTTAAGAAGCAAAATCTTTCGTAAAGTTGTAAACTCTCTTCTCCCCTGATTCCCTCTGTCTCTCACATCATACCCTTGAGCTAATAAAACTTAGATACTTGAACTGGGACTTGAAATTCCTTGCCTCTTACACCCATTTTTACCATTTTTCAGCTGCAATGGCATTTGTGTTTTATGAAGCTCAGAGTCTGTGCTATTTCAGCAAGTACAGGAAAATACTGACTTCATAGAACTCCCGGACAAGTACACAACGAAACAGGAAAGGCCAATAAGACAGAAATGTGTACCTAAAGGCAAGTCAGATTTTCAAAGACATTCTCTCTCTGTTTCTTTCTTTCTCACATACACCCCCACACATCTATTCATCACAAACTTGGTGTCTGTAGGCTATGACAATGAAGGAGCACTGTGATCTGAAGAGCCTCAGTGTGCTGCCTGAAAATTCCTGGGAAGCTAAATAATGACTAAGATAAAAGTGGTCATAATATATATGGCTGCTAGGAGGATTGTAGTATTCAAGTACACAAGTGTATTTTGCCAAAGCAAATTCTTCAACTGAAAATTACAATTTTATGCTGTTAAAATTTTCTGCTAGGGAAAAAGTATTCATTTCCAGATACTTTCTATTTTCTAAAGGGAAAATATAAATATAATAATTTGCTTTGACTTTGTTGATCTACTTCAGAATATTTTTTAGCTTGTTAACTGATCCAATGCACTTAATTTAGAGTTAATTTGAGAAAACAATTGCAAAATACATTAATTGATTACATTGCTGTGTCAGCAAACTGCCTTTGAACTGCTGTAACCTGTGCTTCCAGACTAACCCTGTTGTCCAGTCTTTCTGGAGAATGACAGCTGAAATAATGCACATGTATCATTCTGAGTTGCATGATACTAAATAAAAAAATGTAAATAAGCATAGGAAAAAGTGGGACATGGAATTTCCAACCATAATTCAGATGAAACAAGGTGTGGAACAAATGATTTTGTTACATAACAGACTCGAAATAAATCATTCCAGGTTGATTCAGTAAACCAAAATAAGGGGCTTGTTTGGTTGGTTTTTTTTTTGTGCAACTGAATAATAAGGATTTTCCTGGGGAGATATTTACTCAGGACAAATAAAAATAACTTCATTACTTTGGTTAGCATGGCTTTTTAATAATCTGATCACTTCACTGTGCTATATAAATTTGCCTATGATGTTAATTGTATCTATTACTGCATACTAAACAACCTCTACAAATTTAGTATAAAGGATTTAAGGGAGAAGATGTCATCTGTCTGGCATCACTAAAATGAAATGGAGTAAAAAAAAAGGAAGCAAAATGATTTAAAAAAACAGAAAAGATGAATAGTGGTTAAATTTTTATATAATTACTGAGATATGAGAAGGGAAAAATAGTAATTACGATTTGGTAGTTGAATAATTTAATCTATGAAACTGATCCGATGTTGTCTTCACCTGGAGCCTGTCTCAGATATTGAGTAAAATGAGTATGTAACCACTACTGAAAAGTAAACCAGTTCATACCGACCGTTTTTTAAAATTCAGTGTATGTGATGTATGTGGACACTAGAGGGAAGCACTTAACTGAGCTATAGCAGTTCACGGCACTGAAGAGAAAGCTAGCGCAGCCGCTCTACTCGTGGACTCTTTTTCATTTAATGGCAACATTAAAATTTTTCAGGGACAAAACACAATTAGTGGACTAAGGAAATGAATGTAGGTTATGAGGCTTATTCTTCCTGTAATGGATATAAATGTACTCTAAATCTTCAGTTACTGTTATGGATCGTGGACAACCAAGCAAATTATGTATTAAACTAATCGCAGGTAATGCTTATACGTCACGGTTTCTTCTTTTCTTCCTTTCTCCTGCAGCTCATGTTTCCTAATTTAAACATGTTCCTCCTTTAGTACAAGTAGAAGGAAAATATCTTTAGGGTCTGATTCACTACCTTCTGCAGTTTTTATTTCTGGCCTGACATGGTAAAGGAAAGTCTTGCCTAAAGAAGCAAGACTTTGTTAATGACTATAACATATTGGATCTCATGCACAATTCATGAGAGCTGATTTAGCATTAATGCAGGTGCATAGAATGTCTGGAGCTGTTCACCTGCTCTCCCTGATGGAGGCAAAATGCTGCCATGATTTCTAACAAGGAGGAACTGAAGGAATGAATCAGGAAGAAAAAATGTATAAAGTGGATATAAACGTGACTTAAAATGCATTGTAAATGATTTGTACATAGCAAGTCAAATACCTTTCTCTAATGGCAGGCTAATCTTTTAGTCAATGCTAAAACACAAGGCTAGATTGTTGTTCTGTTGGCAGTCTTCAGAAGCAAATTAGAACTTGATCCTTCTGCCAGTGGAATCATTGGCAGGCAATCATATGCGCAATATGCTGCTTCAAATGCACTCAGAGAAATGTGCGTTTAACTTAACTTGGTAAAACTCTTCACCTGATAATCACCTGCTAACTTATAACTTGATAACTTGTTACTTATCTAATTAATCTTCTAGTAATACATAGAATGAAATTCTAGCAAAGTAAGATTTTTTTTTATCCCATGTTTATTGAAAATAGATTTTGGTCTGTTGGTTTCATAGCCTTCAAAACTGCTATCAAAATTGGTTTTCCTTAAGCCAATGTTATTATAGAGTTATTATAGTTACAGAGTTATTGAATTTATAGGAATGAAATTATTTTCTTCCAAAATTAATATTGACACTCATTTACAGTTGCTAAATGCTGCAAGCCTGTAAAAAGTGCTCAGTCACTATTTGCTGTTTAGTTTCTCATTTCAGCTTTTTAGCTTTTGCCCTGCTGAGGAAATACCTTCACAGGGAACAGCAGGCCTAAGTACTCGGAGCGCATATGGCTTGCCTAGACTAGAATTAGAGCTTGCAGATGCTGATATTGAGTAGCATTCCATTCAGTAAAGAAGGCTCAGGGGCAACCTTATCAATATACATAAATATGTGAAGGTAGGGGTAAAGAAGGTGGAGCCAGGCTTAGCGACAGGACCAGAGGCAGTGGGCACCAGCTGAACCACAGGATGATCCCTCCAACCTCAGGACCACTTTTTCACTGTGAAGGTGATTGAGGACTGGCCCAGGGAGGTGGTGGAGTCTCCATGCTTGGAGATATTCAAAAGATACCCAAACATGGTCCTGAGCAACCTGCTCTGGCTGACCCTCTGATGAGTGGCAGGGTTAGACTACACACTCATGAGACGTCCCCACCAATTACAATTATACTGTGGTTCTGAGATTCTGTGAAATGTATTGTTGGTAATGAATTATCACCTAGAAACTAATTATAGGTATATAAGAAAAATGCGTATTATTTTTAACTCTAACATATATATGTAATATTAGAGAATGATAAATTTGAATTGGAAATAGCTAATTATTCCTTCTTATATTTCACATAAAAATGATTTGCATCCTATGAGAATTTTCTAAAATGTTATACTCTATTTCAGATAAATTTTGAAACTCTTGCTATAGGTTAGTAGGGTCTTTTCTCCAGACGCAAAATTTTATCATAATCTCCTTGACTACCAGATAGTCATTCAAAACTTTTCTGACAGATAAAATATAGAAGCTAATTTGCCTATCAATGTCTAGAAAATTCTATGTCACTGGTTTCATAGAAACTTGCATTTGATGCTGTCAGTTATTTTAAATGAGCAAGTAAATAAAAAGATTTACATACCATTCATAAGCCACATTATAGAAACTATTTTAGAGCTACAAGGGTAACTTTATCTGTCTGGAGTATGCATTGATACAGCTTTGTCAACTAAGACTTTGTATCATGCAATAGATGATGCTACAGATCTATAGAAGCCTCCACAGTCTTCCAGGGAGTACAAATTTTACAGAGAATTTGCCCTGCTGTACAGGTGATACTATGCTGACAGCTGGAGATGTGTCTGAGAACATAGAAAGAGAAGTTTCTCACAAGAGAAGACACTACTGGAAAGTCTAATGGATCCAGAGGATGGTAAAGCATCTTTATAGCAACATCTAGGCACGTTTAATACAGAAGGTAGAGTACACACAATGGTGGTCAGTCGTGGTAGATCGAACTTAATCCTCATGATCTACGTAAGTTCCACATACATCAGGGCATATTAGTAACATTACTACTGTAACCATGACTTCCATTATCTCTGCATCATTTTCCTGGGCTAAAAAAACAGGTGTAAAGGGACAAGATGATATCACCAATTTGTGGGTTTTGAGCAAGTCCTGAAATCTTAATTTCAGATTATGGCTTCATTTCCTTTCCTATCAATCCTTTCCTATCAATCTATCTTTTAATTCTATTTTACTATTTTTGCATGTCTTAGTTTCCTTCTGTACAGTAAGAACTCAGTCAACCAAATACATGGAGCTGTGTTACTGTTTGCTGTGACCATTCTGGTAGCCTGAAAATCAATCCTGGGCAACCTGGTCTGTTATGAAAGACTTAAGGGAGATTTTACAGTGTTTTCTACAGCCAGGAGAGTAAAGGATTAGCTTAAGTGTCAGCCTTTGGTTTATGCACCAAACATTTTAGGAGACTATATTTCACCTAGTGGAAAGTAACCTTTAGTCAGGAAAGAGTGTTCTGTTTCCCTACTTTTTGTCTTTCTCTTGATATCCTGTACATAAACTGAGCTTCAGGTTTGGGATTTCAGACTGATATTGAAATTAATAACCATTATGTATTTAATTCTTTCTAGTGCTCTATATGGCAATGAAATTAAGATAATGAATTAGACAGTAGCATTTCAATCCATGAAGATTGAAATTTAGAAGCCTAGATAACAGAGTGATAGTACTGGAGCTACATTAGGGATCACCCAACTAAGGGCCTGAGACTGCATTCCACAGACAATGCTACACTCATATTACTCTGAGCAAAATTCTATGGATAGCCTAAAATAATAATCCAAAAGTAAGTGTCTGTTTTAGGGTTGACTGAATAGATCTGTAGGTTTCACTAAATTAATCTGATTAGATCTTTGATTACTATCTGTTGATCATATTGGGAGCTTAGGTTGCGTGTAAACATCTAAATTTATATGTCTAAATCTGTGAGCTGTACCACTCAGGGTGACTATATTGTAATAAAAAGACTCCCAAGATAGCTTTACACTGTCCATCTTGGGTAAGTCAAATCTAATTTGACTGCAACATTGAATTTAGCTCAGAATGATATCCTGCCATGAAGGGTGACTACAGTACAGGCTATTTTATTTTGGAGACTTGCAGTAATTTATTTTGGGTAATAAAAGTTTTAGCATTGACTTAAGTGGGATGTTATTTGGTAACCAAGCTGTTTACTAAGCTGTGCTACTCAACCTTGGTGTAAAAAGTATTAATTCCTTGTGCATCATGGCTAGGGATATAGAATGATTTCAGCTAGTGAAATCCTGGCGACTTTGATGAAAGAATAACATACTACAATGACATTATAATGATCTTTATTTCATTTTTTATTGTGTAATATTGTTTGATTTGCTTGCATGGATGTTGAACTTGACTGAGGTCATGCTGTGACACATAGCTCATTACCATGGCTTGTTTCTGTTAAATAGTAATTTATAATGCATTCAAATAGTGAAAGTTATTCTTGCCTTAGATGTGCAACATTACAGTTGCTGCCACAACATTTCATCTGCCGCCATGATTGGTCTCCTAAATGTCATAATTAATATTTTCTTTATTTTCTTTCTAATGAATTAAAAATAAACACTTCTTAATCCCCTTTAATATCATTTAGATTAATTTGGCATTCTCCAACTTTACTTCCAAAAGATTCTTATGTCTTCTGTTACTGATGATAGGATCACACTACACTCCCAGACTTCACTGGAGAGACTAAAGGTGGCCACTGCTACCAGACAGTTATGCAAAATGCTCGCAGAATTCTGACACTAGGAAAGCGTGAGAGGCCAGGAAGAGTGTGCACAGAGCAGGCTGCTTCTGTGCTATTGTCTGAGTCTGTCAGCTGCAACTTTGAGTGGTATTCTGCCTCTTGAATTTTCAAGTGACAGTTTTACTAGTGACCAACTAGTAATTAGTGACTAAATTAAGCTTCTGTTAAAAAAACATTATGGTTCCGTCTAAAATGACCTCTGTTTTTCCACTGTGGGTTTTGGAGTTCTGTCATAAATTTAGAAATCCACTTCAGAATGTGCTTTTCCAAGTGTAATTTTAGGCAGGGTTTTTATATTATTCATTTTTCTGTTATCCTCAAGTAGCCTTGCTGTGAAATTTATGTTCACTGTCACCTCCGTAGTACAGCTGGGGATATACTGTGAGGCATTGAATTTTTTTTATATACGATCATGAAAAATAATTTGGGTTTTTTTTAGATCCCATGACCTGTTCACAGTAGCTGGTAAGAAAAAATTTCTAACCTCAGATGATGCCAATGACAGTTAAAATTCATTAGTAACTACCTGTATGGTGTTATGCCAAAAGGCACGTCTGAAACTGAGGTTCTGGCCTGTTACATCCTGTATGCAAAAGTGACAGTTCTTGTTTAAAGAGTACATGGTACATATACAAGATAGACAGAATGGGAAGCAGAATACATGATGGAAGGTGGGAGTCACCATGAGTAAACATAGATGTCTGAAAGGTACAGATGTTGCCTAATAGATGTCATCAATAGAGTAATGAAGTCTGAAATAGCATTCTCAATTATTATTTTTTTTTAAATAGCATTTAGACTTCCAGAGCCATACAGCAAGTTAGCAAGAAAGCCAAGAGCAGATTCTTGGAACAGGAGACACCTCACCTTCTTTAGACATATGTAACATAAACAACCATTTCTGAACCTCCCTTTATATTTGTTATAGAGAAATGCACTTTTTTAGGATTCAATCTATCTGATGTTTTTAAAATGTCTATTTTAGAGTTAGAGGAATTCTGTCTTAGACTTCATAGTCTCTAGTGACTAGATTTCTACTGATTATACATGGAGACTGGGGTGATTCAGATAAAGAGCAGGCCTCTACATTTAGTTGGATGAATTCCACCCTAAATCTTTTGACTAAAGGAACAGTGCTTTTCTCTCTGGACCATGAAATCATTCTGAATAAGAAGATAAAGCAAATCTGAGTGAATGTTGTGCATCCCAGAATAAGTTCAAATAAACCTTTTCCTCTTCACTTAGTTATGCCAAATATGCCTGCTATGAAATTCTGGAGATACCTGGCTCAACTGATTGTTTTGTGTACCCATTGTCAACACTGTTCTGTATTCTACCACGCTATTATCCCAGACAAGGCATAGATTTCAGAGTGGGCCAGCACATAGGTACATCATTTGCAGTCTCACATTATCTTATTTGCATATAAACTACCTCAATAAACCTGTGTCTAGTGAAGGAGGTCTCAAAATCTCAGATCTTTGCGTAGTTTCAGTTACTGACTTTTTATAAAAATCCCTTCAACCAGAAAAGAGTTCCAGGGATTCTAACTTGTAATTTGTATTCCCATTATATTTAATAACTCTTTATACAATCCATCTAGGTCAGTTTAAATGAATGCCTTGTTGCTACTTAGATGATTATGGGTTGCAATTCATTTAACATGCCCAATGATTCATGTTTAATTTATTGAATTTAATGCCGCATCTGAGTGACCTATGCATGTGTAGCACTTTAAATGCACGCACATTGGCACACACAGCCCTCTGCAGTATTTTGCTTAAGTAATCAGCTTATCAGTGTGTTAGAGTTTGAGATACTGTGTGACTCTTTATGCCACTGTTTAATTTAATGCTGCTTGGAGTAATGAGTCTGCCTGGGTTGACTGGCTACCTCTCCAGAGCTCTATGGCTTTTATGCCAGCAATAATGGTTCAAGATCTGTCCAGTTTTATGATTTGTTACCTGGGAATCTGGCCTAAGCCACTGACTTGTGTCTGCATCTCATTGTATTTTTGTGTTGGGAAACTAATTAATGAGTGCCCTTTGTTTACAGCTGGAGCTATGAATCTTCCTTCAATACCTCACAAGTCAAATAGCATTTACAAGTAATAATACCTTTTGTAGAACTGATCTTTCTGTATGATAAGGCCCAGTAGGGTATACCTGTATGATTCCCTGAGTCTTTTGTACTGAGTTTTTCGTTAATGTGAGGAGAGTAGAGACTGCCTCAGGGAAATTTGAGCTTTCTTAAAATCCAGAAGTTCAGGTCATTACTTCTGGCAGACCTATATTTTTATGCTACCTATTAGTCTATTCTGTGTTCTGTTCCTGATAAAAGGCTGTGCTTTCAGTTCTCATCATGATACTGAATTCTTCCAAGACAGAGGCAATGAAATTATTAAGGAAAAATGCTGTTGGCCTGATGACATCTACATTACCAGCAATGTTTTTACCTTAACCACGTTCATATCTCTAAGCCATAGTACTGAAGCTGGTGTCTAATATCTGTGATACGAGGTAACGGGAAATTCATACGGCATTTTTATCACCCAGTTCCAGAATTTTGTCTTTCCTCTGTATACATGACCAAATTCTACCTTTTGTATTCACCAAATCCTGTGATTTTTTTTGCTATATGTATTTTCCTGGGTTTTAAAAAATCCTCAAAGTAGGATAACTGAGGAGGAGGACCTCACTGTAGTCAGCTTTATTTCTGAGTTCTTTTTAAGTACCTGCAGAAACTAGTTATCTGCAAGATTTTGTATGTTGTCTGCTAAATATTTAGATTCTAAACAGTGAGATACAGTTGCATACATTTTCTTGACAAATACTTCCCAAGTAAACATCAATGTGCACTGTAGTGACAAATGAGATGCACTAGTTTTAATTTCGTGTTAACAAATAGACTTCAAATCCCCAAGGAGCAATTGTAATTCCATACCCGGATTTATACAACTTCATTACATTAAATTATATCCTGTAGCGGGTCAGAATATGTTAAGGGTGAAATAGTATGGTTGACTGTCGGCACATCAAAAACAATCAAATGTAGGCTAGAAAGATGCCTTGCTGAGGTATCTAACAGAAAGATCCTAGATCAGAGTTTGATTTTTTTAAAAAAAAAGTAAAAATAGTGCAAAGACCTTTATTGGCCCCATAAAAATTTAAAGCTTATAGAGCTAAGTTATCTACTTTATAAAAGAAAAATTTACTGGCGTAACAAACTTTTGCACTGAGTGCTAGTTTATTTCTAGGATCCCGGGAAGAGTTGTCCAGGAAAAGCAAAATAGTATAGTTCCGTCTTTGAAGTTATGATTTATGCCAACTTATATGCCAGCACTTGACTTGTATTTATTTCTGTTGATATCTATTTGTTTTAGAAACACTTCAAATGATTTACACCTTTTTGCTTTACAAAATCAAACTGAAGCAACATAAACCCGTAACCAACCACCAATCCAAGCTTGAAATCACTCCCTTGTCTTTAACTGTAATGACTTAAAGAGAAAAAGTTGCTTGTCTTGTAGAAAACCCCTAGGAGCTAAAAAAAAAAGTTCTGTTGCCTTAAACATGTAATGTATTTAAAAGGTGAGAGGGTAACATCCAAATTTAGTGTCATTAATGCTCTTGTGGGACTGAGAATTCCTTCATGGACATTATAATTGATAGTACCATCAGAAACATGTCCCTTGTGAAAGCTGATTTTGATGCCTTTTTGAAATCTTGTTCATTTCTCTCATGGAAAAACAGGTTTATGCTCACATGTCTCCAGGGCATGCCTCTTGCCCACCTTATTCAGATTTGTTGACTGTTCCCCTACAATGTCTTGTTGACCCTTCTGTCTTTCCCATATCTGGGTTTCTGCAGATTTGAGGGATCCATGTAAATGTAAGGACTGACTTATACAAATCCTTAATAAATATACACAGTGAGCTAGATATAAGCATCTGACTGGGCAAACCCAGTAATTTCTCCACCATTTTTCCATGCTTTAAAGTCTATGAAGTTCAGCTAATCAGTATTAACCATAATGAATTTGCTCCTGCTCTATGCAGACTGTCATTCAAAAACTTAACATTAAAATGCTTTTGGATCTGAAGCATTGCCTTTTTTAGATTATGTCAAGGTATGTATTACATGTAGTTGTTAAATTGCTCAGCAACTTTTAGTAATATATATCCTGTGAGATGTCACTTTCATTTCATGCTACACAGCTTTTCTTTCTTCCTTTAACTCTGTACAATGGCTTAGTTGCCTGTTCGCCTCTGTGCGGAGGTTATGTGATCAGAACAACAGTAGATGCAATCAAACTCACAATTAGACTGTGATTCACATTATGTAAAAGATTCATCATGCCAATTGATGTGAAATGGCATGCGGTCTCTAGGCGGTGATTGCACAAGGCTTTAATCTTTCCACATACTGAACCCTGTACCTATAGTGGTTCAGCAAAGCTTAGTTGTAATCATTTTTGGAGTAATGCCTTTCCATGATTTCATTATGAAGAGTATAACAATGAGGGCTTTTTCTGCTACTTCTTTTAAATGCCAGGGTGTGCTGATTACACAGTTAGCATCCTGCATGTAGTTGACCTTTTGGGTAGAAACGGTATGGGACTAGTGGTTTTTACCATTCAGGGGTTATGTGTCTTTCTGAAGACAGATTACAATCTTTTATTCTTTATCCTAAAATTCCTCTTTCCTTTCTTGCCCCACTGGGTCAATCACTTGTAAGCTTTTCAAAGACAAGTGAATATGGGTTTCTCTTTGGAGCTCAATAAAAAAAGCAAGCATTTTTATAATTTCTAAGATGAACAAGGATCTTAGACAAAATGACTCTTGTAAATGTTGATTTTTAGGAAAACTGACTGCTAACCATAGCCTACATCTTAATGTAATTTTTTGTAGATATTGAAAATCTTTATATGGGCATCTCAGAAGGATGGCAGGTGTCACTCCAGATCTTGGACCCAAGCAGTGTGTGACTGATGTGTGTGTGTGTGTGTATATCATGAGTGAGATGTGGAGGAAAAGCATAACTCTACAGAAGGGTTACTGATTGGAAATTGCTGTGCCCGGATAGGCAGGGTTTTTCCAGCCTTGAATTCTAAATAGAAGTGGATTTGCCTTTAATGCCTGTAAATGACAAGGAATACATAGATGCTGGTGTGCGTGACCAAGCTCTCTTTCAAAGAACTGAGTGTGACTGAGTGGTACTCATTTTTCATTTGTGAATAACTTACCCAGATGAAAAATCCTTTGAGACATGTATATCAAAATAAAAAATCAGAAATATGTAAATTGTTATGTCTTTGGTCAATAATTGAAAGCATTCATTTCCAGAACTGTAAAAAATTAGTCTTTAGCTATTTTTGAATTCACACTGTGTCGTATTTCATTAAGCAGGAAATGCAGATGATTAAGGATCAGCCATAAGCTGTAGTCATTGACTTCTGATAGAATACTTTGAACCTATTTGTGCTCAGAGTTCTTTTAATTAACTACTTTTTCTACAAGATCAAAGAGAACTGGAGCCAAAACCCACTGAAAGCGGGAGATCAGATAAAGCTTAAACAAAAAATTATATTCTGTAGTTGGAAATCCCATTTTTCTATTCATACACATGCTGTAGCACAAAAGCTGTGTTCCCCAAGCAGAGTTATGACCCCATGAAAGATGTTCTGGAGACTTCCTGAAAGTCCAATAGGGACTTCGCTGTTACTGTCTCTAGCACTGCTGAAAACTGTGTTCAGCTGCAGTAAATATGGAGGGCATTATAAAACTATAATGCAGATGAATTTTTCATGAAAGTTGAGGTGGGTTTGTTTTTTTTTTCCAAGAGACAAATAATGTATTTGTATGGATCAAATATATTGCACCAGATTAAGACCTCCATCTGATTTGGATTCTATTCCACATTCTTGTGATTTAATTCCAGTTTGTGCACCACTAGTAAAGCCTTTCAAATAATGGTGGGCCAAAGATGTCTATGTAAGTATCATTACCCATTACTATGTGAGTAATATAGGAAGACTCCGGTGTAGCTGAGCCTTCCATAAAGGCATTTTCAGTTCCTAACCAAATATATAGCAAAAAACAATCCTTTTTAATTTCTAAAATTTCAGTTTTAACTCATTTTTTCTAGTCTTTTGAGTAACAGAAGTAAAAAGGGATATTTACTAGGCAAAATCTATGTATCTTCTGTTGATTGGTGGACATGTAGTGTGTCTCATGGGAAGAAATAATACAAATGAGTCATTACTCACTCAAAAATCTTCGTATTTGGTTTCTACACATTTTCTGTGTATTTATCTACCAATATAGCTATTTGATTTGTTTCCTAAGACTGGGAGAACAAGGCCAAGGAAAACAGCAGCAGTTCCCTGAGCAAATATGGTACACAAATTCAATAAGTGACAAAAAAATGATGGTCTGGTTTCTCAGCAGTTGTAAATATGTAGAAATACCTCACATACACCTTCATTTATCATTTCTTTGTTTTCAGATAATGCATTACTTTTTTTCAGTGCATTTGGAAACTGTTTCATTGGATGATGTTTGATTGTAATTAGTACAGACACTAGAAGTCAATGAGGAGCTGAAAATTCTCTGCAGCACTTTTTCAGAGCAGTATCTAGATGGTTTAACTTTGAATGTCATATTTCCATTTTTTATTCTGCCATAACTAGACTGACAACAAAACTCTGTGTATAAAAATATAAATGGGAAGAGATGTCTTAAGGGTCAAGCAGATGATTGTTATAAATCTGTGACTTGCCAGGTTGCTTCTTGTCTATGTTCCATGTGGAAATGGTGGACCAGTTTCAAAGTCTTTTATATATGAACATCTTCCTCCTAATGGGCATTACCTGTAGCTTCTTGACAAAGGCCGTATAGGCATAAGAAATATAAGGTTCAAAAAAACCCCAACAAACCAGAGAAAATAATAAAAAAATCAGTACTCATATAGTACAAGTAAGGCTGATCAAAAATTTTCTCTCCTTGAATTCTTGAAACAAAACACAGATGTTGTACTCTACAGATAAATATTTTGTAACATTTTGTACTTAACACACACTATAGACTTGGCGTTGCCTGAATTTTGACCCCTAATGGCATGAGGGGTTGAGCTTGCAGGAAATCAGCTCATCTGCCCTAGAGAGAGTCTTATGACCCAATTCAGAAAAATACTTAGGCATATGCTCAACTTAAGCATTGGATATGACTATTGGAGTCTATGGAACTAATCTGGTAACAAGCGCTTAAGTATTTTATTTATTTAGATAGAGAGCACAGAGAAGGTGAGCAGAAAGATAAAAAGAATAATTTTTGAAAGCTTCACTAGTGTATAGAGATGGTCCCCCCAAAAACCCTAGCATTTACCTATTGCAGAATCTCTGGCTTGCCCTTATCAACGCTGTGCAATGCCACATAAAAAATCTGTATTGTGTCTCATGTTGTGAGCTGAAAGTAGGGTAGCTTCATAAGTTCGATGCTGTTTGTATTTCCTTTCCAATTCTGGTCTTGAGTAAGGAAGGAAATAGGATAACTGTGGACATAAACAGACTTAGGAGAGACCACTCAATCTATTTAACATATGTAGATATTTCACTACTAACATTTAAATGGACAAAATCTATCCCAAAGGCCATTTACAAGAAGATGTTCAGCTGGCCATTCGATTTTGATAGATGTAATTTTTTTTCTAAATTAGCTTGACATTCATTATAACAGAAGCATATGTCGATGGTAACAGTGTTGAGGGCGATGTGCCAACCCTCCTTTGTTGCTCCTGATTGAACAGTGGAACTCTGGGTATGCTCAGGTTGTTTCCAGCTAGGACTGCAGATGTTGATTTTGCTCTTCTACTCACCGAGCAATAGGCATGTCCAATTATACCTATCACTAACTAAAGTCTTTATGCGCCTGTAATTTATTTCTTAATCAAAACAAATCTAGAGGTGGAAATTGAGATATTAGAATAATTTTTCAGGTGTGAACTTAGAACATTAATTATTACTTTTCCATCTCTATCCACCTGTGATTTCTTCTTTCTCTCTGTTGATTCACAGTGTTGCACAATTACTTTGCAAGGGTCTATCTCTAGATACGCTAGATAGAAGAGATACGCTTTTCTTATCATTCCTTCTGAAAGAATTTAGAGATACACATGTAGAAATTTAAATTTAGAAATGCTGTAATTTACTAAGAGTCTGTATAGCAGAGTGATGTCTTCAGAATTTTGGCATAACTCAATAGGATGCTTTTACCAACCTTCGCCTCTAACCCTAGCAGGTCTAATGCTGGTGAAGTCAGTAGAGCACTTCAAAGAGCATCAGCTGGTGGTGTGGGAGCCCCTGCGTTGTCATTCAGAGTTGCCTCCAAATAGCATCTTAGGAACCAAGTGCGTGTTAGATAGTGAGACTTGCTGAACTTGGAGCATGATACTCAGCAGCAGAAATTTCAAGATCTGTTCTGTGTCCCTGAGCAGTCCTCCACTGCACTAGCAGTCCCTCTCCTAGGAATTTAGCTGACAGTCTTCCAGACCTTCTCAGGTATGGTGCCACTGCATAAACTTGGATCACACTGTTGTGAAATGAGCCGTATGAGAAAGATCTGTAAGAAGACTTATCTGGGATCTTCACTCATGCAACACCCGCCCTTGGCTCAGGAGCTGCATTTAAGCTCAGGCTTGGTCCTTGCCTGGGCTGTGCTGTAGGTATGCCCATGCCTGGACCTGTACCTTGCTGATCCTGGTCTTGCCTTGCTGACTTGCCAGCAGTCAAGACAAGGCATGCCTCATCCCCAAGGAGTTATCTGGAGATCACTGGGCTGGTTGATGATGCTGATTATTATCAGACCTGCTGCTCTTCTTGTTTAGGTCTTATGGTACACTACCCCTATCTGTGATTTGCAATCACTTTGGCTTCTAGCTCATCTTCTGTGGGAGAAGCCCACACTTGTTGCTAAGAGACAATGTAAGATTAATAAATCATATTTCAATGACCTAAATTAGCCCCTCCTACAGGTAATCCTCTGTTGTATATTTTCTCATTTAAAATTATTTAGATGTTTTACTCTTCTCTCTATAGAGCTCTATCTTGTTTTACTCTGACCCATCTAAATGACTTGGAGGTTTAGGTGAACATTTTTGAATACATAAATAATAAACATATCAGTGATTTGCAAATTCGTTGTGCTCTGACTAGCTGCAGTGTCTCATTCCCAATTTGTCTCTTGTTGCCTGTGGGCCTTTCCACCTTAACGAACACCAAAACTTACTACTATGACATGGAAGAAATATCACGTAGCAGCTGTAGCTTGCAATACTTTTTTTTTTGTTCTACTTTAGAACTGGCCAAAATAGTATTCAATTAGATTCATTTTGGTTAGAAGATGCTGTTTCATAGAAATATGCTTAAAGTTAACAGTTTTGCTGATTCTTTTCAGCTTTTAAAACAGAATATTTGCTAGTGATTTCAATTATTATTGGAAGCAGAGATTAAGAAAGTATTGGATATCAGGAAGAAGTTCTTTACTGAAAGAGTGATTAGCCATTGGAACAGGCTGCCCAGGGAGGTGGTGGAGTCACCATCCCTGGAGATGTTAAAAAAATGGGTAGATGTGGTGCTGTGAGACATGGTCCGAGGGTTAGGGAGGTGTTCAAAGAATGTTGGACTGGATGATCCTAGAGGTCTTTTCCAAGCTGAATGATTCTGTGATTCTGTGATACTACAATATGACAGCAGGTAATGCATGTAGAAAAAAAAAGAAAAAAAAGGAAAAATGAAAAAAATTAAGGAAAATGAATTAAAAAAATGAAGAATATTCTAATTGCTACTTGCTTGAGGAAACTTTGCTAATGTTGCAAACTCATGTCAGAACCTTGTTAGTATAAAATAGCTCCATAGAAATGCATTTCCTAGCAGCTGCACCCAGCTGAGATGCAGCAATCCGTATAAAAGGGCTGAGGTTCATGTAACATTTCTGCATTCTCCATATTAAGGTTGGAATATTTAAATTTTGAGATTTCTTTTTGGCATGTGTTAAAATATTTCTCCCAAATGTTCTTCCATAAATAAGCTAAAATTCTGAAAACAGAAAATAGCAGGTGTTTTTCTTAAGAACATGTTGATGCTATTTGTAAAAAAATGCCTCAGGAAAGACAAAAACCTAAACATATAGAAAAACCATATTTTTTTACTTTGCCTCCAGCTGAGATGAAAAAAATTGTTCTACCATCTTACTAAGTTTTTAATAACATGAGATGAAAAGAGAGAGATTATTAGTTTTGTTTTGTCAAAGGGTTAACATATGTTACCCATGCATCCTTCTCTGAAATAAAGTAGGTAATAAATATATTTCACTTGTGCTAGTGGCATTCCTGAGTGTAATGAGTGAGGGAAAGATGAAGGGGGGTATTTGGAAAGGATGGTTCCCTTTGCTTTGTGGTACCACATCACAAATCTATCTGTCCTTCACACTTTGCTCAGAACAGACTGAATGCTGAAACACAGTCTATGAGCATTTGAAAACAGCATGTAACAATCTGCTTGGACATGTAAGAACTTTGCCTGGAGTTGCAAGACTGGATGTTCTTCAGACTGTTGAAAGTTAGAAAACCCAAGCAAACAAAATACAATCACTTTTATTCAAGACTGGGTTGGATGGGGCCTTGTGTAATCTGGTCTAGTGGGAGCTGTCTCTGCCCATGACAGGGTGGTTGGAACTAGAGGATCTTTAAGGTCCCTTCCAACCCGAACCATTCTATGATTCTATGATTTTTGCTACTGAACAACTCAAAATCTCAAATGTTGATTGTGATTTGCTCTCGCTTTCCTACTTCTCTTTTCCTGTCCTCCTTTACTGATCTATATTTCATTTGCTTTTCCTGTAGTTCAAATTGAGCCATTTTATAGCCTTTATGTTTAATTTTATGGGTTGCTAACACTGGTCTTAAATTGGATAATACCCTTTACTTGACCAATTTTGGAACTAAATCCAGACCAATGCTGGTTTGATGTCAATATTCAGCCATTAACTTTCTAGGCTTATATTTAGATGTAATTGTGTGTGTTTAACCAATGGCAATTTCAACTGTTTCTGCCATATGTACACAAAAATGCCAATCTGAACTGTGCATAAGTAACTAATCTAATTTGCAGAAAGCGCAGAGTACAGTGTAGACACATTATCTGGATCCAATCTATGGAAGGAAGGAGAGGGATTTTTTTCTTAAAAAAAAGTAGTATTTTCCCTCAAAATACTATTATCTGTCTTCTTATATATATGTCCAGAGTTAACCTTTAAGGGAGAGAGATATTTTGAAGCTTCCTCTAAGGGCTACCGTAAAAGACCTTTAAAGAATTTTGTTTCCGTCTTTCAACTCAGCTGTCTGTACTCACACATCTGCCACAGGTTATGTCTCCATAAGAGAGCTGGCAGGAAGGGTATATATGTGTTCCTTGGGACCTTTCCACTCCGGCATTGTAGCACAGACTGTTGATAAAGATGGCATTGAGCAAAGGTGTCTGACTTTGTGCTACAACTTCTGCAACTCAGACACATTTTCTTATCATGACTCTGCAATCAGGGTAGTGTCCTCCAGGATAGCTTTGGAACAGACATAGGTAAATTCTTAAATTGTTGCAACAGGAGTCACTAGAGTTCATCTTCCATGTTATTAAATATTAATTATATACATATACACACAGAATTACACACACAGAGTTAATTCATCCCTTGTGTAATACTGTATGTTTAACAGACAAGCAGTGTTGGTTTTCTGTTTCTAGTAAATCAACATCTTTGTCCATAGAGACAGCTATTTTGTGTGTTATAATAGAATCAAACATTGTTTATAGTCACACTTTTAAATTTCACTCAGAAAGATATCCATTTGCATGGAAAAATTTAGATTTTGATGTCATACCATTTATATATGCATATAAAAAACTCTTGTGAATAAATTAGGCAGCTAGCTCAAAAACTGTGTCCACCTATGGCTAAGCAAGTACTGTTTATAACAGTACTTGCCACTCTGTATGCCTACAATGGGTACAGGTGCTTTCAAGTAAAAAAAAAAAAAAAAATCAAATCTGAATTTTGATGGTGTAAGTAGCAGGAAGACAGAATATTATTATGACCTTCTGATGCTTTTCACTTTTTAAATTTCTACTTTAAAACAATTATTTTAAAAAAAAAAACAGTTCAGAGCAATTGAATCCATTTAATTATGCTTGTAAAATATTTTCATGTTACTATTCATAATGAAAAATTTGGAAGTGGAATATTATGAGTTAAATGTTGTAAGAAAGTTCTAAATGTTTTATAAACAAAAGAGGGAGGAAAGAAATTTTCTTCTTTTCCTGATTTAATAAGAATTGTACCAAATAATCAAAACATAAAACTGATAGTAGAGACTTGCTATTACTGCTGTCTTCTACATAGCACAGACATTACTGTACTGTTTTCTCACTGCTTTTATCTGTTTGAAGATCTGAGATAGAACAATTTACATTTGTCTTTTATATGAAAAAAGCTTTGGTAGTTTCATCATGATACGATACTGCACAACATCAAACGGACTTTTTGTTTGAAAAATCACTTTTCATTTTTGAGTCATATAATATTTTTTCCTTTATATTTTTATTTGCATGTTTAAATTTTTTTTCAGTGTTTGAGTAAATGAGAGGGTGATAAAGTTGCTGACATATAAGCAGAAGGAAGGCAAGACCCATTACTGGGTCTGGATAATGCTGTTCCAGTTCCTTCCCACTCTGAAGGGCTTCTGACTCTGCCAGTCCTGGGCCTCCCTTAAACTTACCATTTCTAATTCATGAATGGAGGAATCTCCTGCAATAAATCAATCTACAGATAAGGTATTTATATGCATTTAACTGCAATAGTGCCAATTCATCTTTCACTTTTTATGCTGCGTTATAACATGTCAACAAATACAGGGTTTGTAAGACTTCTGAGCTCTGAGCCTGCCCTGTAGAGTGGTGTGTTGTTATAGACAGTTATTTTCCCTAAATAAGCTTTCCTAGGAAGCAGCTACATGGTACATGAAGGTTTCTTGACAACAGAGCATCAGACAAAGAGGAGCTTCCTTTTCCAGCATGTCGTCCCTTACATTCCCTTTTTATGAACTAGTTGTTGCCCCTAAGTAAAACCTGCTAACAAAGCACTATGTGAATGCTGCTTGTGGGTTTTCTTGACTTAGACTGGTTGAGCCTACCCGATGCTGTCTTACACCATGTGGTCATAACACCCTGCATCTCTCCACTACTTTATTCCATGACATAGATGTTTCCTTGGTAAATATTATTCAGGTGCCCAAAACTCCATTGGACAGCTGGTCTTTCATAATTTTAATTCACAAAGGACCTGGTATTAGGAGTGTACAGTTAGGGATCTACCAGTGAAACATGATTGAATGGATCTTCCATGCCCTCTTTGTAAAGTACGTGATTAAAGAGTGAGTCTGGAGGCAAAAATATGGCTAGCTTGATAAATAAGGATTGAAGAAGGAAGGACAACAGAGGACAAGGAGTCATAGTTTGATCTTGCCTCCCTAAAAGGAATGTCGTTGTCCTCTGCCAGTCACAGACCTAATACAAATAGAGTTTTTTTGACCCTGACAGTTGATTTTCTGGAAGCACAAGGATCTAAAGAATCAGCTGCCATGAACTCTGGTGATTTTAGATTTTTTTTTCCTTCAAAACATTCTTTATTTCAGAACAGTTCATTTTGTGAACTACTTGGTATTCATATACCAGATTTTTAAAAGCTTTGCAATACTCAGAAGACTGGTTGATTCACAAGGCTCTGATTCTGCTATAATTTTCCACTTGTTAATGATAGTAGGACATTGCTAGGACATCTAAGATAAAGATTATAAACTATGTAGTTGTTCAACCTGAATAACTACTTTGGCAAAATATTAATTTTAGATATTTTTCCTAGCATGACCTCTTTAATTTTTCTTGTTGACAGAGCTTTGTCACTAAGGAGCATGGAATAAATTAAATTACTGGCCAACATCCAACCAACAAAGTGAAGGTTGTACGAAGTATGAAGAATACTGAAGTCCACCTATTAAGCCTACCTCATTGTTAATAAGAATAGCATAGCTTAATTCTGAATTAAGATGCAGCTTTAAAACTAGCAACCTTGATTCTAGTTATGCTGGACATAACTTGAACGAAACAACTTTTATTGTGTTTTCTGTTTGGTTGCACAAGTCAGCAAGGTTGCACAAGGTAGTTTAACACAAAGCAGGTACCTCTGGTGAAATCCTGCTGACACCTTTGATCATAATCCCACAGCTTTCAAGTGGCAATTTAGCCCAGAAGGCTATGAAAGAAAATACTGTAGCTTTTCCCTGTAGCAGAAAGTGACAGTATTCTTAAAAGTTGCAAGAGTTTAGCAGTTTACTGACCTTATTATACTTCATGGGTGGTGTACTAGCTTACCAGTAGAGTGGGTGGATTTTTGCACCTGATAGCTACTTAATGGGGAAGCACAACTTGTGAATAGGGAGGATTTGCCTTAGACTTTCATTACCATAGGGGAGAGCATATAGTGGGGCTGCAGCACTGTTATATACTTCCCAAGAAGTAATTTTTATCTAATTCTTGGTTTTTACAAACTATTGTGATCTGGTCAGTTCCCCAGAGTAGGTTTTTTTTCTTCTCTTCCTCCATGTCCTTCACTAGACAGATGCATCAACAAACAGCAGGAGGGCTGGCTCATCTCCATTGATAATAGCATGCAGGATAATTTTGCCATGTGACTCACTTTCTTGTCTGACTCTAAAAGGCATTTGAAAAAAGAGTGGCATTAATTTAAATAGATTTCCCATAAACAAGATTTACTAATAAAAAAAAAATAATTATTTAATCTCATCTTTATAAAAAGTACTGGAAAGAAAAAGCCTACTATGATGTTTCAGCATTTTAAAATGTTACTGAAGAGTGAGAATATTCTTGTAGTGAGTTAATAGAACATACTTGGGGAAACGTATTTGCAAGAATTTTTACTTTCGTGCACATCACTGCTTTCTTAGGCTGTCAAGGAAAAATAATGCTTTTTGCTACCACCTGCTTTTTTCTAGCTAGACCCTCATCTAACCTTGACCGGGGTCATGGCATGCAATGAATTGATAAGACATACTTCATTTAGGATTAAATAACAATGAGACTGACAGAGCCTGGAGGGGCTTGCAATCCTAATGGAGAGTTTATCAGCACTCTTATGGAAGAAAAACAATATGACTTGGATTAGTTGCTTCCTATCTGTCAGTCACACAAGACAAACATACCCAGCAGGCTAATCTAATGTGCTCTCCCAACGTTCTGAAGAGCACCAAATGTCTTAAGTATATGAAACAGAGAAGGATTCTTAGCTGATACTTACTGGAATACATGTTACTCCACCCTCTGAGCTCCCTTTCTTTGTTGGTCTTTAGTTATTCTCCGCAGTTTCTCCTGTGATCCAGTGGATTCTTTTAGATTAGCTGTAGTATGAGAAACTTCATTCAGTTTCCCTTCTAGCAGCACAGCTCTGAACTGAGTATCTTATTGTATGTGACATAAAGTTTTTCAGGGGTATATTTCACACATTTCAGGAAGTCAGTAAGATATTTGATTCTATTTCTAGTGTTGGGAAGAAAAGAGAAAGTCCAAGATCTGACTGGCACTCCGCAAAATCTGGAGCACAAATAATGCAAGTGGCTACATGGAACTCTGCACTTTTGTTGCCTATCTATTTTCTTCTCAAAATGCTTAGGCCAGTCTAAATTTGTACTCTAGAAACAAGCTCAGGAATAGACCCAATTTAGTTTCCTCTACCAGCAGCATAGGTTTCTCATTACTGTTAATATCACTATTTACACATATCATAACAGATTAAAAGAAAAATGAAAGCAAAAGTCAAACCTAAAAAATGTGGCCAAAATTAGTTCATGAGTCAGAATAATCTGTCTGTTGATGAATCTCCAGGAATCACAATGCCATAGAGTTACCTGTCTGTGATCTTTCTCCTCACTTGTGTCCATGCATTGCCTTGCAGTGCACCAGTTAGTGCAGGCTAAAATTGAGCCAGAAAGCATGCCAGCAGTTTAAAACTACTGATGATGACCTGCCCATGCATTTGTTTCTGTTCTGGTCTTGTTTGGTTTCTTGGTATGGATGGAGCCTACAAAATTTGCTTTCCTTGCCTTATGCTGATCTCTTCCTAAAGGAGAGATGCAGTTCAGACTTGCCACTCACGGCCTTTTATAGAGCAGAGAAAGAGAGAGAGGGGAATATATCCTTTAGGCCAAAGGGCAGGGATGTACTGAAGGTAGTTCTGTTCTGCACATAGTCAGTAAAACCACATGTAAAATGATACCTTTTGCTGTATCATATTTAAATCTTGCCTTCAGAAATTTTAACCTGCTAATGCTTACTAGTGAGGAACTTGAATCTGAATAAGAAACTGAAGTCTACCAACAATAGGTTTTCTTCCATTAGTTTTTGCAGACTATGAAAAAATATTTCATAATATCCAAAATAGAGTTTATACCATTATCTCCAGCAGCTGGATTTAATAATAGTGTCAGCATCCATGGAATCCTATATCCAGGTACCTCCAGAACTTTGCAACCTGAATGATACTAATTGCATTTAGATGTCTATAAGGTTGAATGTCACTGCAGGGCTGATTTCAATAATACTCTTCTGTGATTTGGGGACCTGGCTTCTGCCATCTGCTTCTCACTCACTGGATTTCTTAAAAATCCAAACATGCCGCTACAAGCAATTACCCCACTATTATTCTGGTTAGAAACACAGATTAATGGCTGAAGAATGTAAACTGAATAAAGTGTATTTTCTTTCTTTTTTTCTTACTTTGATAATTTAATTCTGTTCCAAACCTTCAGTCTTGCCTTTGTTTTACTTTATTTCCTTAACTTGCTCATAAACGGTAAAGGGAAAGACTAGGGTGCTCCCTTTGTATTTCAGTCAGAATGTAACATCAGGTATTTTTAATTGCTAGGTAGTCTTGTCTTCACTGTAAGAACACACACATACTCAGTCTTCCAGATTCCTTTGATTTCGGTTCTCACTGTATTATTTATACAACTTTGTAGTAGGTTATAAACCTGTGAAAGTCTGATTCCCTTCATTGCTGTGTGTTTTGAACAATATCAACATCCTGAAAACTTTTTATGATCCGATTTCTTATCTACTATTTCAACAAGTTTTTTTCCATTAGCCATAAATAATCATTTCCTCCCTCTTCCCTTTTCAGTGACTGCAGCAATGCCTTATTTAATTTTCCAAGACTTCTTTTGATTTGCACATATGTTTTTGATAACAGGTGACTGCATGTTACAGTTTAGCCTAAATTTTCCTACATGGATAACAAGAAGGGACCTGTACTGAGGGTTGACATCACTTCCAAATTCTAGACAACTATGTTTTGGAAATAGGTGCTTTTAAAGAATTTTCTCTTGCACGTCCTTGCTGTAACAAATGACTTTCATTATGTGAGGTAGGTGATTTGCGAGCATCCAGTCTAAAAGCCTGGACCTAGAATTTTCTCAGATCTTAGGAGATAAAAAATGTCATTTGTTAGTTGCATAGCTAAGTTAGTTGGATAGTTAGTTGGATTAGTTTGATCCTTTTCTTCAGAGAAATAAGTAATAATCTTTTGACTTCTGAGTTGTAAGAGTTGAAGTGTTATGTGACTGTTTCTCCAAGATAATTTAAACTGACATTTATGGTACCAGTTGGAGGATGCCAATTGTAGTGGCATACCAACAACAAAAGATAGTGGAATACTATCTTTTATATACCATAATGGCATATATTTATACACTGTACATTACATGAAAATTTTAAGGGATGTATTAAGAACTGTGGCATTTATTTTAGAAGCAGCATACCTGTTATTCAATTTAATAAAACTAAGTTCTCCACTGTAAATGCCTATGAACAGTATTCTTTTAACAAGCGGTCATAGAACTACTTGTGCTCTTACCTGTTATTTAGATTGCAGTTTCAGTATGTGGCGATGAAACTGTTCTCTAGCAATCAGTGAAATTAAGAGAGTAGGCTTTTACTGGTGGACTTTTCAGTAAGTCCCAAGATCTAAATCCTGTTGAGCTCCTTTATTCTTATTCAGGGTAGAATTGTGACATGAAAGGAATTTACTGTTAGAAAAGGAATCACCTGAATAACATGTTTGTAGTAAAGTGTAACATAAGATTCATTTTAATGATTCTCATGAATTTATGATAACATTCCTAGCTTTGCCACAGATATCTTTTGCAAACTGCCTGCTTTATTACCCTGCCTTTAAAATGGGGAAAACACTTCCTTTGTCCCAAGTTTATAACATCTTCTTTATTAATATTTCACATTCTTCAATTTCATGATGTGTTTGTACAGGAGTAATGAAGCTTCACTGATAATCATGGCTTCCGCACACATTCATAAGTGAAATATATAGAGAAGCAACAGGTCTTTTCTCTAGCCTAGGTGGCATTTCAGTGTAGTAACCCCTTTTCTTACATGCCTATCATATAACTGAAAATGATGAGCCTTTCCAAATACTTATACTCATGGATTTCAGTGGATTAGCTCTGCTAAGATCTTTACAAGCGCTTCCAGAGACGATGTATCTCCTTCATTTAATTTTCCAGACGTGTACGTGCTACGGTGATGAACTCATAACCAAGATTAAATGACTTGGGCTTGACTGCGTGAAGTCATAGTTGTACCTTCTCTAGGAACTACAGAGCTCCCAGGATTTCTGCATACTCAGTTTTCATTAATTCTAATATAGCTGTTCCTGTTAATGCAGTTTTGCTGACCAGCTCCTAAAGAACTTGATCACTCACCTACTTCTTTATTTTCTGCCATGGTATTTTTCACGGAACTGTGCTTAATAACATAAAGTAAATCTTCAGTACCTTTCCCTTTTTCTGCTGACCTATGGATGGATTAGGTGAGCATGTAGGATGTATATTTTGATTGATCTTTCCTCTCATAGATCTTGCAGTGTAATCTTTGCAATATAAACATGGAGGTGAATATATGCTGATGGGCAATTCTCTGTTAGGGTGAATTTAGCAATGTGTTTTGGCTGATCTAACAGCTTGCTCATGTGCTACTGCCAGGCTACTGCCCTCTCCTCTACTCTTAGGCACAGACTTCCACATCTTCTCTTGTGTCAGTCCTGGTGCTTGTCAGGTCCCTGGAGGATTTGAGTCTGCTTAGTAAAAGCAGAAAACTGACACGTGGCAATTTAAAAATGTATGTTCTTACTGAGAGATCAGCCAAATTATTATACTAAACAGTAATGAGATACTAGATCTTCTCCGGAATGCACTGAATACCTGATGTAGATTTGCTTCTTTATTTGTCAGCCAAGAGTAGGCCAACAGTCTGTAGTTGTCACCACAAAAATAGAACTGTTATATTCAGTTTGTTTGAAGTCTCACCCTAAAGGCTGACAACTGATGTTATAAAAGTAATTCTTTCAGTTCAAATGTGCTTTTTGCCTTCTCTCAGTCTCTTGTGGATAAATAGATGTAGATTTCCCTATGTAATAACTATAACACTGCTTTTTAAAGAGGTATGAGCTCAAATCAAAAGTAAATTATTTCTTTAACCCTAACTAGTCTTGAACTGGATTTTTGAAAGTTCAGATATTTATTATCTGTCATAAATATAACAAGTTCCTAATTCAACAACAATTAGCAATACATTTAAAGTTTCTGTTGTTCGTAACTATCAGTGGCTTAGTGATATTTAGTCATCTGTTTATATTTTCCTAGAGAAAAAAGATTTAGGCAACTGATTAAACACTTTGTAGCATAGGGCCTATCCACCATAATCAAGTAAAAGTAATGCACTGTTTGTTTCTCTTAAGGAAAGCTTTGCTAAACATTGAAATGGTGTTTTAGTCAGAATTAAAAAATATTCGCCCTTCTAATGTCAGTATGCAAAATACATTATCAATGACCTGTCAATTAGTGATGAAAGTTATTTTTTAAGTGTTTTATGAGTCAGTGACAAGGAAAAAAATAATGAGGGCAAGTTCACTCTGATATTTTAAACAGTGAAAGTAGTACTGATTAATTCTGTAATAATTTTCATTTACACTTTCATAAAAATCCCTTGACAATCTGCAATTTTGACCTGTGTTTCTGAGGGTTATTAATGATTTACAGGAACAAACAAATGGGATGAATCCTGATAGGTAATCTAGTAAGCAGAATGTTAAAAATACTATGTTTATTTCTAATTCTTATGAAACAGAAATAAAGATATGTGTGGTATAAAATGAAAAGGACAAAACTGGTTTCTTCCAGATTAGCTGGAGAAAACACATAGTGTATTTTGTTAGTTTTCTTGAGGACACCAGACCTAAATAAGAGGTTATTCTATTGGTTAACATTGTGTGTGGGTACAAAACTACTAAGTTTTTTAAAACTATTTTTATTTCAGCTGTGTTTGAAGTTAAAAAAGGCTCCAAAATGTATCTTTGATATCTTTACAGTTAAGGAAATAAATGTTGTGGAGGAGTTGTAATGCTTCCTGTTTCCATCAGAGGGTACTATAAACATGCCTAAAACTTAGTTTTTTGGCTTAATCTGCAAAGAAATGGAAGTTTCTTTCAGTCTGAAATTTCTTGATAATTTTCAGTGTTTATAAATTCTGTGTACCATCAAATATATTTGCCTTGCTGAAAATGAGTGGTTTATGTAGTCTGACTAAAAACATTTGAAAACAAGTTTAGCAAATGTTTGCTTCTCCTTGTAAATATTCACTGGATATTCCAGAACTTCAGCATGTAAAATGCCAATATGGAAGGAGGTAAAAAATTTTCCGTATGTACCGAACATCTTACACATTGTGGCAATCAAAATATGCTTTCTTTCTCTGTGGATGCAGAAAGCAATTCTGTCAACAGAGACAAAGCTTGAGAACCTGAAGTGATATATATATATATATATCACATATATATATATACTCAATATATCTTGTACAGACATGTTTTACAGAAGAGCAGCAGTCACCTGCCAGCAACTGGCTGCCCTTGGGACAGGTGCCCTTTGGTACGTGAGCCACTGGTCTGTGGGTGCTGCTGCTGCACCAGTGCCATGGTCCTCCATGGAGTGGATGCTCTGGTATGCTTTGGAGGGTTGTTTGGGTTAAACCACCTGGATTACTCTTCTTCATACTTATTTTCACAGTGACTTTTTATTCACGTGACTACTTAGGTCAGGTGGTTCTCCATGTGGACGGTGGCCTTTCCTACATCAAAGACACGTTCATGTGCAAGAAGGACATATTTAATATTTGTGGGTTTTTTCTCTTTTAAAGACAAACTTTGTTCTGTTTACAGTTTGTCATCTAGGCATGAAGGAGTAGGTATGCTATGCACCTTTGATGGCCATAAATAAGAAGCAGTGAGAAGAGAGCAGTTAATGAGCAATGCATAAGGAGAAATGTGTTCACACAGGCTGGCAGGCAGGGCCTGTCCCAGCCCCAGCCAGGAACAGGGCCGGTGGTGGGCAGCAGGTTCAGCCCCAGTCCTGTGCATCAGACATCTCCTCTGGGACAGGACCAGGCCTGCCTGTCCCACAGGTGGGCTGAGCTCAGCAGGGCCTGTGGCCAGGCAGGACAGGGCTGTGGGGAGCTGGAGACTGGCTGCAGGGACTGACAGCCCTGGAGTATGAGTATTCACGTGGTAAGAGTTCAGTTTATTCAGAGCTGTTAATATGTTTACTTCTTATCAAAGGAACGTGGGTGAGATTAAGTGTAGTAGTCTGTCCAAACTATTATAATTTTGTGGCAAATCAGGCCTTATTTGTTGTTCCACAATGAACATAACACAGTCATGAACTGTGTTTTCATGTGATCTGGGTAATTTAACAGAAACAATCTTCTACCCATTCTTTACTTAGATAAAATCTGCACCCATATATGATTCAGCATCAAAGAACCCTGGGATTAAAGATCATTTGCTGTATGTCAAAACTTCACATTGTAACACAGATATTCTTATAACATTGTGCTCTGCTAATAATCCATTGTAGTGGAACTGTTTATAGGGTAAGGTGTAATTTAGCTTATGGATATTGGAATCAACGCATAGAAATCAAACCATATTTGCATGGCTGGTGAAAAATGCAGAACTTTTTGGATAGGTAATGGAAAACAAATTCAATCAGACAGGAAATTAATGAGCAGGAAGTAGTGATTCAGTCTGATTTTGTTCACACTTTGAAATCATACATTCATTTCCTATTTACATTAGTTTCATATACACTAAATGTGGTTTATGTGCATCCACCCCAACAACCCTAATGTCTCCTTTAAGCAGAACTAAAGCTTATACACCTCTGCAGGTGATATAAGGGGAAGTTTATTTTAGAACAAATTTTTCTGCATATACAGCTGCCATGAATTCAGGAGAGGGGCTCTGAAGTAAGTTTAGCCTTATTTCCCCTGCATACTTCCCACTTCCTGTATATCTGATTGCTGAAAGAGAGGAGACCCCACTTCCAGAAACCAATTTTGCACCTCTTTCACAACAAACTATCTCTCCCTCATTTTCTGTAACTCGATACACATATTTCTTCTAAGTACCACCAGCTGTCTGCCGGCATAAAACTTGCATCCTTAGAAACCTGTCTAATTTTACTACTAGTTTCATGAACGGGCAGGTTATGAGTTGCAGACTGTATGCAAGAAAATGCAATATAATGTTGGTTGTTACTATCATCTTGATCTTGAGATGATGAAACAAAATCATTCCAGTCATCTTCCTACTTCCGACCTTTACACATTAATACACTAGTACTAGCAACCATATGGAATATACAGAGACCAGAGACCCAAATTTTCTGTTTGTGACACATTACTATTTGTTTTGTCTTGCTTGTTTTTTTCTTGGATGTTCAAACTGTTGTTTTACCTAGATTTTTAGAAGCAGTGGTTTGGTTCACTTCTTGTTGACTGTGGAGTTTCCTTCTGACTTGTAGCTAAAACCCACTGAAAATGCCTGGAGTTCATTTGATTTTATGTCAGATTCTAGGATTAGTAAATGAAATAGGCATCTCTGCAGTTCATCTTTATTCACCTAACCAGTCTTTGCTATCATCTTTCAATACAGTGAATGTCCTATTTCTCTCCAGGAAGTGAATCTTGGTGACTAGCTTTGACTTTGGTATCTTGACACTCAAGTGACAGTAGATGTATCCCGTCCAATAAACAACAAAGATATTTGTTTTCATTCAATGCTATGAATTACACCAGAGTGATTTTGAAACAACATCACAGAATTGCTGAGGTTAGCAGGGACCTCAGGATATTTTCTAGCCCAATGCTCCAGCTCCAGGCAAGGTCAGCTAGAGTGCTAGAGTGGGATGCTCAGGACCTTGTCTGGATGGATTTTGATTATCTCCAAGGTTGAAGACTCTATAAACTCTCTGAGCATCCAGCTCCAGAACTCAATTACTCTTACAGTAAAAAAGTTTTTTGCTGTGTTTTAATGTAATTTCCTGTATTTCAGGAAATACATCTACAGGTAGAAAACTTAAGGAGTAGCTAAACAGAATAGAGTGGTTTACTAACTGGAAAAATAACACTAGTCCTTTCTATCACCATATTATTCATATATACTTCTCTAATAATTTTGTGAAGAAACATTAAAACCAGTGGTTTAATTGATATGCACTATCAATTTGCATTAAAACAAAAAATGAGCCATACAGTGGTAATTGAAAGTTGATAGAATGCATATAAAGAAGAAATTTAATTTTTTTTATTGTTTAGTGATAATGTATTTGTTGATTTCTTACACTGAATTTTTAAGATGACACTGAGAGGACTAAAATATGCTTTAAGTTCAAATTGTTCTCTATTGTACTTAACCCCTTCTAATATGTTTTTCCTCCCTGGATTTGACCAAAATAATTCAAACTGTGTGGAAAAAGAATTGCTGCTAATTCACTGGCTTCTTACATATTTTATGAATTATTAAATTGTTAAAATATTCCTTCAGATCCAGAAACTAATATCTTCCTATACCTAGAACACGTTTATTTATAAAATACTGCCTCTGACTGTTTCACAGGTTAAAACACTTGAAAGACGGGCAACATGTATAAACCAACTTCACTTTCAATATATCGTCTATGTATATGTCTGGAATACATATAAAATTAAAGCTATATATGTGTATATATATATGTAATTTTGTATGTATAAATATATGGAATGTTATGCATTTTAAAAACACAGGTTAACTAGTGTAGTCATTTTTGGGAATGCCTAACCAAAGGGAAGTAAAATCAGAATCTGGGTCATTTGATAAAAAACCTGAGGCCTGACTATTTTTGCTTTGTTTAGATTTTTAGACTAGTGATAAAGGAGAGAGTGATATAAAAACCTAACAAATCTCAGTATGTGAGTATTAGAGGCATTGGCACTGTGTGTCTTTTTAACCTTCATATCCAAGTGTACTGAACTTAGTATAGTACAGAATTCTCTGTGCTATATTCTTATTCTGCTGAGGTAAATAACAAAACTCCCGTTGTACTCAGTGGTACAGGATTAGCCACTGTATTTTTTACTGGGGCCGAGCCTTTTTCCTTACTATAGTTGTGTCTTCATATAAATATAGCAGCATTATTTAAAGCCTGAAGCTTCATGCCATTGCTTTGCTCATCTTCTTAAATTCAGTACCACATGGCAGATTTCTGTGGAGCCTTATCTCTCAAGCCAAAAAGAAAAGCATGATCACAATAGTCAGCTTGGCTTTTCTTCTCATCTCTATATGCACTTCAGTGCAGGAGAAGTTCAGACACCACAGAGCTTCAAATGCTTTCTTTCAAAGGCATTAAGAAAAGAAAGGGAAACAAATATTGAGCTATTGCAAAGAAGTTTTCAGCCAGTGCATGTTTATTAAGCTTACTTTATTCTATCCAGCATATTCAAAGACATCTGATTAAAATGTCCCAAATAAAAAGGACAAAGCTTTCTTCAATCTGTGCAGTACAGATAAATAATTTTGTGGGAGATTTTTATCATCTCTCAAGCTCCGTACTGGAGACTTGTTGAGACATTTCAAACAGGCTATGTGCACTGCCAAATGCAGTCCTGTTCAGAATATGCTAAAATATTGTATCTGGCTAATTGGAGATAGAAAAGATTGTTTCTAATCTCTACATGACATGCTTTGCAATTCTTACAGATACTCAGTCGTATTTCTTGCTTCATATGTATTTTCAGTGAAATTACTGGAACAAGCCACAAGAACAATGGTGGACCAATATAGCAGCAGAAATTGCTGTATGGCACAGCATGCAGTAACCTTGATGGGACCCTTGTTTAGGTATCCTGCTTTGATCTTAATATTCTTTAATGTTTCAGCAGTGTGATAACTTACTTTTGTTTACAGGTAGCCAATATTTCTGGAAGGAACCTTTCAAAGGCAAAAAGAAATACTGAAAAACATCATGTTCATTAAAATGGAGACAGAACAGAACTTTTCCAACCAGATCCTTAGCTAATAAGTTCTCTCGATTTCAACATCTAATGCTATCTGAGGATCTGTTATTTTATCCTCATGATATATTTCATTTTCTCAAAAAATAAATCTCTTCCATACAAGAAAAGTTGATTCTTACTGAGCTAGGGAATGTAACTGCTCCTTTTTTTCCACCATGGTTCAGTATGAAAATCAATAGGTCCAATTTGTTTTTGCTGGTTCACCTGCTTACACTTTCTTTTAAACTAGTGATTAATGAATAACAAGTGTGACATTTGAACTATTTGACTAACTCAAACAGTACTGTTACTTTCAATCTCTGCTTCTCCTCTATTCTATTCATAAAGGTCATCTTTATTTGTGTTCATCTGAGAGATATCCCAGATACTAATTCAAGTTCAGTTCTACACAAATCAGTATTGCCACCATAGTTACATATCATGGTCTTCTGCTTGGAGATGAAGACTCAGAGGAAGTGGCAAAAGCAGACAGGAGCATTACATATGCAATATAAAAGAAAACTTACTGTAATCTCCTTTGAAAAATTAAGTTAACGATTATTTTGATAATATTTTTCTCATTCTGAAATGACCCATATGATGGAACTAAGTTTAGGAGAAATCCATGTAAATTAATCATAGAATCATAGAATGCATTGGGTAGGAAAGGACCTTCAAAGGTCATCTAGTCCAATCCTTCTGCAGTCAGCAGGGACATCTCTAACTAGATCAGGTCACTCAGAGCCCCATCCAGCCTGACCTTGAATGTCTCCAGGGGTGGGGCCTCCACCACCTCTCTGGGCAACCTGTTCCAGTGATCAACCACTGACATAGTAAAGAACTTAAAAGGGATACTTTGTGCATACATATATATCAGTCAACACACATGAATCTGTAACTAAGAGTTTTGATCAGCAAAAACCCCTTACTAATACATATTTTAAAATTGTCAATTATTTACTTGGTTTCCATGAGTCCTCTTTCCTGTATTTTCCTGTTCTAAGCATTGTCCTTTCCTCCTGCTGTTTATGCCAATGATTACTGATAAAAGTAATGGCTACTTACCTGCTTCATCCACTTTAATCACACTGATTGGTCATCTCTCCTTTCCGTGTCTCTGCGTGAGTATCAATATCATCATGCCTCTTGTAATGAATCTGTGACCAGCGGCACAGCCTGTGGAAGTTAGCTTTCTCATTTCCTTTTCATTCTGATTGTTAATAGAACAAAACAGTTCCCCAAAATGTTACCACCTACTGCTGTCTTCACTGGAGGAGAGACAAAGTGAATCACACTGAAAGGAAGATTTTTGTGAAGATGATGTCTTCACTGAAGAATAATTACTTTAAAATGTAGTAAGTAGATCCCAAATCCACAGTCTACTTTTGCTCCTTCCCAGTCAGCGCTACCTGTGGCTGTCAGTCATCTCCACTGGCACTCGTTAATACGGCTTGCAGCAATATGAGCGAGCACAACAGTTTATGGCTGATTCAAGCTCACTGAGGCAGCAGTTACCAGGTTGTGTTGCTCCCAGTATACATGCAAATACCTCTTTAACTGGAGATGCCCACATTTTTCTAACTCTGTCATCCTGTCTCTAGGAGACAGATAATAAACTTAATTAAAGTAGATTTTATTGCACATTTGGGAAAGTGATGGGCCTTTGTAGCTCTGGATCAGCAGTCTCTGACTTCATATTTGCATGAGGCTAATAAAGAAAACAAGACAATTGATATAATACCCTCTGCAGGCAAGATTTCTGTAACCGATGGCATAACCTTCATGACCACAATGCTGCAATACATTAACTTACCACTGGAAGTGATACTAGCCTCCTTTATGATAGTTTTGGGAGACTTTATGTTAAACTGCTTTGTACACATCTCGGTAGTAATGATCAATAATAAAAGTGATATTTCCACCCTGTATTGTTTTTCAATCAGACTTCCTCTCTGCGTTCTTTTATTTTGTGAGAAGGTGCAACAGACTTCCTTTTGTGTTCATTAATAATTGATTTTTAATATTTTTTTTTCCTTAAAGTGGAAAACCTGTCAGCTCCAGAGTGCAAACTGTGATTGGAACATTCCCTGAGGTGGAAAGAGGGGAATGTTCCTTTGATCTTCCCTTGCAGAAGCAATCTGGCTAATTTTAAGGTCTGTTTCAGAAAATTTGCCTTACAGAACACCAAACATCATACATTTTAGAAGGATTGTACTGCACAAATATAATTACTAATTATCGTGCTAAGTTAATGTAACGTTTATATGGCATTTGAGGATCTTGACAACACTTGGTAAAGCTGTACTGTTTACAATAACTGTATTGCTTTGCAAAGAGGATAAAGTATTTGTGCAGGGAAGGGTTCTTTGAATTAAGTTAAAGCTGTCTAGAAAAGAATTGTGTTATTTCAGTTTTCTTAGAGAAATTACCAGTTTTTCATTAGCAAGAGTGAGAATCTGTGTATGACTACAGTTGTTCTTATTATTAAATGATGATAATACATGTGGCCTTAGGGGAAGACAGAACACAGTGCCTTTGTCAGAGCATTCTAGGTGTGAAGGCAGAATACAGTGCCTTTGTCAGAGCATTCTAGGTGTGAAATTCAAAGATGCTGAGTGTCATAAATAATTGAAATATTCTGTAAAAATCATCTACTCCTATGGAAAAATATGCTCATATGGGAAAAAAACTGGTGGGCAGGCTATTTAAATGTGCGAAAGGTAACTTCTACCCTCCCTATATGTGGTCCTTTCACCTCACTATTCCTGTAGATACAGTCACTTTATGAGGCAAAATACAGATTGTATCCTGAACAGCTTATAACTCTCCTCTGCCAAATAAAGCTCCAGTTTGTACAATACAAATTGTAATTTGCATTGTAAAAGCTGCTCAGTTCTTTTCCTTTAATTATTCAAGTAGCAGATCATGACAAGCTTCTACATGAGTGCCCAGATGAGAAATGCAGACCTTGTGTGAGGTTTGTTCATTTACTCTCGCATTAGACATTGCTCTTTCTCAGATCCAAGAGCCTTTTCCACACTGTGGTCTGAAGCGCTTGTAGTGCTGCAAACAGAGAAAGCGAGTGTTGACTTCCTCGTGGATGCATTGGCCAGTGAGAATGGGCTAGCTGAAGCGGAGACAAGCAGACCGTCAGAGTGCGTGGCCGTCCCAGTGCTGAGCTTGTACAAAGATGGATTATACCACATACTGCAAAATCCCCTTATTAAAGCAGTAGCCAAATCAGTCTGGCATTTGGGCTTCTTTTTTTGCTTCCAGCAAAGTCGATTGGAGCTCTGCAGCAGACTTCAGTGAGAAAAGGATAAGGCATTAAATAACACACTGCACAGCTTTTGTGGTACTTGAAAGGAATCCAGGCAGACCTTTGCCAGAGTGATTGTGAACATGGTACTTTTCCAGAAGAATTTGGAGGGCCTCAGGCTTGGCTGAAGTAGTACAAATCAGTTCAAACCTAAAATTGTGCTAAGTTTTCCAAAACGTAAATGACAGACAACAAAAAAGCATGAGAAACATGGAAGCTATAATTCAAGTTAGCATGTGAGCAGAGTACAAAAGAGAGATGCAGCTGGTTAAATGAACTTTTTTTCTAAGAAACTCCAGTTGTAATTTTTTTCATATTGAATTTTAAAAATAGTCTCCACTTTACCCTTTAAGTGAACTGGAAAAGAACAAATGACAATAGCATAGTAATTTAGGGGCCAATTTTCTTTAAATACATGTTCTATTCGATATTGAACCCTTTTGATATTTGGAAGCTTCAGGACTCAGTTCTCTGAAAGAAGCTGCATAAATTGAGGAATTCTGACAATACCGTTTGGCCTAATAGCTACTTGATCATGATTCCTCAGTGGATCCCACTGTTCTGGCTGATTGGAAGGCTCTCAGTTGCATACTGTAATGCTGAAATGCTAGACAAAATGCCATGGGTAGGGTTTTACATGCATTGTCGTTGTTAAGTCCTATTGTCAGGGTCTTTGTAATCTAGCTGTAAAATCATTCTTAGCTGAGGGTACGTGTACAAGCCTGGAAGCACATCCACTTGACTATTTTTGCATATTTTTCAAATAGCTTATTCTCTTTTGCCACCTTTTCTTTTTCTTTCTTTTTTTTTTTTTTTTTTTTTTTTTTTTTTTTTTTTTTTTTAAAAAAAAAAAAAAAAAAATTTTTTTTTCTTTTTTCCCCTTTTTTTTTTTTTTTTTTTTTTTTTTTTTTTTTTTTTTTTTTTTTTTACTTTTAACAAGAAGAAAAATGAAAATATTTCTCCCTAAAATCTAATATTCAAAGTTAGGATAAGGTAGGGTTTTTTTCAGGGAAGTTAATTTTTCTTCTGATGCTGCTGCTAGACTAATCCTCACCAAGGGGGGGTTTTAGTCTCTATTCCTAAAGAAATGTCCTGAGAACACTTAGAGGCTTCTGTCATGTTCAAGGCCACACTCTGCCAGACCTTTCAGAATGAGTTTGCAGTTGGTATGCCTGTAACATTTCCTTGATGTTGTTTGCAAACTAGTTAGAACCCACTTGTTCTGCACCGACTTGCTCTGGATAGTGCTATATTGCAATAGTTATTCACAGAATCACAGAATAGCAGGGGTTGGAAGGGACCACTAGAAATCATCTAGTCCAGCTCCCCTGCCAAAGCAGGTTCATATAGGCAAGGTCACACTGAAATAATCTGGCATTATTGATATAGTAATATATGAGAATGGGGACTAAGAGATTCTTCTAGAAATAACTGAAATTTAGCAAAGAGAAACTTGAAGTTGCACTGTTATTTTTCTTACATATTTAAAGCTTTTCTTCTGTAAAAGCTGAGAATTACGTATACTGCTTGTCTGTCACATCTAATTGCATTTAATATCGGGCCTTTTCTTTGCAGGGGGGAAGGAGAAGAGAGTTTCTAATGAAGTGTGTGCTGTATATGAGCTAAGACAAGCAGATCTCAAAAAAAAAAAACCCCTTCAAAGAAAAGCACCTCTTCTTTTTTCTCCCTTTACAGGTTCCATGTTACTTTTGCTCTCTTTCTTTGCCTGCCTGATCTGTCTTGGTACTTGTATTGTGCTCCAGTAGCTGATTTCGGAGTATTATTCAAACTCAGTATTACTGAACAAATTCTATCCTCTCACGTTGATCTTGTGATTGTATTATACATTAAGGTTCCCTTTAAAAATACTTTAAAGTTGTTTTAATAAAAAAAGTTATTGGAAACCAACAATTCAGCAGTTTTATTAAAGCAATGTTTGCACTGATTCTAAAAATAACCTTGGGATTCTTTATTATCTGTCATATAAAAATGAATCCGTTGTTAACCCATTACGTTTATTTGTCCTGACAACTCCAGGGCAGGTCCTTGTCTCAAGAGACCGATATATACCTCTGCTTTCGGTCAGGCACATGGAGAGACTTAAATATCAGGTTTAGATGCCAGGACCCACGACCCTTAGCATGTGCTGATGATGTGGACTGCTGCTGCCCGACATAACCTTTCCTTTCAGAAGGTGGTGGATTGCCTTGTCTCTGTTATGGTGTGTATGCAACAGCATAGGAAAAGTAAATGTGGTACTCCTCAGTGTCAGCTTACAATAACTTCGTTTTCACTTGCATTTCTTACCCACCGCTCAGCTTTTCCTCTAGCAGAAAACTGCTTCTGACGACCCATGTTCTCAGTCTGCCACTGTAGCACACTGGGTCTATGCTGTTTCTGTAAGTCGTGTGAATGTGTCTTGTAGTCAGCCTGGGGATGTCTGTGTGCCCGTGATACAGCATGAGTAGCAGCCTCCGGAGATCACCACCTGAAAACCAGGCATATTACAAATTAGAGACATTCCTGGGAGAAGTCAGAGAAATTTATGCAGTACCTGCTGGCAATTTGCCTGGCTTCAGCCGAAGATATCGATTGTTAGATGCATTAATTTTAGGAAGCAGACTTTCTCTGTTTTTTTTCAAAGAGCCAATACACAACTGTGAAATCATTTAGCTGACTTAACTAAGATTATTTGACAAGGAGAACAGTTGTATTAGTATAAAGCAGCATGTCTTTGTTTAATTGTCTTCCTCTTTTAAACAACCTTGTTTGTTATGATCAAATGGAATAATTCTAAAACACTGTTATTGCTGCCTTAGCAGTCCATAGAGGAAAGATGTCAGATGAAGTAGTAAAAATATCTTAAATTGGCTCATTATTAGCAAGAAAACCTCTTCTTCTCAGGCTCGCTGTTAGTGTTCTTTTTTTCCTTCCAAGTCCTCTCTACAGGCTTTGTTGCTCAGTTTTGTTTTCTAAAGTTGTCTGTTTCTCCTTCTTCACACTTTCCTCAGTTAGACATTTGTCTTTTGAAACTAGCACCTCCTTTTTCTATCTTTCAAGAGAGAGGACAGTCTTCTTGGTGATCTCTGCAGGGCCCTGAACAGTTCTGAGTGGTACAGCTTAAATGGTGCCTCAAAATGACAATGAAAATAAGAGAGAATAATTGTAATAATACTGTTAGAACAAAGCAGATAGCAAATTAGAAGCTTGAGTTCAAATCCCCTTGAAGGCAGCTTGAATTCAGATGGGTGCATAGATGCATGCTAAGGTAGCAGCAGTATCTCTTCCAGCACTGTTTGCTGCAGCCGATGCTCTCTGGGACAAATAGAAACCTTCCAGAGTGGATGGGACAGCACTACTTTTTCCTGGAAACATTGTGGCTGCATCCACGTTTAACCCATGTGTCTGAAGCCACCTCTTGTTCAGAGTTTTGATTTAGCGTTTGGATGAAAATCTAGACATGGTTACAGTTGTACTCTGACTACTGTAGAAATCCCTGCGCGTTTGCACAGTGTCAGCTCTACTAAAGCTTTAACCAAAATGAGAGCCTTTATTGTGCTTACCATCTTAAATCCAAAGTTTCGTGGTTATACAACTATACTGGACCTGAGTATCTGGTTCTTCAATCCATTTCTGAATGTTGTAAAATGAGCATGATGGTTTTTTAAAGGATTTCTTTTATGAATTCATTAATGCTCATAGTACTTGGGTGCAAGAAACTTAGTTTGAATGCACTTTAGTTTGTTGTTCATACCCTTGGGGTTTCCACTGTTGAAATTTATCCCTTTCTTATACTTCCACCTCCCCTTTTCCAATTGTTTTCCAACCTATTCAGCTTATTTTAGGAAAAAAAAAAAAGAATTCTACTGTCACAGAAATGCCTAATAGAAGGGAGTCAAATATACCGGTTATATTATCAGACTCATAAAATGGCACTTGATAAAGCGTCATATAAAAGACTTACCAGAAAGTAAGGATTTATGAATTACATGGGAAAAGAAGTGATATAAAAATGCAGTAGAGAAGAGAGACTGGGGAGATATGATTTGTCATTGTGACTGACAATCAAAAAATAGTATTCCTGATTCTGGTAGTGAGTAGTGATATCCTCTGAGACTCACTTTGAAGACTGGTTGTCTGTTATATTCAGTACAGATTATTGATGGAAACATGAGGAGGAACAGCCTTATAATAGACCTTGGGAATATTGCAAAGTAAGAGAAGAGCCTACTGAATTATAAAATCTTGTTCCATGTGACACTGTTGAAACAGCCAAGCCACCAGGTTGTTGAGTTCAAGTTCACCTTCAGTAGCTCATTCATGGGTTCTTACACAGCTACCTTGTGGCAGCAATATGTAGAGTTCAAGAAGTTCAAGGTAGTTAATTACTATAGTGTAGCTAATGAAGCTTAGTGAAAAAATGCCAAAAGACCAGTTGCAAACCTAGGTAAAAGCAATGACCAACAATTAGAGCCAAAAACCCCCACAGATTAAAGAGAACTGAAGATGGCAATCAACAAATTTGATTTTTTCCTAAAATATTTCTCACTTATGTTCTTACAGTTTTATTTCTTAAAAATTAAATTCTTTCACTGTCTTCTTGGGAATGAAATAGACAGTGTTCTGCCTTTTGCTCTTCAAGCTTCTATGGATTTGGTATTGCAATATATCCATGCTATATGCTAATTAATTAATTAGATTTGAACGGGAAATTTCTTTTAAATATTGCCACATACTGTTTTATTAAAATGTCCTAAACTGTGGCTGCACACATTTGAAGAAGAAATGGCATTAAATTAGGAAAGGAAAGGTTGCATTTAGCTGAGGTCAAGGAAGGTCTTCAGTCTATTCCAGGCTAAAGTTCTAAAAACTTGTGATTAAGCAGGACTAGAAATTGTGTTTTGCAGTGTGAAAGGAAGTGGCCTTGGATGCATATGTAATAACCACCTTGAGAGAATACACAGAAATTACATTTTGATATAAAAATCTTTGTGCTTTCCTGTGAAATTCCTGTAAGATTTCATATAAAAAATCCCAAGGGAGTAAAACAATGCTTTTTGCAAACATGGGTTTTGCATATCTGAAGGTAAATATCAATCTGATGTCTGTGGTCTTGCATACTAATATGATTGGCAGACAGGCTCTCTGCAATTTAGCTAGGCTAGGCTGCCCATTTTGAATATATAAGAAAATCTGGAAGTTCCCTAGTTCAGTAGGATCATCAGGCAGAAAAAAAGTCACAAGCAAAAAAGAGCAGTGATGTTGACAAAGAAATATTGTGAACATTTAATGGCAGTTCCAGTAGCTGCACAGTGTATTGTAGTTAAATAGTTTTGTCAGCTGCTTTTCTTGTAACCATTGGCCATGCCATAGTTCTATATAAACCTTTGCAGGAGATAGAATCAGCTTTAATGAAATTTGAGTAGCTGACATATTAGGCAATGCATTATCCTGGAAGAAATGCTCCTTGATATTTTTCCAAAGGACTGTCTCTCAACTGTAATCACTTTTTCCTTACATGAATGATGTCACCGAAGACTTTAAAGAAACTAATTATTTTGACATTGACTGTAAAATAAATAGTTTAAGATCATCCAAGGCTCTTTAGAGATTATTTCCTTTATCCTATATTGATAAACATTCTAAGCAACAGCATGTAGCAGAAGTTGATTTCATCAGGCCTGCTAGCGTCTGGGCCAGTGAGCTGGATCCCATGCAATAGGAAAGTCTTGCTCTTTTTGCTGCTCTAACAACTTTGAGCTCCATCATGGAAAAAGTATTTTAAAAGAGAACAAGTTACAAAGCAAATTTATTTGTTGACATTTTAAAAAAAGTCTATTTAAAACCAGAGATTTTAGTTAATGAATATCAGTTCAAATGTTTTAAATACCTGAATCACAGAATCGCAGAACCACAGAATGATAGGGATTGGAAGGGACCTCTAGAGATATCTAGTCCAGCCCCCCTGTCAGAGATGGTTCACTTGGAGCAGGTTGCACAGGAAGGCACCCAGGCAGGTTTTGAATGTCTCCAGAGATTGAGACTCTCACCACCATTCTGAGCAGCCTGTTCCAGTGCTCTGCCACCCTCAAAAGTAAAGAAATTCCTGTTCAGGCTTAGATGGAACTTGCTGTGTTCAAGTTTGTGCCCATTACCTCTTGCCCTGTTGCTGGGCACCACTGGAAAAAGTCTGGCCCCATCGTCCTGACAACCCACCCTTTAAGTATTTATTAGCATTGATAAGTTCCCCCCTCAGTCTTCTCTAGGCTAAAAAGCCCCAAATCCCTCAGTCTTTCTTCATAAGGGAGATATACTAGTCTCCTAATCATCTTTGTAGCCCTTTGCTGTACCCTCTCTAGCAGTTCCCTGTCCTTCTTGAACCAGGGAGCTCAGAACTGGACACAATAACCTAGATGGGGCCTCACCAGGGCAGAGTAGAAAACCTCCCACAACCTGCTTGTCACACTCCCCAGGATGCCATTGGCCTTCTTGGCCACAAGGGCACATTGCTGGCTCATGGTCATCCTGTTGTCCATCAGGACTTCCATGTCTTTTTCCACGGGGCTGCTTTCCAGCAGGTCAGCCGCTAACCTGTACTGATAGGTGGGGTTATTCCTCCCGAGGTGCAGGACCCTACACTTGCCCTTGTTGAATTTCATAGGGTTACTCTCTGCCCAACTCTTCAGCCACTCCAGGTCTCACTGAATGGCAGCACAGCCTTCTGGTGTATCAACCATCCTTCCCAGTTTTGTATCATCAGCAAACTTGCTGAGGATGCACTCTATCTCTTTATTCAGGTCATTGATGAATATATTGAACAGGACTGGATCCAGTACTGACCTTGGGGAACATCACTTGTTATGGACCTCCAACTAGGCTCTGTGCCACTGACCACAACCGCTGTCTTTCATCCAGTTTTCTATCTACTCCACTGTCCCTCTAACCCACAATTCCTAAGCTTGCTAAGAGGATGCAATGGAAGATGGTGTTGAAAGCCTTGCTAGTCGGTGTTGAAAGCTTGCCAGGTGCAGCAGCTATTTCAGCCCAAAGGAAGATAATAATTATCTGTGCTTCATTACCCTGAATTTAGGAATCTCAACACCCAAAAATGCAGCCTCAGCAAATTGACTCAGAGCATCTGAGATACCCATCCCTTCAGAGTCAGTGGAAAGGGATAAGTGCAATCAAAAACATGTTGGAAAGCCTAGATGGTGAGCAGAGGTTTCTTAAAGCTATCGATGGAAAAAGTATGCCAAGCTTCAGATTGTCTTTAAAGGAGACATACTTAATTCAAGATTGCATATCTAGTGTTCCCCATTCCTAGTCCAAGTTAGGCAACCTACCAAATGTAGACTCATCTTGTTTTTTTTAAGAAAAAAGCATTTGCTGGAGAAGTTTTTGCTGCCTATCTTTGGTTTAATAGCTTTCATACTTGTACAGGCTATTTTAGACCTCAGCTCAATTTCCTGTTCAGTCTGAGATGGATCACACTGCTGTTTACCAATTGGTAAAAGAATACCCTCTCTACCAAGTTATAAAGTAGGTGTGGAGGAAAGGGAGCAATACAGTTGAACTCTCTTATTAAGATCGATCACCAAGGGCCAAAGGCAAACAAAAAAGCAAGGGCATGTCTCTGCAGTTCAGTGCTCATGCTGAGGAGTGGGAACTCTCATTGAGCCAACAGAAAGGAGATCACAGCTTTAATTATTTGAATAATATGTTATTTTAATTGGAATTTTTTGTAGCTGTTTGTAATACCAATAAAAATTTTGCTGCCTGGTCATCTACATCCAACCCCCTTATTTTTTAAATCCTGTTTTTCTTCCAAATTGTTTAAGAACTATTCTACTTCACCTGAAACAAGTATTTCTCTTAATTCTTCTGTATCCTTGTCTAGAGAACACGAGGGCAATATTTTCTGTTCTGTATGAGGAAAGTTTCCATTGTTTCTAACTCCTGATCTTGTATTCTCACATCCGATTACAACTGTTGTAAAGTCTGCATTACAGCTGGAAGAAGTTCTGCTGAAGTTGTTTTTGAGTTAGCACTTCTTCTGTGTTCAATTGGATGGCTTCGGTGGAGTTGCGCCAAATTTCAGCCTCTGAAAATCTGGTTCAGCATTTCCGTTTGCAATTGGGAATGTGTAGTGACAGCAGTTTTACAGAGAGCTTGTCTAGCCTTGTCAGGTCTTGCATTGCAGATGCAAGTGTTTCAGATGCTTTGTTTACATTGTAATTACTGTATTTTTTTCTGTGTTTATATCTTACTCATCGTTGCTTTCCAGCTTTCCAACATTTCTGTGCTGGGACTTTCACAGCTTCATGTAGGATCATGAAAAGAAACCACAATTTTACATTTGCAAATCTAGATATTGGTAGTGCTAATATATGTCAACAGGGGAATACTAACACCACCAGGTGATGTGATCTCTTGTCATCGACCAGCGATCGTGAATAGAAAATTTTCTAATAGCCCTTTGCAGTCATCTTTGCAGTACTTCAGAGCAATCAGTGCCAATCAACATAAATCTATGGAAAGCAGATCTCACCAAATGTACTGCAAATAAGTTCTTGGAAAGATTGGAATTTGGTTGATAGGATACTGTCAGGCTTCTGCAAGGCTTTGAATATTGTGCTGCACAAAGAAACCAGAACAGTACTAAATCAACACAGGCTATTTGTGAGCCATATGGCTTAATTGCTAACCAGCCGCACAATAGGGAGTTATCATACTGGTGTGTTTTAACACAGACTAATTGGATTTTGACCTTCTTTTTGTTGTTAAGCATTTCTTTTTAACCTGTGACATGTAAAAAAGACATAAAGTCCTCACCAGCAGCAGCTGTAGCTGACACTAAAATAGGTTAAGCGGCAAATAACAGAGATTATGTCATCAATTAGTCACTTATTAGCATAAACAAATTATAGGCATTTTAGTATATGCAAACATAATGTATTAAAACAGTAAATGGTGTTCATATTCTCTGAATGTAGGACTCCATCCTGGAAAGCTGTTGCTTCAAGAAAAAGGACTTGGGGGCTGTGAGAGCTAGCCAGTACTTTGAAGTAGACCAGGGAGTAAGCTACAAACTTCTACTAATAGGCTGATGAGCTACTGGTGGCAGCAACCTGTCGTGGATGGTGGGAGAGCCCCACTGAGGATATTAAAATAAAATCTGAATATTTTTCTAAAATATTTACTCTGATTCAAACAGAATTACTGAGCTGAAAGGAGGAATTAAATCATAAAGGCCAATGGCCTTCTGCCTTCATGCAGAAGCTCAGACTACAGTTACAATAGTCCATTTTGGCTTTAAAATTTCTGTGATGCTGGCTTGCATATCGATATCACAATCAATATTCATTTATCTACATTATGTGCTTGCCAAACATATATTTTTTTAAATCTTTCTTTTATAGATGATGAGCTGAGACAAATATATTTGTCAGTGATGTACAATCCAGTTTAGACCTGCCTAATGCCATAAATATTCCATTATCTTCAGAACTAATTTTTTTTGCATAAAGGAACAACTCCTAAAAAAGTATCCTCTCCCACTGCTGGTACAAAACAGAGCAGCTGACTGTAGCTGTGAGAGTCTTGCTATGCTGTACCGGTATCTACCTCCTACATGAACACTAAGGTACCTAAACAATTTTCACCTAAATGGTTGACTGAGGAAAAAGGGTTCAGAGTTAGAAGCAAATGTCTAGGTCCTCTTTGCAAACATGCTCATGGAAGTGTTTTCACTGTGTTTGTCATTTTCAGAGAAACAAATATGCATTAAAACTCCAAAAGTATGTAATTTTCATAGCCCAAAATGCACAATTTCAGCCTAAATAAGCCAGTGGAAAAAGTGTAGCCTGAATGTGTTAATTTTTCAAGATATCACTTTGTTTCTGTCACTCACTCCCCTCTGCATATCTTAAAGTTTTCCTGATGTTAGAAATCTCCAGTGCTTGTCATGCAGGTTACAAAAAAAAGGCAAAATGGAAAGCTCATGAATTGCTGACTTCTACATTCAGGTTTTTGCAGTATCTTGTGGCAGTGTGTATGGTGCAAAATGACTCCTATTTAATTTCCTTTCACAAAGATACTACCCTTCTAGTCTGATGCAATCCAAGACAGGGATAGGATACCAATGTAAAATTTCACGTCAAACAAAAAAGATTGAATTCTCTAGAGTTCAACAACCCAAATTATATTTTTGTGGTAGGGTTTCCTTTTGATTACACAATTATGTTAGTTCTCACTGTTAGTGCATTTTTGGTAAAGCTGATTTCAGAGTAAAATGCTACATATATGTGTATGTCGATATGCATATATTTGTGTGCATGTATTGTGTGATATATCAAATGGTGTGCACCTTCTCTTCTGTCATGTCTCTGAATTTTGTAACACCTAGGTCAACTTACTATACTATAATTTAGAAAAAATTATAGTGAACAGAAATAAAAATAAGCAACAAAGTTAAAATATTTTCTTTGTAATGAATTCTCTCAGTTTGGAATGAAAACTGCCACACCTTTTGTCCACATTGTGTTTGCCTTGACAGCAAGCAGGCAAGTCTGGTCTTTGGTTCCTTCAGCTGCTAACACTTGTTCTCCTTTCCTTTTTTGGTCAAGCAGAAAAATCTTGCTTTTAGATACGTGTTTTCTTTTGGTGTCTGGGGGGGATTTTTTAGCTTCTTAAGATATTCACTATTTTTTCTGATGAGGCCACTCATAGGAAATGTATCACTTTATTGATACTCATCTGGATGACTGTTTTCTGTCTTTTTTTTCTTAAACTAAGGAAGAATCATTTAAAGCAGTTAGCTCATGGCAACAGGTATTTTTAATAGGCTTTTCTCTGATTAGGATAGCATAAGCTTTCCTTCTAGCATTCCCTCTAGGTTCACAAGATACATCAAAAAGTTTGATGTAGATAGTTAGTGCATTAAGTTAGATTCTTTCTGTAGTTAAACATGTCTTTCTTCAGGGGATGAGTCAAACAGGGCAAAAGGTGAAGATACGACAGCTTTTTATACACACATTTCAGTTTGGAGGCAGCCTGAGGCTGTTTCAGCTCCTTTCACAACTAAGAAGAGCCTTATATCTGACAAGAGGTCCTTCAGACTGCTGTGAGATGCACTCAGAGACCTTAAAAGTGTTTCACTCACTCAACTAGACTATTTAAATATAAAACTGGATCAAAGAACGTGCAGTTTGCTAAAAGGCAGAAAATTCTGCCAAGGGAACAATGATATTATGGAACTAAGCTTATGCAAGTGCTTTACTTTTCTTAACAAAGATACAGTACTTTAAACTGCCATAGTCAGTAACCCATTGCTTTAGGTTGCAAGTCATCTGGTCTTATATCAGCATTTTTTCTCTCTTTGGAGTCCAGTTATTCCATGACTGCTGCAATTGGGTACTCGAACTGGAAAGCCCAAATGGTACTTCTACAACTTGAGTTCTACAACTTTAGTTCCACAACTTTAGTATCTTGCACTCATGATTTCACTGCTACTGCCCGTTTCAGGCTTGTAGCCATTAGAGGGCAGACCATAACAAATTGTTGCTGAATAGTCATGTAGTTAGTCTCACTGGTATTCTTTTGCCAGCCAGAAATCTTGAGAGACTTATTTTCAGATCTACTTTGAAGTGAGTAAGTCACAGCAGCAACGTAGAGACTGGCGAGGCAATTTTTTTTAGCCTTATTTTGCTACTCTTATCTAATTCTGATGGTAAAGACTGCATCTCCAGAATTTTTTTTTTAGCTCTTCTATGAGCCCTGGTTGAAACTCATTTGTTAAAAAGGATAAAACTTTCATTGTGTTGCTGTTATAACAACTGAACTCTGTGGCACCAGGGACTTCTTTGGAAGAGTATACTGGTTTTGTCTGTGATAAAGTTAAAATTCTTCATAGTAGCTTATACGGTGCTATGTTTTGGATCTGTGATGAAAACTGTTAATAACGTACTGATGTTTTAGTTATTGCTGAGCAGCACTTATACAGTGTTAAGGCCTCTGCTTCTCACACCACCCCACCAGTGAGTAGGCAGGGGGTGCACAAGAGGCCAGGAGGGGACACAGCTGGGGCAGCTGTACCCTGCTGTTGAAGGGGATGTCTTGTACCATATAGCATCTTGCTGAGCAATAAAAGCAGGGGGAACAAAGAGAAAGAGGGGACATTCAGACTGATGGCATTTGTCTTCCCAAGTAACCATTACGTGTGATGGAGCTCAGCTTTCCTGGAGATGGCTGAACACCTGCCTGCCGATGGGAAGTGGTGGAAAAATTCCTTGTTTGGCTTTGCTTGCATGCAGCTTTTGCCTTACCTATGAAACCGTTTTTATCTCAACCCACGAGTTTTCTCTTTTTCCCCCTTTCGATTCTCTCCCCCATCCTGCTGTGGAGGGAGTGAGTGAGCCGCTGGGTGGTGCTGGCCAGGGTTAAACTATGACAAAGGGTTAATGTGCATTCAGATCATCTGTCATTTATCTCTCTTTTGATTAGGGAAGGTGGCTGGGTAAGACACTGAAGGAGGCATGAACATGGTTCATTAGTGACTATAAAGAACAGAAATTAAAGAGGCAGGAGAAGGTTGGATAATAATGACTTGCAAGTGAACAACAGTCTTATCTACACCCCCCTTCCCCTAAAGCCAACAACCCTCTCTCCTACCCCCAAATTCCTTGATTTAAAAGGCCTAGTATTATTCTATAACATTTTTAAGAGTAACATGATACTCTATGATAGATAACAGGTATGGTTTGTGACTGCATATCCCGCTAACTGAATGATTCTAAATCTTAAATTTTACCCAGATGAACAGAAAATAAAATCAGTGCTATGATTCTTATTTGTGTATTATGACCATCTAAGGAGAGAAAAAAATAGGAAAATTTCATTTTCTTAAATGCATTGATCTCTGAGAACTGTCAGTCCTCAGAGTTAAGGCCCACAGAGGAATACTTTAAGTTCTTTCAACTGAAATAATCCTGCAATAATTGTTCATAAGGCTGGTTTGAAGGCTGTTGTGAATAAACTTTTGAAAGTAGGAAATGAATACATTAGAGAAATTAAAACACATAGAGCTGTTCAGAGCCTCAAGTAAACTATCTGAATGAAAGCTATTTCTGAATTATTTTTACAATTGGTCTGTCAAAGGCTAGTAGAATTAGAAGGGGAAGGGACTTAAATAGACTAACCTGTCACCCTTTTTCTGCCCATTGGAAACTGTAGCTGCAGACATTAGAAATGGGAGTAAATCATATTTTACTGGACTTCTGAGAGTCACTATGGTGACAACTGTGTCTTCACAACTGGAGAAAGCCAATTCTGTCTCAATCAGATTCCCTCACTGCAGCTTTTAGGACTAGTGGGGTTAAAGTAAGGGGTGACAGCTGAGACAGCAGGTTCTTCTTGGCTTGCTAAAGAAACATCTGGACATCACCAACACCCTTGGCAACTTTTAGTTAACCTGAAGCTATAAAGCATGTTAGCTGGACTGAAGTAACCTAGAGGAATCCTGTACCACATTCAAGGATCTAAGGCAGGATTTCCTCTTTCCATTACACACTGAGCCAAATTTCAATATTTTCTTCCCCCTGAATCTCCTGGACCTCTAAAAGATGCTGGTCGCAAAATTATACATATTAATTTGAATTATGGAAACAGGCTTTCTACTGCCTAATATTATTTTCATTGTTCTTTCTATATTTTCTTGAAAATCTTTCTGTTGACGAGGAGTGTTGCAATATTTAGCATTTCCACAAAACTTTCCTTTCCCTCATGTTCAAACTTAAATCACCTTCCTGAAAATCGTGCAAAACTCAGTTGGGTGATACTAAGATCCCAGAGCAAAATTTCTCCCAGAGGCGGGATAATTTTGCCTCCCTTTGCTCTATAGCTCCTGATTCTGCTGGCCAGATTAAACTCAAAGCCCAAAGTCCTATTCAAACACAGAAGTTTGCAAATTGTGTGGATCTGCTCAGGTCCTGTCTGGAAAGCCTAAAATATGCACCATTTAAGCAGTATTTTGATTCTGAATTTCCAGAAGGATTATGATTCACACTCTTGTCTTACTTTCTGTCTTTCTTTCTTTTTTATCCTACAGCTCAATTAGGGGATTATCCTACTTTCATTTTACCCTTCAGCATCTTTAGAAACTTCCCTTCTTGTTAGTAAGCAAAGTGCTAAGACATCACAGAGGGTTCCCTCACTCATACTGAATCTTATTTATTCCCTTTGAAATCCATTTCTTAATTCTTTTCTGCTGTAGGCAAGTTCTTTATTTCCACCATAATTCTTTACATGAGAACAGATCAGCAGTTTCCTCTAAAGTGAAAAACTTTGTACAATGATGGGTGAAAGATGTGTGCTCTTCTTTCCCAAGCACAAGCTCTGTTACTGCGACAACTTGTTTTGTTTCCAGTTAACCCCACAGAGGCAGACACACTGACAATGGTTTTGCTGGGAAATGGAGAAACAGCTGCTTGCTTTTAAAAGCTGTTAGTGCTTTGTTCTTTCTATATGTCATTGCAAATCTTTTTGTTGACAAGGAATGTTGCGATATTTAGCATTTCCACAAAACTTTAAAACATGCACTTTTATCCTGTAGTATTTAATCTTCTGGCAAGATAGATTTTTTTCTGAATATTTTGTCCTTGTGTTTCAGTACCTCTAAGTACCTCTAAGACTTTTTTTTCCATTCTGAAATCTAAGAACAGGCTTAACTGGCCCTTAGAGAATCCCTTATATGTAACATAAAGCTAACCTAAGGGTTACAATACTTCTGCTCCCTACCACTAGCCCAGGGCCACCAAAGAGCACTGCATAGTAGCACTCTCCTTACAGAAGCCTGCAAGCCATTAGGGGAAGTGGAAGATTAAATTTGAAATAAATCAGGAGCTGACCTGCATGGAAAGAGTGAACATAACTTATCGCCACGTTTGCCTCTGTTATCCTTATCCAGGGAATGGCACTGGCAAGAACCTGACCTAAATCTCTTAGCCAGTATGTCAAGTAGGCAATTAGTCAATTCTTGTCTAGAACTTGTACTTGGTGTTTGTGTGATGTGTACAGCACAGCGGAAGGTTTTTGATTGAACATCCAATTTTTATTTGATGGCTGCTGCAATATCTCTGACAGGGAAACGTTTCTCTCTGAATGAGCTAACAAGCTTTATGCAGCCAAACAATATTCTTGCATATACCTTTTTTACTTTCTGAGCTTGCCTTCAAGAATTAACACTGCCATTCTCTCTGGTTATTGTTTGCCAGCTTATACTGCAGCCAGTTAATGGGAATCTCCTCTCACTTTTCAAGGAATTATTTCTTTAACACATTTGCATACAATATTAAATGTTCCATAACTGCAACAAACTTTCCTGCATCCTTCAGTTCCTATTATTGCTGATTATGTAGAATAATCAAGCTCTTAGCTTTTATTTTTTACCTTATAGGAATAAAAATAAATGGCAAGGGGTGTATCCTGTTTCCTATTTCAATTTCTATTTTTATCTAGATTTCTTTTGACCAGAAGTTGTATTTATAGTATTTTCTAGCTTACTTTTTTTTTTTTTTAATATATCTAGGAGAAGGTATTAAACTTCCCTTTGGTTTTGCTTTGGCTCAGGATCAATATTTCAGCTACATTCATATCTGATATATAGCATTTGGTCGGCAAAGAGTATAAGAAGCAATATATTATTTTCCTCTAAAGAAGAATGGGAATCTGATCTGGAGATTACCAACTAAGCGGTTGTGAGGATTTATTTCAATTCCCCTAAGAACCTGTTAGTTTATAATTTGTTGTGTAGGATTTATTACCCTCCCAAGAGATTTCATTCAATGAGTATGAACATTTCCTTGATGTACCCAAGATGTGTGATTGTAGGTGAGTTTTCTTGTTAATATGATAAAGAGTTGCCCCCTACTTCTTGGGACATTTTCAGTCTTGGCATTACTTGTCTCCATTAGCTCTTCCAAAGTAAGATCAATATGCTGTATTCCTTTGCTTTGATTACACTGCCATATACAGATTTATCTATATTAAAAATGCAGCCAAAGTCATCAGTAGTACCACTTGTGGTCACAAATCTTTAAGCTTGTCTTCTTTAAAGGATAAAGTCCCAATGTCGTATTCTTAGGTCACTTTTTTTTCAAAAACATTCTTCTTGTATTTTTAGCCACTGTGATGTTCACTGTTAGCATTCCATGTGGACACTAAAAAATCTTCCTGTCTGTATTGTATAATAATTGCGGTAGTTTCATAGAGTAGTTATTTAAATAGAATTTTGACTCTTTAAACCAACATGTATCTGATACCAAACTTTAGGGTAACTGGAGCTGTGCATATGGTCAAGACATTAATAACTGCATCCATTATCTATTGAAAACATAAAAACTCCCTTTGAATTCAATGAATTCCAGATCGAGGAGATACTTTTTAAAATTATGCTGAAGGAGTTTATTCTACATGTTGCTATGTCATTGGACCTAAAGTCTTCATCAGGCAGCATAATCCCTCTTCTGCAAAGACAGCATATAAAAGACTAAACTCTTTTCCTTTTGAAGGAGAACTTGAGATTAAAGGAGATATACATGAGATAAGGTTAGGAAAAACTTCATAAGCATTATAGGTATATAGCATTTTTAGTGGATGGGCAATTGATAGTCGGATGGTTGCACAAGGCTTCTTCCAACTTGACTTTTTAATAACTGTGATATTATTGAAATTCTTAAAAACCCTATATTTTGTTATCAAGTTTAGTGCCACAGTTCTGGTAAAACAGAAGAGCTATATCAGATGCTAAGTGATGCTTTTGAACAAATGTGTTCTAAATGTGTATACATTTTATGAAGAAAGGACTTCAGGCATGGAATCATAGAAATATAGGTTCCAAGGAACTTCCAGATATCATAGAATCACAGAATCATAGAATGGTTTGAGTTGGAAGGGACCTTAAAGATCATCTAGTTCCAACCCTCCTGCCATGGGCAGGTACACCTTCCAACAGACCAGGCTGCCCAAACTCCCATCCAACCTGATCTTGAACAGTTCCAGTGAGGGGGTATCTGCAACTTCTCTGGGAAACTTGTTCCAGTGTTGTACCACTCTCACAGTGAAGAGTTTGTTTTTAATATCTAATCTAAATCTACCCTCTTTGAGTTTAAAACCATTACCCCTCAGCCTATCACTACACTCCCTGATGAAGAGTCCCTCCCCATCTTTCCCGTAGGCCCCCTTTAAGTACTGGAAGGCAGCTATAAGGTTTCTCTGACGCCTTTTCTTCTCCAGGCTGAAAAACTCCCAGTTGTCTCAGCCTGTCCTTACAGGGGAAGTTCTCCAGCCCCCTGATCATCTTTGTGGCTCCCCTAGACCCACTCAAGCAGGTCTATGTCTTTCTTACACTGGAGGCCTCTGAGCCGAACAGTACTTCAGGTGGGTTCTCACGAGTGCAGACTAGAGTAGGAGAGTATCCTCCCATGATCTGCTGGTCACACTTCTTTCGATGCAGCCCGGAATGTGATTGACTTTCTGGGCTGCAGGCACACATTGCTGGCTCATACTCAGTTTTTCATCCACCGACACCCTCAAGTCCTTCTTCTCAGGGCTGCTCTCAATACACTCATCATCCAGTCTGTATTTGTGTTTGGGATTGCCCTGATCCAGGTGCAGGACCTTGCACTTGGCCTTCATGAGGTTTGCACAACCCCACATCTCAAGCTTGTCAAGGTCCCCCTCTATGACATCCCTTCCCTCTACACAGAGCTTGGTGTCATTGGCAAACCTGCTGCGAGTGCCCTTAATCCCACTTGGCCATGTCACAGACAAAGATGCTAAATGCAGCCTGTCATTTGAAGTAGAACTATTGCCAACACCAGGCTAGTCAGTCATAGGTTTCTCTTGGCAAGTGGTGAGAACTTTCAAGGACAGAAATTTCATACCTCTCTAGAAAGTCTGTTCAGGTGCTACTGTATCCTAATAATATTTCCTTTCTCCTTATTGTCAAACTAAATATCTCAAAACATATTTTGTGGCCATTTTAGAATTGTTATAGGTTTGAAATTCAGACCTAAATATATAATTTTTTGGAAATAACAAAAAACTCCTTAAAAGCCAAAGTCATGTGTGCAGAAAGCATGACAAAAGATGTCCAAGGATGCCTGACCACATTTGACAATGTACCCTCCTCTGCATACCTTTCTGTTGTCCATATACATGTTATAATCTATGGAGGATGTTGTGCCTTGAAGTTATTCCTAGTCTGATTTCCCCCCCCCGCCTTTTTATTTTCAGATGCCAAATTTCATTTTTCCTGCTTCAGTGTGTTTTGCACAGGTATTTTTATGAAGAGCAATGGTTTCATATGAGTGATGGAGTTGGCTGAAGTAGCAACATTTCTAAGGGCTACAAGAAATCTTAGGTGTCAAAATAGTTAGCCTATCTGTAGGCTCAAATGGTCCATTCTTCAGAGATGATAACGAACTAGCCAAGTTTGTCTTTCACTAGTAATGTCTTAATGAACTAATCCCATAACAGAGAAAAGTCTTGGAAAGGGAATTTGGTCATCACCAGCAGAGATGCAAACAAGAGGCGAAAAATAGCATGACATGGTTGGAGCTGATCATGTTTTCTTGACTGGTTTAGAAAGGCAATATAGAAACCTATCTGAAAGAAGGCACTCCAGTGACAGTTGCAAGGACTCTTCATAGGAGGATACTCATTTTGCTCAAATGCATCAGGGCAAAAGTAAATGCTGCTTAATATTTCCACAAAAATATTTTTCTCAGTATAATTGCAATGGCAACTGTTAATAAAATAAAGCTATTCATCCCTGTCATCATAGCCCAGATTAAATGGCCCTAAAATCACTGAAACAGCATTTCTGTGATTAGGTTGATGGGTATTTACAGTCCTTAATGAAACATTATATAGTCATTTGTGCAAAGCATGAGCATATTGTATACCGAAATTGTCACATAGCCAAGTTAAAATTATCCTAAATACAGATAGCATCTCAGCAGCATGCCATGCTGTGCAAAAAGACTCAAAACAAAACAACAAAACCGTGTAAAAGAAGTAATAATTTATATTTTTATCGTTTTATTTTTTTCATCTATAAACCTCTATAAATATTTTTAAAGCATCTTTAATAGCGGCCTTACAGATCTTGGTTATTATTATGTTACCTTTAATGTAAAATGTTTCACTGAGAAGAATAAAAATCTACATCTGTTTTAAGTCAACGTACCATTGTTTAATTCAGTACTTCTTTATGCTAGATGAGGATCAGACCATTGGAACTAGTTGCTGTTGAATGTGAAGCGTTGAACCACAGCTCTGCTGTGGGATGCTTTTGGGTCAGTCTTAAATGAAACTGATGGCTGTACTCGTGGAGTTCTCAGGACATAGTGAGAACCAAAGTCTTCATGCAAAATTTGATATAGGTTGAAGATAGCCGCCTTTTAAACAAGTGCTTATGTGCAACCTCCATGCCTCTTATTGCAAATGCTACAGACCCCTATAGAGAAACACTGTAGGTCACTAGACTATGCATATGTATGGTTATGTAGTCAGTAAATAGGTGTTATTTAATTCATGCCATTTTCTTCAACACAGAGAACAAAAGCAGTGTTAGAATTCTAAAGTGATTATCAGAATTCTGTATCACCTCATCTTTACTATGGTAAAATACTGTAACACCCTGATTTTCTGTATTAAAAGGTAGCAGCACTGATTAATCACGTGAGTTTATCACTGGGACCCTCGTTTTTCTGGGTTAAAAGATGGTACATTTTTCATTTTCTTCTTGCTGTATGATTATTACAAGCTTTATAACTTCTTTGGGGCATGACTAAGACCACTGTTTCTCTACCATCTGGAATGCTCCTACTGTGTTTTGCTGAATGCATAATTACAACTTTTTCTACACAGTGACTGAACTGTGGCCTGTGGATACCAAAACACTCAGCTTTGGGGAGGTTGCAGAGTTGGCTGTTGCATTTTTCATTTTATTTTTATTAAACAGCAGAAGGTTGAGATTGTTCATTTTCTTTCCCCATAGCCTTAGTTTTCTAGTTTCTCTTCAGCTGCAGTGCATTAACTCTGCGTTCTGTAGTTCTGTCTCAATCCTGCCACTTGTTTGAGTTCAAAACTAGGATTCAGAGTCAGGTGAAGATTTCCAGATATGTGTCAAACTTTGAACTAGATGTCTAAGCTATTATAGTCAAAGGAGTCACTGCTGTCAGTGAAGCCTAGGTAATGTGCTAGCTCACCCTAGAACAAGTACCTATGTTTCATTTATTGAGTTGAATCCCTCCCCAGCTGTCTGCATTACGCACTGGCCAAAAACATGGTATACATTTCATGTGTCCAAACAAAGGAGCTTGGACCTTGCCAGTTGACTCTTGACCTTAGCTCTTGAGCTCAAGCTATGAGGAGTTATATATTCAGTGCAAGAACGTCCTAGTTCTGTGTTTGATGATAGCTAAGATATAATCATTCTACCTACAATTGCCCAAAAGATAGCCAGCTGACAGTTGATTTCTCTCCTTTTGATTTCTGTACAAATTGCACATCATAGTGAGGCCATTACTATTTAGGCTTTCAAGTCCTAACCCAAATCCTAACACTTTGCAGTTCTTTATATGTATGAATGCTGGCTGTAAAAGTAATACATAAAAGGTGTATAATATTTTTTTGGGCTGTTTCACTACTGCCTTACTACATGGAATAAAATGCTTTTTCTGAAAGCTTTTGATGTATTACAGCTGATAAACATTTGTCTAAAAGGATTCAGGTCATGTCTCCAGTTGGTTAGTTTTGCTAGATATTCTAAGAATTAGAGTAATCATAGTGTTAACTGGGAATAGAAATGCCCAGGAAAAATCTTTTGAAATCTTTTGGACAGTTCCAACCAAAATCAGCATGTATGTAGCTATATAAATTAAATGCCATAATTCATTGGTTCAGAAAAGACTATCAGCAATTTTTAAATCCGTATGAACTAATTGATAATATATAACTGTAAAATACTGAAATAAGTCCTTAGCTACTGTAAATCAATTTTGTTGTATTGAGTTTAGCCATCCGCTCTTTACAGCTGCCGAGATCTAGCCAGGAGGTAAGACCAAAGCAGTGATCCGAGGTTATATCTTGTTTATAGTTAGAGCAGTTTACAGCTCAAACAGCTTGCATATGAGTTGCAGAGTGTGCAATAAGCTAAATCCCAGATTGACTAAAGGTTAACAAAGCCAACATTGCTTCAAGAAAATCACAGTATTCAGCACTGTGCTCCCTGAAGTTATTTTATAAGTATCTAAAAAAACCCCCACACAATAACAACCCATGTGTGGTGAGCTCCCTATCTGAGATTTCATAAAGAATCCTGAATACAAACTTTGCAAGACCTTTAGTAATGTTAGTGTATCAGTGCAAATTAAACCTGCTGCTCCTCTAGACTGAGTACTTCAGTGCAGCACTTTAAGGCTTGAACTGCTTGTTTAATGGGCTGTGAGATCGTTCCCATTTTATCTTCACAGAAGAAAAAAAAGACAAAGCTTGGTGTTAATTTTTTTTTTTTTTTAAAAAGCTTATTCTAGTTAAATTTTGGCTATGCTAAATTAGGAAATTTTCAGTACAATAATCTATCCTTAGGAATATGCAAAGGTGAAACACCCTAATATTTCAATAGAAGATGCACCACAGGAATGAAGTGGCTTCTTCTCATTAGGAAATGAAACCTTGGCATCATTGCATGTCTTGTGGGTTTAATAGAATGTAAACAGAATTTGTGGGAACTGAAGTGTAACTTCCATACAAGTCAGAACAGCATACCTCCTACTGATTTTGAAGAAGGCTCCAGGAGAGGGAAAAGTGAAAATCAAAGGGAAGATTGTCAAGGAGGTATCAAGACTACCCACCAAACCACAATGGGGCTTTGAAACCCAGTGATGTACACAATAAAGTGAGATAACTGAAATAAATACATGGTTAGGCTGGTCCAAGCAGTTCTTATGCCATCGGCCAATGGCCAAGGTGGCTCAGTTAGTAGTCTTTAGTGTTTGCCCTGCCCATGGATAAATTTTTGTACAAGTATAAGGCAATATGGAGCATATTCCCAGATCAAATCAAAGAGTGGTTTATTATGGTTTTCAGTTTTATACTGTCCCAACATATTTCCTCTTTGCTAAAGTTTTTTTCTTTTCTCCTCTGAAGCAGCCTCAGCTTTCTTTATGAGCTCATGTATCTCTTCGCCCTTACTTTTCTCGGCATGTCTTTTGTACGGCTTGAGTGACACCAAAGCTATATTCCCATGCTCCCGATCTGCCTTTTTCTGGCATGCTGTCCAACTTGCTGGGTTGTAGCTATTGGCTTGCTCATAGACACTTGCAGATTTGTTGGCCTGGGTAGGTAGTCTGCACACACAGTGAAAGATAAAGTGGCTAGGTGGGCCAAATATTTGCCTATCAGGTTCTGGTGGGACAAGCAAATGGGTTTAGAGATTGCTTTTGATTCTACCTGTAAAAAACTGCAGTAGGGAACTGGTCTTTTAATCTCTGCAGATATCATACGGGCAGAGCAGGTCCTAAACTGTTAATCCCGCATAGTTCTTTGTAGTGTATCCCAGTAAACTGGTAGCACGTGTGACTAAATGTTTTGTTATCACTGCATATATCATTTGCACTTTTTTCTCTGATTAAAACTCTGTCACCCTCTATTTTCTTGTCCCCATTTCTTTGAAAAGGACTAATATTTTTCCACTATTTTCCTAGAGGGTATAAAAAATAGGGATGCTACAGTAGAAACTGAGTCAGTGATTCTGATCAGGTAGCAAGAATATACTGGGTGTGTTTTTCAATAGTTCTTATTAAAACTTTTTTAAGATGGGATTTTCTGGGGAGGTGGATAACAATGATGGTGATGAGAATGCTAGGTAGGCCTTAACCTCTGTCACACTGTGCATCAAATTCCAGGTGTGATTTACTGAGACTGAAGGTCTTCACGCTTCCTTGGGACCTCAAGGGTTCAGTGGGCTAGAAGGTTGCTCTCCAAGACCAGGATCCCATGTGGCTCAGAGTGCATTCTGCAATACTGTGGAATCATCGGCTTCCACTGTCAAGCTGCATTGGAGATGTTCATTACATGATAATGGATGACTGGGTGTCTGCAGAGCCTGGCTGGTGACAGCATGTGGAAGAGCAATGATTCACTCTGCTGAAAGTCACCATGGGGATATTGTAATAGGGCTACTGGTGCAATTAAAGTATGGGCTCATTTAAAAACCTATGCTTCGAGACATCCATATTCACATTTACAGTTATGATATCTGTCCCAGAGCTTCACAGAAATGTCTTTTCCTATCCTGCCTGGTAACCATTTGAAATCCAGTGCAAAAGTGACATACAAGTGACATAGCTTGCATTCTGGTTTCAGGCAGGGATATCTTCTGGCCAGTGGTAAGGTCACAGCAGGGCCAGCAGTCAGAATGGATGGCTTTCTGCAGACTCTTGAGAGAAGCTGGCGAAGGTTAGCATCCATACACTGGGGTGGGAAGAATTTCCTTCCTGGAAAGATATTTTAGACCAGATAAACCCTTTATTGTGACACGAATGGAGCTTTCTGAGACAGAAAAAATCTAGAGAAAATAAAAGCAATTTAAATAAAATTTACCCTAGTACCATGATACATATATTTCTTTAACGACCCAAATCCCCTATAAATCTGACATATTTGCATATGCATATAAATAGATTTTGAGCCAGCAGTGCGATGGACAGAATAGATTAACAAGCTTTCAATTATTTGAAAACTTTAGATCATTACTGTATGTTTACCTGGTAAATTCAGAATTGACAAACAGTGACAAATATCCTTTGTTATTCAGAACCTCTTTATTTTCTAAGTGTTGAATACTGTCTCTTTCTCTGTTTTAGCTTGTCATTCAGAAAAATCTCAGGTTTTGAAACAGATGAAACAGACCTCAAATACTCTACAAATGCTAGCTATATAAACCTTAGTAAATAAAACACTCTTGGAAGTAATTACATAACATTGGAGAGGGCAAAATGGTTGGAGTAACTTGCTAGAAGGCACTTGTCAATTTAGTAATACAGTCCACAAGTGTTCATTTTTTATTCAAACTGAAAGCACACTGCCAATTTTTTGTGTAACCGTGTACTGCCAATGGCCTATATAATGACATGGTTTTGTTTTGTATCATGGACTTCTCTATCACTTGCATTTCCCATTATCCACATGTTGTCTGCCAGTGGCAGAGCCAACACTAAGACTAAAGACCATATTTATTTCCCAGTTCAGAGGTTTTTGATTATTGTTGATTTTCTGGGCTGGGATTTTTAGTTTTTGGTCATTTTTTTTTTAAAAAAAACAACCCATACAGTCTTTCTTACCCCAGAGTTATGCAGCTGGAGTTGCAGACTGAGCAAGAATGGAATTGAGAAGAAAAAAGTGTTAAATTTCTTTTTCTACTCTGGGAGAGTATAGCAATTTAAAATGCTCTCATAGCATTTTAATCTTAATTTCCCCCCCCAGAGTGCTTTCTGGCATCTGGCTCTATTCCCCCATGCAAAGGAGCTTTACAGAGTAATTTGTCTCATTAGAATTTTTGTTCCTGAAGTACAAAAGGAAAATAGATGTTATACATAGTATCTGAACAAATGTATTACTATATATAGATATATCAATAGACAGATATAAGATTGTTTCATAGAGTCAAGTAAATTAAAAAAATATTGATTTCGAACTTTAACATAGAAAGTAAGAAATTTGATCTGTAGTTATGTGTAGGACCTCAAATCAACCTCCTTGTGTGTGAATGTTATGATTCAGTCTTGCAGGAAGCTGGAGATACAGGAACAGGATCTCTTGAAAAATGTGATACTTTTTTGGACTGAAGGATAAAGGACATCTTATAGGCTAAATATTACTGTCCTTTTTACTTCCTGAAATAAAATCCACCAGTGAAAGAGGTTCTTAAATGTGGAGTGAAACCCTTGAAGGTGCTTTAGGTAGAAATTGTATCCAAAGAAGAAGCAACCAAAATGCCAAGTTCTTCTGTATTTTTAATTCTTTAAAGCAATAGCAGACAACTGCTGAAAATACTAAATACATTACTGTGCTGGGAAAAGATGCAATCCTACATGCTCTTGAACTGTACTGGATCCACATGATCTGCCATAATCTGCCAATATCGGAAATACTCTAGGTATTGCTCAATCCTGTTACGAATAACAGCATTTTGAAACATTTAGAGAAAGTCTGTCTGTGTATGCATGCTTTTTGAAAGACAAATAGTAACTTCCTTACAGTCTTCAAGTACCACCTAAAAAAAAATAGGAAAAAAATGAAAGGATGAAAAATAGGAAGGAAAGAAGGGAAAATAAATCTTCCTAATATCCACTTAGTAGTTTTCAAACAGTGAAGATTTTTAGTATTTCTGACAAATTTGTTTAGAGAAAAAAATAGTTCTAAATTATGTTACCTGTTATTTGTTGCAATTCTTGAAATTGCCTGACATGAGAAGAGCATTAAAGATCCCTAGATGTGTTTGATATAATCAGAGTTATTTAAAGGTCTCAGTGGACTGCTAGCCTATCTAGATAGAATTATATTTTGCAATCCCAGAAGAACAAAAGTCCGTTAAGTACTTAAAAAGCTAGAGATGAAGGACTATTCTTCAGTTAGGGCAAATGTAAGCTAAAAATGGTTAAATGTAGGCATCTGGGAAATGTGTCAGACCTGACAGCTCAAAAATAGAAATAATTATGTAAATCTTGGCTCCAAACCAGAAAGCGCGTGAGTTAGAAAGGTTGTTAAGTATGGTCACATACTTCAGTAAATTAATTCAATCTCCTGTCAGAGATTAGAGATCCCTTATGAAGGTGCTAAAAAGATAGATTGCTGAGTGGCAATTTGGGTCAGACCAACTCAGCTTGTTCAGTACTGGGAAAATGCTGGGTGGGACTCTGTTTCAAATCTCCAAGCACCCAGGCAGGCAATTACAACTTCTGAAGAGCATCAAGAGCAGTGAGGCGTGGTTACTTCCCCAGACTTATTCACAATGCTCACCTTTAAAACAGCTCAGGTTGCACATGAAAAGAGTGTCTAAATTGGAAAAGTGAAATGGAAGGACTATGATACAGATGTCCATTTTTTTCTGTAATGGTGCAAAATTTATTTCATGGCTTATGAACAAAGGCTTCCTTGTGGGTCTTCCAGTGGTTCCTACCACAGAAAATTAGAAAATTAAATATGGCACCAGTAGGAAAGAAGAAAATACAGTATTTTCTGCTTTGTATCATTTGATCAATATTGCTGCTTCTGAGCAAATGCTGATCCCACCATTGAGATCCAACATCCATAGTTGTGACCGAGTAATCTTTTCATGGAAAGGCTAAGTGAATCACAAAGGCTGGGATAGACCTCCAAGATCATCAAGTCCAGCCTATGACCCAACACCACAACGTCAGCTAGACAATGTCACTGAGTGCCACATCCAGTCATTCCTTAAACACCTCCAGGGAAGGCGACTCTACCGCCTCCCTGGGCAGTCCATTCCAGTGTCTAATTGCCCTTTCCATGAGAAGTACTTCCTAATATCCAACCTAGACCTCATCTGTGGCATTTTATAGACATGGCATTTATAAGCTGGACTCGACCTATCAGGTATATGAAATAAAGCCTTGGTTATGTTCAGAAGGGACCTTTCAATGGAATCACTCCAGTTTCTGAATAGCAAAATGAAACACTGTGCCCAGTTTTGGGCACCCCAGTACAAGGAAGATACTGACATACTGGAGTGAGTCCACTGGAAGTCAAGATAGTCAGAGAGGTGGAGAATATGATGTACAAGGGCAGACTGAGCGAAATGGGTCTGTTCAGCCTGGAGAAGAGAAAGCTCAGAGGGAGTTTATTGCCACCTACATCTACCTGATCAGAGGATGTAGAAAAGGTGGAGACAGACTGGTCAGAGGTCCACAAAGCCTTAGAAGGCAAGAACACAAATTAGAACATGGGAAATTCTGATTAGGTCTAAGGACATTTTTATCTACCAGAAGGGTGGCCAAACACTGGAGGAGGTTGCTCAGAGTATCTCCTTCTGTGGAAGTGTTCAACACTTGACACAAGCAACCTGGTTGGATTAGATATGCTTTGAGAAGAATTAGATTAGATGACATCTAGAAGTCCTTTCTAATTGGAATTATTTATGGTTCTATGCTTCCATGGCATGCTAGAAATGTGTTATTTTTAGAGCTAAAATTGTGTTGTGTGCCCCGTGGATCAGATACTGACACACTGAAAGAGGCACTATGTAAATCTGATCTCAGGTTCCGTTGGCAATGCTGGCTACCAGTAGGAGCTACAGAAGTGTTCCAGGAAGTGATTGGCTCCACAGCTGGCAAGTTTGACACACAAAAAAAGTCGACTTAAGTCCTCATCACAGTTGTAATGAGTTCTGCAAAGTAGAACACACCTGTCCCCCCAAACTACAAAAAATTATACATAATAAATTAGAAACTAGGACTTTGAATTTGAAAGGATAGGACAAGAGCAATTTATATTTTACCTGCCTGTGCTATGGCTAGTGATAAACTGGAAGGGCATAGCCCTGAGCACTGACATATGATTGCCTATACTGCTCGTTCACTAGTGGCTCTAAGTGTCTGATCTGATTTGAGTTTGGTCCAGCCATTAGTTGCCTGTACACTGGGCAGGACTGTCTGAGGATTAATATGATCATTCTCAATAGGCAGTTTGACCATGGCCAGTCTGTTTTGGGAAGTATAGGCCACTGTTCCTGCCAGCAGAACTGTTCCAGCATGGACTCCTCTCCATGGGCCACAATCTCCTTCAGGGTACATCCATCTGCTGCAGTATAGGGCCCTCCATGGGTTGCAGTGTGGATAGCTGCTCTACCATGGTCCTCCCTGGGCTACAGGGGGACAACCTGTGTCACCATAGTCCTGTCCATAGGCTGCAGGAGAGTCTTTGCTCTGACCCCTAGAGCACTGCCTCCCCATCCTTCTTCACTGACCTTGATGTCTGTTTCTCTCACATTTTTCTCACTCCTTTCTCTCACAGCTGCTATGCAGTGTTTTTCACCCTTTCTTGAATATGTTATCACAGAGGTGCCACCAGCATCACTGATGTGCTCAGCTTTGGACAGTGTAGAGTCCATTTTGGAGCTGGTTGAAATTGGCTATGTTTGACATCGGGGCAGCTTCTGGCACTTTCTCACAGAGGCTGCACCTGCAGCACCCCCCTGCTACTAAAACCTTGTCATATAACCCAAATATATTCTGTATCACTCTGGTGGATTGACCCTGGCTAGATGGCAGGTGCCCACCAAAGCTGCTCTATCACTCCCCTCCTCATCTGGTCAGGGGAGAGGAAATACAATGAAAGGCTCATGGGTTGCAATAAGGACAGGGAGATCACTCAGTAGTTACCATCATGGACAAAACAGACTTGACTTGGGGAAATTAGTTTAATTTATTACCAATCAGATCAGTGAAGGGTAATGAGAAATAAAACCAAATCTTAAAAAACACCTTCCCCCCACCTCCTCCCTTCTTCCTGGGCTCAACTTTACTCCCTAATTCTCTACCTCCTCCCTCCGAGCAGCACAGGGGGTTGGGGAATGGAGGTTATGGTCAGTTCATCACACATTGTCTCTGCTGCTCCTTTCTCCTCAGGGGGAGGACTCCTCACACTCTTCCCCTTCTCCAGCATGTCGTCCATCCCATGGGAGACAGTCCTTCATGAACTTCTCCAGCATGAGTCTGTCTCACAGGCTACAGTTCTTTGTAAACTGCTCCAGTGTTAGTCCATGGNTCAGATCAGTGAAGGGTAATGAGAAATAAAACCAAATCTTAAAAAACACCTTCCCCCCACCTCCTCCCTTCTTCCTGGGCTCAACTTTACTCCCTAATTCTCTACCTCCTCCCTCCGAGCAGCACAGGGGGTTGGGGAATGGAGGTTATGGTCAGTTCATCACACATTGTCTCTGCTGCTCCTTTCTCCTCAGGGGGAGGACTCCTCACACTCTTCCCCTTCTCCAGCATGTCGTCCATCCCATGGGAGACAGTCCTTCATGAACTTCTCCAGCATGAGTCTGTCTCACAGGCTACAGTTCTTTGTAAACTGCTCCAGTGTTAGTCCATGGCAGAGTCACAAGTCCTGTCAGCAAACCTGCTCCAGCATGAGCTACTCTCTCCATGGGTCCACAGGTCCTGCCAGGAGCTTGCTCCAGCACAGGCTTCCACAGGGACATAGCCTCCTTTGGGCATCCCTCTGCTTCTGTGTGGGGTCCTCTGTGGGCTGCAGGTGGATATCTGCTCCACCGTTAACCTCCATAGGTTGCAGGGGGACAACTTGTCTCACTGTAGTCTTCACCATGGCTACAGAGGAATCTCTGCTCCAGTGTCTGGAGCAACTCCTCCCCCTCCTTCTGCACTGACCTTGGTGTCTGCAGGGTCATTTCTTTCACATACTCTNAGTCCTGTCAGCAAACCTGCTCCAGCATGAGCTACTCTCTCCATGGGTCCACAGGTCCTGCCAGGAGCTTGCTCCAGCACAGGCTTCCACAGGGACATAGCCTCCTTTGGGCATCCCTCTGCTTCTGTGTGGGGTCCTCTGTGGGCTGCAGGTGGATATCTGCTCCACCGTTAACCTCCATAGGTTGCAGGGGGACAACTTGTCTCACTGTAGTCTTCACCATGGCTACAGAGGAATCTCTGCTCCAGTGTCTGGAGCAACTCCTCCCCCTCCTTCTGCACTGACCTTGGTGTCTGCAGGGTCATTTCTTTCACATACTCTCTCCTCTCTCCAGCTGCAGTTGCTTGTGTGTAGTAGCCTTTCTCTCCTTAAATATGTTGTCACAGAGGTGCTACCACCATTGGTGATTAGTTTAGCCTTGGCCAGCAGCAGGTCCATCTTGGAACAGGCTGGCATTGGCCTTATCAGACATAGGGAAAGCTTCTTGCAGCTTGAGAATAAGCCACCCCTGCAGGCCCCTGCTACCAAAACCTTGCCACACAAACCCAATACAAGCTCCAGTGTTTAGAGCATGGCAAAAAAACATTTAAGAATATCTACCAATGCTATATTCTTTTTCCAGTACATGAAAAAAAAAAGCAAAGCAGCTGCAAAGAGTTAGTTCTCAGGTGCAACAGGATGTGTCTTGAAAGTGGAACATTTAATCATGGGCTTGTCTCTATTACTTCTAGACAAAGTTTCAGCAGTAGTTTTCACAGGTCTAATAAGTCATCATTATGAAGCTAGTAAGGGCATATCACTCAGAGCTGCCTCAAGTAAGAAGAGATGAAGTAGCAAACTCTGCTTCTACTCTTTTAAGTGGAGTTGTTAGCAAATGTCACTATTCTGATGTGTAAGAATAACATAGAAAAGCCCAAGATCTTCTGGAAAGTTGTATAAAAATAATTCATAAGACTATCAGCTAAACAGAATAAGTTTAACAGAAATGGATGTAGATAGATTTTTTTTTCTAATTTTCAAATGTTTAATTAAATGATAAAATTTAAAGATGAGTATACAAGATCCCATAATAAAATGTAAGAAGTCAACATCTCTTAATTCTATGATGCAAGTATTCTAATAAATAAAGCTGTAAAAAAATTCATTTTTTGTAAAGAGTTTCTTTCTGCAGTGCAAAAGTAGTTTTCAGACTGATAAGTGTGGAAAAGGTTTAAAATAATAAAGTGAAAGATTTTTTCTAATTTTTTTTTTTTGCTTATAAGCAGAGGCAATTAATGGTCATTACTCTATTAGTATAAAAACATGTAAAGCCTTCTGGAGTCTGGCGACAAAACACAGCATCATCATATCATTCAAATGTATCCCTTGCCCAAACCTGCAAATTCCCACACATACTCTTTCTTTTTTTCCTTTTTTCTTTTTTCTTTAATACCCCCTTTGCTCTTATTTTGCTTGCCTCTCACAGGTTACATCTATCAGGCTTTTTAAGTACCAGCCCTAGACAAACTAAATTGGCCCTCCTGTTGATATAGATTAAAGGTAGAGCACCATGAATTGCTTTGCCATAATCCTACTATATGCAGAACCAGAAGCTCAGAGCAGAGCAGTTTATGTTTTCAGACTTGATCAGAAAACATAACCTGAAAATTGTTCCTGCATTGCTAAACATCCTAGGACTCCTTTTTGAGAAACATGAGAAAATAAAAGTGGTGTTCATGAAAATGGTAATTCTTTTTTAATCATTAGTACTATTTAAATATTCACTAGTTTACTAATTTATCACCAATATGCTAGTGCTACATTGGAAAGCAAGGCAACTGAAGTATTTAAAGGACTTGAAGTTCCAATTTTTTCTTGCTGACAAAGGGGTGCCCAGGAGCAGTGAACAAGGCTATTTTGGGATCAGTTAGGTTGGAGAAGAAGCAAAATGTCTGCGTGATACTGCTCATTCAGGTTTTTTTTTTTTCCATCATTTTTGTTCATTTTAATTTTTTCGGTTTACTGGCTTCTCATCTGCTGGCATTGTTTTGCCAGCAGATATTTAGTGGTAGTGCTTCACAAGAAGGTGTTGAAAGACAGCATGGACCACAGATTAGGTCAAGGAATCTGGAGAGCTGGAGTTGTATGTAAAGACAGCATAAATAATGAAGCAAAGGATGCGAAGGAGATTGAAGGTTGAGTAAGTGTGAGGAAAAATCCAAGTAGCAGAAAAGAACCAGGGATGAAACTGGTAAGGGCCTGAAAAAAACAACCCAAAATCAAACAAAGGAAAAAAAGCCAGGAATAAGAATCTAAAATGGAAAAGGGGAAATAGCTAGTAGTGTTTTTGAAGAAAATTTGCTCATGAAAAGCAGCTAGGCAGCTGGGTGCTAAATTAGAGCATGTGGAGTGTTATCTATCCCTTCATGAAAATCAATAGGAAGAGATGAGAGAATTCCTATTCAGTTACTCTTTCTGCCTGCAGCAGTTTTGCCATTTCCCACTCACTGCATATTTTCCCTAATGGTCTGGCTCCAGCGAAGTGAGATTAACAGAGATTTCTATCGCTGCCATTTCAGAGGAGTCTACTCTGCATAATGCACAACTGAAACTTTTTTTGGGGAAATCCAGGCAGTCTCTGTGTCTGTGGTGGGGAGAGGAGATGCATCCTTACACTATGTATGCTATTCCTTCTTTATTTAGACACTGCTCCTTTCCATGACATTTGTCCCAGGTTCAAGCTAGCTGTCCAGAGGGTAAAAAGCCAGAGCTATGAAACAGATTCCTGTCTTACTTTGTTCTGTACAAGACTGTTATTTCTCACCTGAGGGAAAGCCTTAGTGGCCCAATCTGCCTTCTCTCATTTTTCTATCATTAATTTTAATTCATAAGAATTCAGCTGTTTGTAAAAATACTTATTCAAGCTGATTTTAATACTGTTATCTTTAGCATAATGAAAGAACCTGAAGAAAATTAATTGTATGCCATGAGGGAGCCTCTTAAGTTCCAGGAAAGAATGGATGAATTTCAACATCAAGTCTCACATAGTCCTAGTACAGGGTACTTACATGTAGCTTGAGGCCTGACACCTGGTTTGGGGACTCAACAAACTTGCTCCCTGGGAAAATTGCTTGTATTTTTCTGACTTGTTTTCTATTCTTCTTCCCTTTTCCCCTGAATGTAAAAAGCCCCAAGAAAAGTTCATTTTATCCAAGATAATGTATAATAGAATTCCAGAAGGAGCTGTACTGGAGTGTTCATCAGTTTCAAAGTCTAAATAGCAGTTGTTTTGGAAGACTTGCCTTAAATCCTTTTTCAACTCTATTAAATTTCTGAATTCCATAATACTTAGGAATGTGTTTCACAAGTTAATTATGCAAATAATAGCATGTTAAGAACAGCTCATTTGTCTTTCATTGTTATGTCTTTGTTGTCTCTTTCTAAGCTAAAGTTTAAGCAGTTTCTGCTCATCCTTACACAGAAATCTCCATGTTACTTATTTTCGTTTTTCAAGTCTGGGTAGTTTTAATGCTCATGGGCCATTCCCATGATAAGGTTACTGCATCTGAACAGAGAATTCCAAGTGAGAGTCCATCACCCTTTTCTGTACTGGGGAAATAATAGATTTCATATTATTTTGCATCCTGTTCCCATTTGCTTCATTTCACCCCTCTAAAGTTTTACAGTTCCTCTGTAATTCAGGAAAAGTGCTTTCAAATGATTTTGTCCAATGAGCATTGCTGTGCATTTCTCATCAGTGAACTTAACTGCCATTATTCACCTGCCTATGTAGGATTCTTCTAAGCATCTCGGTCACATTAAGTATTTTGTGTTAGGTATGTATTTATTGATCTTCTTTAGCTCTTTAATTAATAGCTAGCAAATAAATGATAATGAATAACACAGTTGTTAATGTGTCAGTTCTTAACTTCCAGGCAGACAGGAATTTTTGCCACGCTGTCAAGGGTTAGTGCTGGGCTGGCCACTAGAGAAATGACAACCGCTCTCTATTAACCCTCTTTCCTTTCCCAAAGGGAAGAGAAAGCGAATAAGGGAAAGAGACTTACAGATTGGAAACGAAAGCTAAAATAACGTTCATGAAAGTAATAGCAATAAAATTAAATATATACAAAACCAATATCGAACCCAACCCCCTTGATGGCAATTGCATCTCTGTCACCACTCATGCTGTGGGCAGGCACTGGGGAATTCCCAGGCTGGACTCAGCAGCAGATGGGAATCAGAAACAGGAGCTCGGTTCAGGAACGTGTGGATCAAGATCAAAGGCAGAACAAGCTAGAGTCCTCCTCAGACACCAGCAATTGAAGAAGCATAGAGTCATAGAATGGTAGGGGTT
>VZZY01008835.1:4903-23018 GCA_013400335.1 Eurystomus gularis | reverse complement strand
AGAAAAGGGACAGTCTAACCCTCTTGTTTTACCCTGAGCAAGAAAAGGTGAAAATCATGATTTTCACAGATGCAGAGGATCGCCCAGCAACCTACAAAGCAAGGTGTGCTAGAGTGTGGAAGTGCAAATTGATAGTATCTGTCATTGCACTTCATCTGGTGTAATAGAGGAAGGTTTCTGTGTATCTTATTAACTGAAAAAAAAAAAACAAACCCAAACAAAAACCAAAACAAACCCACAAGAGTACTGTAGGGGCATGGGGCATGCTGTTAATGCTAGGAATCCATTTTAATTTCTGTAATATCACTTCTGTTGTTACTGGCTTACAGCTTAGAAAGGAAAATGTACTGTGAGCTATAAATTAACATAAATGCTTCATTGTTCACTTTCACAAGTTTTAATCTTTTTATTATAAGGCAAAGTTTGGCTAGTTGGTATCCTTTTTTTAAAGAAAATATTTCCAAATGAGATTTTTTCTCTTTTGGAAATGAAGATCTACTTATGCAGAAGATATCTTCACGATACTTCACTAGACTGTAGCAACACCTAGATGCATGAGAATGTGAGAACTGCTTTTCCAAGTCAGACCAAAATCCTAATGTTGCAACGTCAATAGTAAAGGGTAACAGGTGTCCAGGGTGCTGTATGACAAGTAGAGTATATTTTTATATGGAAAGAACTATGTTCCCTCTAATGCAACATTTTGCAAGTCTTTGGTTAGTGCTTCTGATTAACTGATATAAATGGACCTATTCTTCGTATTTTTTTCAGCTTTGACTTATTCGTGTTTTGCCTTTGTAATGTTTCATAAAAATGAGTCTTGTAATTGATTTACACTTTTTGACAAATGACTTTTCAATTATTTTCTTGTATTTTGGTTCATAGTCTATTGTTGCCAGTTTTTATTAGAGAAGTTTATTACACCACTGTCATGTATGTGGGCATCTATGTTGTCCCTGGGGAAATCCAGGGAGCTGAAGGCTTTTCATTGACTTCATCTCTCCTGGTGAAGAACCTGCCCCCAAATTCTGTCGTTCTTGCCTTTCTCTGCTCCTTTTCACATTATATTAATTACAAAACAACCATAAACCTTATAAGCCAAAACAAAAGAAAAAAAATACTGGAAAATATTTTGTAAATGTTTTTGGAAAATTTATCTTAAAATAAATATCAAGGGAATATCTTATGAAAATCAGGGAAGAGCCATTGTAAACAGTATGACTAGAACAGCTAAAAAATGCCCTGTAAATTACTTGACTTTTTTAGGGGAGGAGGCTAACTTCCAGTCAGCATATAGTAAGCAGAAGTACATAATTTGTATCATGATAACCATTTAAAAGTTTTTATGGTAATAGTGAGTTAAATTTAAAATAAAATTCCATTAGGTTAGAATAAACCACTACAAAAAGTGGTGCTACCTAATTATTTTTTTTTTTTAGTTTGCTAAATTTTTAAAAGATCCTGAAAGCAGAACTTTCTCTTGTTGATGTCAAAGCTAGTTCTCTGGAATATATTCAGCAACAGAGGACTTGGACTACAGGCAGGATGTGGAAGAGCATCTACACATCTAAGTGTAACTGAATGACTTCAATCTATTTTTTTTTGAAGATGAAAATTCACTGAACACATCTGGACAACAAAATATCTTTGAAATATCACAATAGTATCCTGGAATTTGGTTATTTGCCTCCAAATCAATTTCCACACTATACCATGTGATTTAAATTGAAGCAAGCTTGCTATTACATTTGCTATTTTTTCTGATACTAACCCATAACATCTCAGTGGGGTATCTCATGTTTAGCACTTACAAAAGAGATTAATTTCATGACACTGAACAATTTCAGATACCTACGGTAGTTATTCAGTACAGAAGCAAGATCCTTCCTAGCAGATACAATGTTTTGCTATATTGTATTTGGCCATAGTGCTGTTATCAATGTCAACAGATGGACATATATATTTGAAATACAAATGGCATTTATTTTATTGATGTTAAGAGCAAAAAGATAAGCTAGATTTCAAGTAAGTCAACAGCTGAGAAACCAGGACGTAAGTCTATAAATGCTTACTATCTGAAGAAAAATTTCTCACTGAGTGGTTTCAAATTTTTCTGCACTGACACTGTGTAAAGCAAAATCACGTTTTCATTTGCCGTTTCATTTTATTACTTGCTTTCGTAAAATAAATGATAGTGGAAATGGATAGTAATACTGGTGAAAGGTTTCTTACACAGTCACCCCTTCTTTTCTTTTGCTTTCCACCAGGGCTATTCACAATCTAAAAGACCCATGAGAGTACAGGGTTCATGGGTTGCAGTTATCTTTCAATGACAGTGATGTAATGTATTGAAAACCTTCCTCAACATATTGTGATATAGAAAAATTACTTAGTGATTTTTCACGAAAACCGGAAATATGCTTTGAGCACTTGGTAACTATTTTATCATTACTTCAGGCTTCATTGCCAATAGAAACATGTGACAATAGATGAGGACATAATACAATATTTTGAGTAGACTGCCAGATGTGGAAAGTAACACGTAGGTCAAAAATTTTCCTTTGCTGGTCATTTATGTAGTCTTAAAATGAGGAATGGGCTGCAGCCCATTTTTTCTGGGAGCTGTGAACTCCTCTGAGATTTCATTCTTCTGTGATATCTTCATTTTCTCTGACTTTACCTCATCAGGAAAAAAAAGTCACTTTCCAAGGAACTTGACGTGAACCATAAACTGCAGCACAGTGTCAGGTAGCATAACATGAAAAAGATTCCATAGTTCAGACTTTCAGGAGGCATTTGTGCTCAAAACTGATATCTTTGAAGCCAGGATTAAGAACTGTGCCATTTGAGGAGATTAACACGCCATCTTCTATTCAAGTTTAAAGTTAAACCCCAGGAAAGGATGTACTCAGTGATAGAAGGAAAAGGTTGGTCATAAAATGGACTATTGAATTACTTTCCTAACATTTAGTAAATTCACATTGGTTAGATACCATGCACCCTTAAGCACTGAAAAAACATGGGGATAAAATCGTGGTCTTTGCTTGCCAAATCTAGCATAAATCAGGAAAAGTCCTGCAGACTTTTTTTAAAGCCTCAGGAGAAAAGGAAGATGTAATGGAATTTTCCAATCTTTACACTACAGCCAGCAGGGACTTAATCTTATTGGCCTGAGTTACTGAATTCCTCACGATACTTGATGCGTGGGAGAACTTCACATGTGAGGATGCAGGAAAGGTTCTTGGCCTTTTGGTCAAGAGATTGAATTTATACTGTTTTGGTCCCTCTGCAGGGGCTGACATCAAGCTAATGCTTAGTAATTGAAATTGACTCAACATTAATAAGATAACAACTCTGGGAGCTTAGTGATTTGGAACATGAAGAATGTCCTTTCCACCAGCTATAGGCATATATACTACATAATTATCATCTTCCTGTCAATACAGGATTATTTCAAAGAGTACATTTTCTAGTACCTTGCTCAATCTGTTACAAAGCATGAACAATGGTTCTTCCACAGCCTACAATAGTAGTTTTCTGTGTTGGGAATATAAATGTGCTTATATTGCTTTCTGTCACCTTGAATAAATTTCTGCCCTTGATTGTTGTAAAGAAAAGTTTCAAAGGCAGAAAAGGTTGCCAGGAATGCAAGTCACTGAAGTTTACCACTGCATTTGAAAAGCGTTTTCCCCTTGGTTATCTCCTGGTGCTCTTCTTTCTTTTGCCCCATCTTAATTCCTTGAATGGTCTGGGGTTTTTTTTCTCTGAATTTTTCCTCAGCTTTTCTGTCTTTCTTTGGTGATGATCCAGGGTGATTTATTCCATACATTTGGTAGAACATAGACATCATCATTCAGGAGGCACTTGATTCACCTGCCTACACTTGGTATCCAATGTCATTTGAGATGCACCATCTCTCCTGCCTACTGCAAGATACAGTTGTTTCAGTTTGAGAAGTGACTCTTCTTTATTCTGTACAAGAATAAGTATCATGGACCACAGAAACAACTCAAACTTACCAGTCTGAAATGCAAACATATTGGTTAGTGACCAGACTGTTTCAAAGGAAATTTAATACTATTTTCACTACAGAAGAATACATAATATATAGTCTACTCTTTCTGAAACAGATAGAAAAATAGAACACAGGACAAGAGATAATTTATTTCTTAAGAACAGGAAATAAAGGGCCTGAAAAATTTCTCCTTATTTGTGATACAGATATTTTATTTTTGTCAGTGGAAAATAGTTTACAATGGAATAAAGTACTTGATAGATGGAATTAACCCTCAAAAGTAGACTGGCTTGACAGACATCAGTTATAATCTAACCTGTATGCAAAATTAAAAACCTTGAAAGCAATTTGATATGACATTTCTTCATAAGAGTTACAAAGGGAAAAAATTGTGTGTATGCTTGGAGTTTCTTGCTTGTTTGTTTGTAGTGCATTTTTTCTTAACATGGTATAAAGTAGAAGTCACTCTTTGAAATAAGCTCCCAGTTTTTGGAAGAAAGAAAAAAGTTTGTATTTTAGTCTGTGGAAATTTTTGTCAGGAAAAGAAGACTAAAATGTATGTGATAACAATTCTTAGGATGCATGTTCTTTTCTGACTATTGGAAGAATGGAAGATATATGAAAATATAGCAAGAATAAACTCTCTTGTAAGTTGAAATTTTAATATTATCTCCTTAGGGATGACTTGTGTGGAAGTGTGGATTTTCTGCTTTTAACTCTTAAATAAATTATTATGTTAAGATTGTTTTGCATTTGGAATGATATTATCTTCAATTTATTTCAATCAGAACAGATGGTCTGGGATGATGTTAATCTGAATCTGTCTTTTAAATTACAACACTGATTGGAATTTCAGCACTAGGCTGATTAGTACAAAGAGAATAGCAGGGTGAAATAGTCAGAGAAGTCTTAAAAGAGCACAGAGGAAACTAAAATTTAATTACCCAAATATTATATAAGATATGATACATGAGATATTATTTTCATTAAATCCATAATTATCTTTAATTAATAAAAGATGAAGCAATATGTCAGAGAACTTTTTTCCTAGTGTTTCAATCATGTACAAAAATAAGTGAAAACTTGTACAGAACAAGCTTTGCGGAACAGTTTGCTTTATATCCGAGAACAGCAATATCATCAGTATGGCAATATAATAGAAATTACCATTATGATCACTAAGGAATGTACAAAATTACTTTTATGCACCTCTGACCTTACATTCCAGCTACAGGCTCCACATCTTTGACAGGACTATAGGCAATATGGTAAATTTACTTTGTATAACTTATCTCTTGTTTTATTTTTTGAAACTTCCCAATAGTGTAACAACTCAGAATTTATCCAGTTCCTGAGGAATTTACCTGTAGTTTAGCACTCTTATTTGCATTAGGCTATGGTAATGAAAGCTCAAATTTCACCTCATCTTCAACCATGGAAGGTGAAGTGTGTTAATTTCCCTCCAACTCTCAGTTGTACTGACTTCTATTACAACCTGTATATTTGGACATTAACTAATCTGACAGGAAGGGCATGTATACCTTACTAAGTGTAGGCACCAGGTGCCATCTGAGATTATACTGAGGCACTGAACAGGTAGGTCTGTAATGACAGAGGTCTCTCAGAGATCCTGTGTCACATATTCAGCAAATGATGGTAGATGTGTTTAGGTATCTGAAATGAGACATTGAGTAACAGGGTGGCTGATATCACCTCTGTAAAGAAAATTAGTCTATATTAATGCAAAAAGAATGTGAAACATCTACAAAGACAAAATTGCTATATGGCTCTTTTTCCATCAAGCAAATGCTAGCTTTCCACAAAGCAAGAGAACCCCTTTCTTACTTCAAACTCAAGGATAAAGAATGAGGAAGGAAGAAGGCATCAGCTACCTCTGTGCTTTTATAACAAGTTGGAATGTTCATGTTGTCTGACAAATTATATCCAAACTAAATCTAATTATCTAAGGCTTTTTTTCTTCTGGTATTTTTTCTTAAAAGTAGTAGAAGGAAGCACAAAGTATGGCCATGTTTTAGTTAGAACAGAATTAATTCTGTTCAGTTAATTTGCTTTTCATCTCAGTCCCTTCTAACTAACTGCACTTTTAAAAGATAACAGCATATTTTTGCAAGGAGTGTCTGCTTCTAGAAGTTATAATGCTTGATGTTTAGAGTAACTACCAAGGATTAGAATGCAGACCATGGTCACTGCTAAATCTTGGGTGCCATATTGAGGGGTGCAGAAAGTAAAAGGCCACACCTGAGGGGAGGACCAGCCAGGACAGGTGACCCTAAACTAACCAATGAGGTATTACATTCCANCATATACATCATATTCAGTATAAAGCTGAGGGATCACTAGGGTCAAGCTCTCTTCTCCAATGGCTGGCATCTGAGGAGGGCTCTCTCTGTTCTTCTGCCTTTGATCCTAATCTGTGTGTTCCTGAATCCAGTTCTTGTCTGATGCTGAATCCAGTCTGGGATTTCCTCAGTGCCTGCTCCAAAATATCAGTGGTGACAGTGGTGTAATTGCCATCATGGGAGTTGGGTTCAGTACTGGTTTTGTATATATTTGTATATATTCCATTTTATTATTATTGCTTTCATGAAAACTGTTCTAGTTTGCTTTTCTAATCCATAAATCTCCCTCCCTTATTCCCTTTCTCTTCCTCTTTGGGAAGGGAGAGTAGTTAACAGAGAGAACCTGTTATAGGTCTAGTGGATGGCCCTGATCCTAAACCTTGACCATATATTAGAAAAATACTGAAGTGCAACAAGCCTTTTGACACAAATTCAAACAGAGCAGACTCTCTGAAGACTGCTTGAAAAAGCTTGCGAGCTCCCTGTCATTTGCCCATGAGCCTCAGAATGAAAATCAACTTTGAAAGCTGCCAACATTTTCTATTTGTGATTGGAGAAAGAACTTTGTCATTGGAGGGTAAGTCTGAGTGAAGGAAAACAAGTTATACCATGTCAGTTTATTCTAGCTTTCTTTTCTTGGATTTTTATTTTTTCAATAATCGTATCTATATTTTAAATAAGAATATCAAAGAAAGGTTATGAATCTTACTCCTGGTTTTGTGATTGCATTTTGAATGGTCACCTCCATAAATACCTTCTTGGCTTACTGACTAAACCTCTTTCCCTTTCCTCAAAATGACTCGAGGTTTCTACAAGTCTAATGAAGATAAGCAATTGGATTGTAATAGCTTTAATGGAACTATTAGCTGTAATATCAGAACACATCTTCTTTAACTATCAGGAAGGAAATGGGAGAAATTAATTATAATTGCTACCTTCCTGCATATTCTTTACTGCTCCCCAGATATCCAGCATATAGTATGTAGATATCTAGGAAAACCAAGTTTCTCAGTTTGATACTTACTGAATGTTGTCGAGTCTCTCAAAATAGATTAGGCAGGTACTAAAAAAATGAGATTTAATCTAACCAAATCTCTTTAGCACTCTGAGAAACATTAGTAAACCACAGATTCAGTTGTCAGTCAAACAGAACTAATACTACACAGCTGACTTAAGCTTAAGTTTTAGGGATGATGACACAAAATGTGCGTATCACTCACCTAAAAGATAAGGGCTCACAATCTTTGAAGGAGTTACCTTGGGCAGCACCCCATTCCAAGGGGAGAGCCCCCAGATGCAAACCCATTGCTCCAAGGACAACTGGTTCAATTTGCCCTCTGATGGGGCTCCATGTATACACTAGTAGAGTCTGATCTGTTGTCATATATGGTCAGTGGTCTAGAAAATTCTCTTGACCGAGGCATTTCATTGGCTGAGGGCCTTGTCTGTCAAACAAAAGGTCTTGCCTTTCTTATCCTGTGACCAAGGTATGTGTGACAAGTCACCATGAAGCTGGGTTCCTTAACTCCCAAACCATGGCTTCTACTTGTAACTCTTTCCTTCCAGCAGTCAAGAAGTATTTGAGCGAGCGTGACTGCTGCATTTTACTACTTGTTTTCTAGTTAAACATGTGCATCTTATGTAGCATGTGAACACAAGAAATGGGATTATTTGGCATATATTTAATGTCCAGATGGAATGGCTTCATGGATTATAATTGCTTGTAATGAAATTATACATTTCACATCAAGACATTGTGGCTTGATTTGGGATGATATCTCACATCTCTTCTGTTTTGGAATAAAATGAGTAGCTGTATGTGAGACTTGCCACAAGGTCACCATACTACAACGGCAAATAAGTCTTCTCCATCCCTTAGCATGTGACCAGTGAACCGTTCAGTCTATTTAAGAATGAGATTACAAACAAAAATAATGGGCAAGAAAGTAAACTTATCTCTTGTTCGGTGTGTTTGATCTGTCTGGGACAGAGTTGACTTTCCTCATAGCAGCCTTATTAGTGCTGTCCTGTGTATTGATAGCTATAAAGAGAATACAGCAGTGCTTTGGCTACTGCAGAGCAGTGCTCTCACAGCATGAAGGATGTCTCCAACATTCCCACCCACCTCATGCTGAAAGGTCACTAGGCTGAAGGTGGGCAAGGTCTTGGGAGGGAATATAGATGCAACAGCTGACCCAAACTGACCAAAGAGATGTTCCATACCATATGACATCATGCTCAGCAATAAAAGCTAAGAGAAAGTAGGAGAGGACAGAGGGGCATTTGTCATGAAGGCATTTATCTTCTGGAGCAATTGCTACACATACTGAGGCCCTACTTCCCAGGAGATTACCTGGAGATTACCTGTTGATGGGAAGAAAAGAATAAGTATTTTTCTTTGTTTCCCTTTGCTTCCATGTGCAGCCATTCCTTTTTCTTTATTAAACTGCCTTTACCTTGATCCAAAAGGTTTTTTACCATCTTATTTTCCTCCCCCCATCCTGCTGAGAATGGGAGTGAAAGAGCAGCTGTATGGGCTTGTGGCATCTTAGCCCTTTTTCTTCAAATATCTATCATCCTTACTGAAATATTTCATATTAAACACTGTTTTTTTCTTCCCTACATCCATATGTTTCTATCTTTCTAGGTCCTAAAGTTCAGATAGTTTCATTTGGATTTACATTCTGTCATGGTTTAGGCCCAGCCAGGAACTGAGCACCACACAGCCACTTGCTCACTTCCCTCCCCTCCCCTTCCACCCCTGCTGGGATGAGAAGGAGAATGAGGAGAAAAAGGCAAATCTCCGTGTGTTAAGATAAGGAGAACTTAATAGAACAACGTAAAGAGGGAAGAAACAACAGTAATAAAAATAATACTAATGAAATAATATATAAAATAAGTGATATAAAATGCAGCACTCACTGAAACTGCATGACCTTAGCACCACACACAAAACCTTCATGCTCCCCCAGTTTGCCCCTTCCCACCCCCTGCTGTAGCAGGGGTATATGTATATTTGTATACTTATATATTATTGAGTATCTCATTGTCTGGTTTGGTTGGCTATCCTGGCAGTGGTCCCTCCCAGCTTCACTATCCTGGTTGAACACAGGACACATTTACACACCATCAAGTTTCTTAAAATGGAAGGGACATCTGAAGACAACCTAAAAATCACCAGGGAAGAACAATGATACCCACAGCTTTTATGACAGACTTGTCCATAGTCTGACTCAGTCTACCTATATTACTTCTAGTTTACTGCAAATGCATCATGCACCATTTCCATCTGTGAGGAAGGGAGACAATTCCAAGTTTAGATGTCTTAGCAGAAACTACAAATATAGACAAGATAAAGAATAACATCACAGAATTGATTTGCAAATGCCTCATCACTAACACAATCTTCCTGAATTTCCATAAATTTCCCTCCATGGAATTATGCACAAGAATAATGTGTACCCATGTACTCATTTACTCACAAATTTGTTTGGAGGACTGAAGCTGTAGGAAGACAAAATAGATACAAAATGAGGAATAGAAATATCATACTCCATATAATTGATTTTACTCCTAATTCACTGGCTTAATGTTGGTTTCATAAAGAAATGATGAACTCATTTAGTACTATTGTGAATGTCGTAAGTGTTTCTGGAGGATTCTCATTCATCATTAATTAATTCTGATCATTATTTTAAAGTGTTCATTGTTATTTCTTCCTGTCACTGTTAGCTATTTCTTGCTATTTTGTCAACTCTAACGGTATACTTTTAAAATATTTCTTTGTCTGATTTGAATTTCTTCATCCTAATTGTATATACCCAATTCTAACTGTTCTTGTTCTAGAGAGAAAAATAAACTGACCCTTTCTTAAATTGAAATAGTTTAATTTTCCCTTTACATCACCAGTCACTGGAAATTATCATATATATATTATTTTCCTATAAACCATCAATAAACTGTAACGCACAAGATGTCCTTTTTATGATCAACATCAGAACAAGCTTAGTAAGTTTCCATGTCACAGAGAAAATCCCTCCCATGTTAGAAGTTGCTTTTGGAGCAAGGGATTAACTTTCAGAAACACTACCACCAATCCTGATCTTCAAATACAGAATAGTCTGTTTTATGGTTACAAAGGGAAAAAAAAAAAAGTGAGCCTGAGGATTTGAACTTCCTGGGAGGGGAACATCAAGTCATATCCTTTTAAATCTGTGCTTTGTTGTGTACTGGATTGGATGGACTCCAACAGACTTAAGAGATAGTGGTATTAAGTTTTTATGAACTAACGTACAAAATAATCTTATTCTTGATTTTAACAAAAAGGCTGAAGGATGTAATTTGTGATTGCATTTTTAACATAGGAGTGGATGTTGAATGAACAGATTTTTACACAGGAATTAAGTGGGGTGTATAGTTTCCTAATAGCTCAGTTATCTGAAAATACTAATGATATTTGTTGTTCAAACTCAAATTCTGAACAGGATTTGTTTATACTTAACATAAGATTGAAGAAATCTTAGAAAAAAAGTGCCTTGGGAGAACATCTGTTTTTCACTGAATTTTTCTTTAAATGGGAAATCTTTAGAATAGTAAAGATGTTAGGAAAGACTACAGTAGCCTTCTAGATGGATTCCCAAGTTTAGAGTCAGAAAAAAACCTCACCTCTTAGTGGTGGAGAAAATTGTATGAATGAAAATGACAAGGGAATAGTACGAAGGAAGTCAGAGTTGGAAAATAATGGCAGGGAAACTGAGAAACATGATGTGCACTGCTGAATGATAAACTGGTGGTTATTTTCAAGGAAAGGTCATATAACTAAATCCTCTGTGCAACTCCTGAAAGTCAAGAAATGTCAGTGCTTTGCAGTAGTGTTTATTTGTCTTGATTTTTGTTCTACTGTTTTTCACTTCTACAGATATGCTTTTTTATTAATCGGCTAAGTGTTAGGATTTGCACTTGACAGAGTACAAGTAGGCAAGTGGTCATGCCCCTGTACTGGGCACTGGTGAAGCCACAGCTTGAATTCTGTGTTCAGTTTTGGGTGCTGCAGCATAAGAGAGATACTGAGGTGCTGGAGAGGATCCTGTATTGGTTTAGTAAGAGGGTGGCCGAGCCACGTGGCTTCCCGCCCCCTCCCTCTGTCGTGGGTCGGGGACAAAGAAAAAAGGTTTAAAAGTGCCTTTTTGAGTTGAGATAAGGAAGGTTTAATATATACATATTTATATAAGAAGACAACATATAAAAACAAGGAAACCCAGTAGTAACAGTGATAAAGGAGCAATACAAAAAGATTGATAACAGAGAATAGTGAGGGAGCGAGCTCACCCAGATACAGCGAAAGGCGAATTGCCCGCGAACTGCCCCCCCACCGGAACTGGCCCCGGGGCATGACGTCAGCATGGTGTAGAATTACCTGCTTCACTAAAATTAACCCTGTCCTGGCCAAACCAGGACAATCCAGAGAAGGGCAACCAAGCTGGTGAGAGGTCTGGAGAACATGTCTTATGAAGAGTGGCTGAGGGAACCGGGACTGTTTGTTTTACTTATTGCTCTCTACAACTACCTGAAAGAAGGTTGTAAGGAGGTAGGTGTTGAGATCTTCTCCCAAGTAACTAGCAATAGGATGAAAGGAAATGGCCTCAAGTTGCACTATGGGATTTTTACATTGGATATTAGGAAAAATTTCTTTACTGAAAGAGTGATTAAGCATTGGAACAGGCTGCCCAGGGAAGTAGTGGAGTTACCGTCCCTGGAGGTGTTAAAAAAATGTGTAGACATGGCACTTCAGGACATGGTCATCATGGGATGATGGTCGGACTTGATGATCTTTGATGTATTTTCCAACCTTACTGATTCTATCATTCTAAGTCCAACTCTTCCAGTCCTGATACTCCTAGATTTAAAATATTGAAATAGACATGCAAAACACTATTGCCTGAGCTTATTGCTTGTGGTCTATTTTTAATCTTGATGAGCTAGTGTGTTGGGGCTTTTTGTTTGCCTTTTAATATAAAGTTATATATACCTGATATTTGTCTAGGGAATGAGAATTTATCTGGATGTATTTGTAGAGAAATAAACAAGAGCATAACCTTACTGATCCCACATACTCTCTGCAAAAAAATCATCGTGTATAGTGAGCAAACTGTATTGTCAACTTCCCATAAATTAGTGTGAGGTTTCTCTGAGATTAAATATCTTTCATTTGCCAGTAGGGAAAAGAATTCAGGTAAGTTCCTGCACGTTAAATGGTCAACACTTTATAAGTTCTAAGCATCCACTTGAATTCTGTGATTCAGAAATTCTATCTGTTTTCTGTGAATGGAAGATGCAATGGTGTACATATACTCTAAGCCACCAGAAACTGCTTGAAGTCACATTTGTCTGGAGAAACTGCAATTTTATCATAGTGACAATTTTCTGAGTATATTGACAAATTAAATGGAAAAAAGAAATGTCAGATTATGAACAACACATGAAATTCTCAGATGAAATTGATGTGCTTATTAAATATACCAATAAAATAATCCACTTAAATATTATAGCTTCATCTTAGTTTAGTAGCATTTATACTCTATGTCTCACTCTTAAAAGTCTATTGAATAACACAGATTCCTGAGTGAAACAATACTCTTTTCTTTCATTGACCAACTTCATTCTTTAAATTTTCTTTTAGTGAAGAAATTATGGTAGATTTTGGCAATTTGAAAGCTCTTCTTACCTTTGCAACATAAATTTCATTTAGGTAAAGACTTACCTCTTAATCTCATCTGAATTTTTACATAACTAGATGTGAGGCCAAGTTTTCAGGTTTTTCCTTTGGTCAATGCCTTTGTATTCTGACAGATATCCGATTATAATAACCAATAGAATAATGTTTATCAAATGTTTTAACAAACTGCAGCTATAATAGGTACCATAGAAATAGTATTAAAAAACAGGAATAGTGTAGAAATGTAATACTTTCTGTAACATGGATTGATAGTACTAAATATAGGACATTGCATTATAAAAAGACAGAACACATTTTCTGTTCTGTGCCAGATAGCAATAACCAAGATAATGGGCTATTTTGTAGTATCATCTATGTATCAATCTTCATCTTCATATTTGTATCATCTTCATCTATTTGTAATTTAAATACATTTGCTTCAGTACAAAAATTACTTTGCATTTTGAAAAACCAGAAATCTATAGCTGAGTTCCAAATAAGATTTCCACGGATACATCAGTCAACAAAGAGGCATAATATTCTCTGAAATCAAAGTACCTGATTTGTCGCAGTTCAGGTAAGATTGTTGTACAAAGAAAAGGTATTTTTGACGTACGAAAGGAATAACATTAATTTTATTTTCTTTTCATTTTAAAGGCAGAGATGCTTCTCCTTGAGAATGTGAAAACATTTGGATTATATCTTTAAATAATTTCTTTCCATACTTGTTTTAAATTTAAAGATTTGAGGGAGTCTGATGTTTTCTAGGGAAAACAAACAAGTACAAAAAGTACTTTTATGATCTGGGTAAAATAAAATACTGATTACAAATTATTGGGAAATGCCTTGTGGGGTTTAATTTTTTACTTTTAAGGAGTGAATATTGTGCTTGCAGTACACAAGGAAAATTACTTGAAGGTAGGTAGGCTCTGCAGAGGGATCTGGACAGGTTCGATCAATGGACTGAGGCCAATGGTATGAGGTTCAATAAGGCCAAGTGCCAGGTCATGCACTGGAGTCACAACAACCCCATCCAATGCTAGAGGCTTGGGGAAGAGTGGATGGAAAGCTGCCTGGCAGAAAAGGACTTGGGGCTGTTGGTCAACAGCTGGCTGAATATGAGCCAGCAGTGTGCCCAGGTGGTGAAGCACAACAATATCATCCTGGCTTGTATCAGAAATAGTGTGGCCAGCAGGACTAGGGAAGTGATTGTCCCTATGTACTCGGCATTGGTGAGTACACAACTCAAAGACTGTGTTCAGTTTTGGGCCTCTCACTACAAGTAGGGCAATGAAACTGGGCTTAGGGCACAAGTCTTATGAGAAGTGGCTGAGGAGATTGGGGTTTTTTTAGCCTGGAGAAAAGGAGGATCAGGGGAGACTTTATCACTCACTACAGTTACCTGAAAAGAGGTCGTAGCAATGCAGGGGTTGACCTGTTCCTCCATGTAGCAAGCAATAGGAAAAGACGAAATAGCATCAAGTTACATTGGAAGAGGTGTAGATTGGATAGTAGGAAAAATTTCTTCACTGAAAATGTTGTCAAGCATTGGAAGAGACTGTCCAGGGAAGTGGTTGAGTTACCTTCTCTGGAGGTATTTAAAAGATATATAGAAGTGGCACTTAGGCATATGTCTTAGGGGTGGACTTGGCAGTGGCTAACTTCATGGTTAGTGCTTGAACTTGATGATCTTGAAGGTCTCTTCCAGCCAGAATGATTCTATGATCTATGATTTTTAACAGGTAGTACACTGAGAAAACATATTCCTTAAACACAGAATTCTTACTGATCTCACATCTGACATCTGACACAAGAGCATAGACTTATCATAAACAGAGAACCACAGCATAAGGAATGCAAACTGCACTTTTCACAAGTCAGTGAGGCAACTCTGATGGTCATAGAACAACGTTGAATTGACTTTTTAGTGTGGTTAGCTTCCCTTGTTTCCCAAGTAAGATTTTTGTGCTTTGACTTAAATGCATACTTGTAATGAAATGTTCCTGTGAAAAAGTGCAGTTGTGGGAAAAATACTTTTCTCTTTAAAAATTTTAAATGGAAACCTTAAGATAACCCTGCTGTTTTACCTTTTGCTTTCTTCATGGTCTTTCAAGACTTTAATCTGTAATGTGAATTTATGTCTTCACAGCTGCTGATTTTTCTTTCCAACATACTGAGAGTTTTATAGAAGAAATTGAGAGTTTTATGTAAGGAAGGAAGTCTAGAAAAGTTACCAAAAGATTAAGCAGGTCTTTCGTATTGCAGAGTGCTCAGCTATAACATAAGTAAATTTAAGATATGAATAAAAGTAAATTAAAAGCACCCTGTTTTAAAGTTAGTTTTACATGTTCTTCATTCCGCAGATTGTTTTCTGTATTATAGCAGAAACAGGGAAACATTTATCATAGATTCCAAACTGAGATTTGATTGGAATGTTACTTGAACACCTACAAAATAATAAAAGCAAATCTTATTTATGGAGTGCATAAAGTTTTGGTGTCAGCTGAATGTGCAGTGATTACAGATTCATTCCATCATGTATCTTTAGCAAATATGATTGTTCTTCAGAATACATTTCTAGGAGTCTTTTAACTGTAGCACACGATGGCAGACACTGTCAAGCTCTTAATGACCAAGAGATGAACCCTACAGGAAGGTTTAACATAGCTAAATATATTCAGCTACCTTAATTTTATGATTAGTCTTGGTCACTTTCATTTTGGAAATATATGTGGTACCAATTGTTTTCGTATTTGTTGTAAGCGCTGGTGTGCATTGTTGTTACTATCTTTTTTCTTAAATAAGTACGAAGCATTTTTTGAGAGTACACTTAATATTTTAGGTTCTCATAATATACTCTAACTCAAAATACAGATTACACAAGTCCTTTCAGCTTCAAAATTTATCAATCCTTTCCTCTTCACAAAAGACAGCTGATAGCTGTCTCATTTCTGTTATTCCTTTGGTCTCATGAAATTTTAAAAAATGTTTTATTTCATGGGTTCTGTATTGTATTCAGCAATATTGGGGCTTCTTTTCACCACTATACTTTGCTGTTTCATAGGTTTTGTTTCACAGTACATTTGAAGTTTAATTCTTGTTTTGTTTTGGGTTGGATTTTTCCACACAAGCACGTATTCTCATTGTTTGTTCTTCAGGGCTGTTGTAGATGAATGCACAGGACAAATGAAGAGAAGTTTATCTGGTATTACAATACACAAATTTCTCGAGTACATTGGTGCCATAATCTCCAGGATTTAAGCCATCTATGTCAGTCTGTGTATAGAATGAGTCATTATATGAAACCTGATCTTGACAGTTTTAAGTCTGTCACCATCACAACTCATCACATGTGTACATGCACACGCATACACATATATTCTAGCTTCCTACATGTAACTGTAAATTCCAGCAACTTCAGTACTGTGCAAGAGCTATTTTGCAGGAACAAAAGGACTCTCACATTTTAATGACTATTTAATTCTAGTTTCCATGGAAATAGTTTGAAGGGAAAAACTTTCTAAATAACTGCCATTGGCTACTTAAAGGTAATGGAAAATGTCATGCATGAAATTACAAAATTGACAGAAGCAGTTACAAAACTGAAAAAATTACTAGTGTGAGTTATATGAAATAACATGCAAATGATATTTTAGGGAGGAAAAAAGTAAGAAAATAATGAAGATTTTCCCTATGGACTTTTTTCAGCACAAAACCTGTTAGGAAAAAAGCAAGGTAGTAATTTGTGTTACATAAATTTTAACAATCAAATTTCATGATTTAAAAAAATCTGAAGGTTTGATTTGAAAACACCTGCTTGTTAGCTTTTTAAAGTAAATGTACATCTGTGGATTTTTTTTAGGAGATGTTTTGTATTTAATAATAGTTTAAGGAGGTAATCTGAAATGTACACAAGACTTATCATTAAAAGTTATTCTTCTAATTTTGGGAAACTGGTTATATTCCTTCAATGCAGGGAAGCCATTTTATCTGCCTGATCCTTAGGAACTTTTGGAGCAAATGATTCATGCTGAACAGTCTCATGCAGTATTGCATCTTCCAGGAGTCCCTGCTCACCCTGTTACTCCTTGATGGTTAAGTATCTTTGAAAAGGTAAGAGTCCGATGCTACAGGCTTGAGGATGAGTGGATGGAAAGCTGCCTGGCAGAAAAGGACTTGGGGCTATTGGTCAACAGCTGGCTGAATATGAGCCAGCAGTGTGCCCAGGTGGTGAAGAACAATAATATCATCCTGGCTTGTATCAGAAATAGTGTGGCCAGCAGGACTAGGGAAGAGATTGTCCCTGTGTACTTGGCATTGATGAGTACACACCTCAAATACTGTGTTCAGTTTTGGGTCCCTAACTGCAAGAAGGACATTTAGGTTCTGGAGTGTGCCCAAAGATGGGCAAATGAAGGATCTAGAGCACAAGTCTTTTGAGAAGTGGCTGAGGAAACGGTGGGTTTTTAGCCTGGAGAAAAGGAAGATCAGGGGACACCTTATCCCATCCTACAACTACCTGAAAGAAGGTTGTAGAGAGGTGGGTGTTGGTCTTTTCTACCATATAGCAAGTGATAGGACAAGAGGTAACGGCTTCAAGTTTCACCAAGGGCCGTTTACATTAGATATTAGGAAAAATTTCTTCACTGAAAATGTTGTCAAACATTGGAAGACAGTGCTCAGGGAAGTGGTTGTGTCACCTTCCCTGGAGACTTTTAAAAGACGTGGAGATGTGGCACTTAGGGACATGGTTTAGGGGTGGATATGGCAGTGCTGGGTTAATGGTTGGACTTGATGATCTTGAAGGTCTCTTTCAGACAGAATGATTCTATGATTCTATGATTTATAATATAGGATCATAGAATATATTGGGTTGGGAGGGACCTCTAAAGGTCATCTAGTCCAACCACCATACAATAAGCAGGGACTAGATCAGGTTTCTCAGAGCTCCACCAAGCCTGACCTTGAATGTCTCCAGGAATGGGGCCTCCACCACCTCTCTGGGCAACGTGTTCCAGTGTTCCA
>VZZY01008834.1:82182-94248 GCA_013400335.1 Eurystomus gularis | reverse complement strand
CTTGATTGCCCTTGGACTTCTTGTTGCAACTTCATTGCTGCCTACCTAGGAAATTAATAATGGATAATAATATGAGGGCTGTGCCAGGGTAAAAAGCTTTCTCTTCACATCTTTAACCTAGGCCCCATGGAGACAGCAGACTTCCCTAAGTGGATCTGGTCGGCTTTCTGTTCCCCTCAGGAGAGAGTCTCCTATGACAATGACCTGTCTTTTCTTCTTTATGTTTTGACACAGGGTGTAGGCTGACTTCACCTTGGTGATGCCTCCAAGCTAGACGAACCATTGTCCTCGTCATTGTTCAGCTGCACTTGAAGAGCCTTGTACCTCTTATGCAAGGGCACCTGGGAAAGTGGGGTGGTCACAGACAAGATGCGCCTGCTGTGCTGGGCAGGAACCTGCCTGACCAAAAAGTCCATCATTGCCTTAGCCCAAGACATCTTCCGCATGTCACCTCAGCACCAGAAGTTCTTGACACTGCTTTCTATCCTCATAATGTTTTCTGATTAGGTAAGTGCACAGCACACAGCAAGGTTAACGTAAAGCACTGAGTGTGTGCTGAGCTGTTCTACTAGGCTTGCTCATCTGACAGACATTGCTTGAAGCAAAGATGAACTGTACTGTAGGGAGTACAAAAGAAGTCGTCAGCAGAAGAGCATGTACAAACCCCAGTGTCATCCTGTTCATGTCCTAGGCAATAGTTTCTTGAAATCGCTCAGAAGCCACTGCTCTGGAATCAAGAAGCACTTGGCATGACAACAAACAACTTACAAAAGCCCTTGTACTGGCCTCCAGCAAAGATAAAATGCTTCTGAACATGGACATGGATGGCCATATTGCCACCACCTGCATAGTTTCCCACCTCTCTCTCCACTATCCCAAGGACACAGCAGTATTTTTCTTCCAATGAACAGAGTAGTTTATACTACATTCCTAAGATGTAGAAGTTTATATAAATACCATTGAACTTCTAAGTTTGTTCCAGTATAGATGACATTCTGCAAGCTTGCAGTACACACTATCCCTTCTCAACTGATCTAGCCTTGGTCTGAAACCAAATACAGTGAACACTTGCCTCAGGTTATCACTTGGTCCTAGACAGAGCCCTAGTAGATGAAGGCTGATACAGATTATGCCTGTAGACCTGAGTATGAAAATTCCACAGAAGCACAAACCTTTCTTGCAAATGTTGTTTCATCCCAGTCCTGCAGCTTTTCAATAGCTTCATCCATCATTTCTTCCTTATAACGGTTGTATTTCTCATTCTCAACCACTTCTGTTTTGCTTGTCACATGGATGCACTTGCTGTCTTTTGCCCTTCCACGACCTATACAGCAACACATTTATCCTCTTTAGTTACTCTTAACAAGACGTGCTAAGTGGCAGTTATGCCATAAAAGAGCATTAAGGATCTTCTGGCTGGATGTTTTTGTTTCCCATGTTCAGATTCAAACAATGCTGCTTCTAAAGAGCATCCTCTCAGCTCTTGCTTCTTCAATCGCAAGCCAGAACAAGATGCCCCCCTTCCGGGTATCCTCATGGATATCCCCCAGCCAGTACTGCATTGCCTGCTTCTGTGGCCTCAGTAAAGCTCAGGCATGCTCGACACCTCAGCTATTGCACACCATTTTGCTGTCTTATGCAAATAAAAATGCTAGGGGAGAAAAGTTCGTCTTAGTCTTACATGTTTTCTGCTCTGCTAATGGTGTCTATTAAAAAAAATAGTCTACCACAAAAAGAAATGAGGAATTGGAAATACAGCGCTGGCAAGCAAAAAAAGACAACTAGAACACATGCCTTCTCTTCCACCTGTGTCTCCTGCCTGCCTGCTTTTTGCTGCTGTGACACAGGCAAACTAAGAACTACAGGGATCTCACACCAGTTCAGAAGTATTTTAGTTAGAAAAATAGTTTCACACCTGCTTTTGCAAAATCACGATTTTTTTTGTGATTTAAAACCTATGCATCCTATTTTCTTTGCATCTTTAATGGCCTGTTAAGAATAAACACTATCCTTTCACCCATAAACATGAATTCTGGGCCAATTATTTCATTACAAGACAAAACCAAGAAAGTCACAGCACACAAACCCTGAAAGCAGAGGATTAAGTACAATGGAGATCACCTCCTGTCAAAGTAGGAAGTTAATTAACTACTTGGGTGATATGATAAAATATTGCAGAGGTACCCCCGAAAGACGCAGGCAGTTTTATGACACGGAGGAATGCTGACCAGAAACCAGTATTCAGTGTGGCTCTTCATTCCCCTCTACTGGCCATATTCTAAAATCACCAAGATTCAAGACCAAAGTCTTGGCAGACCTCTTTAGACTAGCTAAGACAGAAAGAGGGTTCCCTTTTTTTCTGGTCTTGAATGTTGGAGGTCTGCATGTGTGAAGGCCTCAGGCACCTGTGAGAAGCTGAGCTGGCAATAAGCCACTGGGCTGCGGCAGGTCTTCAGAAGCCAAGGCAATACATGAAACTCCATTACGGCCGCCCTTTGTAAATTGTCACGGTTGAAACGATTTGTGCTATTTTTGACTCAGCTCTTCTAGCCATACCTCTGCTTATATCTATAATTATCCATGTGAGGGATCAGTGCTCAAAAGTTCAAAAACCTTGTGCATCATGGCTAATTTGCATGGCAAAAGAAAAGTCACACAGCATCAAAAGGTTCAGTTCTGTTAAGAAATTTGTCATGTCCAGTCCCATCATTCATCCAACTTCATTCAGGGGCACAGAGGAACAACAGCAAGACATGTACATACCACTGTGGCATTTCCAGTGTCCCATTCAGCAGCACTTTATGTTCATTTCTAGGCCAAAAGAGGTTTGTAAAGTAATAGCTCTGAAATTCCATACCTCTGACTTGGATCATTTTGGTGACATTAATGAAGTATTCATACAGCACAACAAGGTTGCACTCAGAAATATCAATGCCTTCATCAGCAACAGATGTAGCAATTAGCAGTCTGCTGTCTTTGTTGGATTTGAATGCATCTAGTACACCCTTCTGCATTGGGAGCGTCATACCTACAGTACCGAGAAACTGTGTCAGGAAAAAACACTGAAGAGTTTCTTGAGCATGATACCTGCATTTGCTCTTACTTAAGTGATTAGAAATGAGCATGTGCTCTTGAGCTGGAAAAGTACTTTAAGTTTGCATATCCAGCTGGCTGCATACTACACCCACCGATCAGGAATTCCTGTTGTGTGCCACAGGAATTGTCACCCTGGAAAACACCATTTCAGGCACATCTAGCTGGTCCTCGTTACAGAGACCCATACAGCTTTGTTATTTTAAGCCCAAGCAAAATCTTAATTTGACCCATGCAGAATTCAAGCTGTATCTTCTGTTCTACCTTAAGACGTCTTTGTGCAACCAAACACAAAACAAGAGAGGGATCTGTAAAAGGAACAGGGAAAATACCACTAAAAGTAATCACCAGAAGCCATGATAACAAACAGTTTGTAAACATCTTCTTGAACTAGCAAAAGAATCCTGCAGCAAAGGGTCAATGACAGTGTTACCACTGCTTTAATCAAAAATTCTGGACAGAAAAAGCAAGTATCTCCTTAGGAAAAGGTCTTCTAGATATGGAAGAAAGCATAGCAGAAACTTGCATGACCTTCCTCTCTTTAAGAGCACAGGAAAAGTAGAACAACTTTAGCAGTGTAGCCACCATAGGTCTAGCAACTGATACTCCTCAGTGCAAACCTGCGTACTTGATTTTTGATCTCTTCTTCCACGACCCATCAACATGTCTGGCTTTATGTGGCTAAGTAGAGGGTTTGCTTCCATCCACTTCTTCAAAGCCTAGAAAGCAAATCAGGGAGTTAGATCTCTGTCCAGATGAAATGCTAGTTTGGGATGGATAGGTAGATCCTGCCCATGCTGGCCTAGACAATTAATACTTCCAAGAACAAAAAGCAGAAAAGTGGAACTTGTGCATCAGGAAGGAACATCTATTAATGGGTGAGAAAGCAAGGGCCACAGCTATGATGCTAGATCAAGCTATGCCACAGCCCATTTCTACTTTTCCCACCCTTGCAACTTAAAAGACTGGCTAGAAAGCAGCCTTTCACTGCTAAAAATACGCCTTTTTTTCTTACAGACCAACAAATCATTGAATACCACACCACTGGGCTGCAAAGGAAATGAGGTGCTATTTACAAACCACACTTTCTCACTGCACAGTGAAAGTAGCACCTTCAAACTGCTCTTATGTAAGAACAAAATTCAGCCCAGCTATGGCAGGCTTTTACATCTATAATGGAAATTTGCCAGCAGATACTTGGTGTTGTAAGTGTGGACTTTAGCCTGCCTTTTTTGTAGTTGTTGTTTGTGATTCATCATGCATGTCTACACGCAAGGATAAAATGGGGGTTGGGACTCTCAGCTGATAAACCTGTTCACAGTAGCCAGAGACTATGACACCTAGCAGTAAATGTTTAAGAGCTACTGAAGCTAATGATTAGCAGCACACTTACTTCAAGCATGAACTTCTTCTGGGAATAAGATATCAGAAGAGAGAAAAAAAAATCATCCAGCCTACATCCTTGATCCTAGGCAAGTATGAAACAGACCAATGCATCAGAGGGTGCACAGAACATCTGCCCCACAAAGTCTTTCCTCTTTCTTGATCAAGAACACATGCTAGGGCACAGGCCTCCTTTGGGCCTGCAGGAATCATTTAGGAAACCTATAAATACCTCCTGATGTACAGTCAGTAATAAAGCAAAGCTGCCACACTAAAGCTCCAAACCTTGTAACACATCTTGTTAAAACTGACTTCAGAACTAAAGGAACAATCTGATGCTTAATAATCAACTATGACATGTAGCAAGAAGAAGTGATGAAGAACACAACCCAGGGGTGGTGTAGTTTTTAGAAAAAGAAAAAAATACCCCTCAGCCTATCTCTGAGCATCAGTGCTTAGGAAGATACAGAAAGACAAGTACTTCCTTAGGAAGATCGAATACATGCTTATTTTTCTATTTCTAGATCAAAATTGGAAGGGTAATAGACAAGGCATTATATTTTCTCACTTCTCATTTTAGGAGCTTTAAAAATAAATGTCTTACAGCTACTAAGGCTCTTGTCTTAGCAAAGACAAGAGTGCGAGTCTGTGGATTATAGCGGTATGCTTCATCCAAGATGCAAGCAAGCTCTTCCAGCTTGGGATTCTCATTTGATTCATCTTTTGAAAGGGCAGTCAGTTCTGGTTCTTTTGCTGGAATAAAACAGCACTGTCTTTAATAATTTACTTTCTTTAATGCAGAAAACCAAATTCTCACCCAAACGTACTTTCAAAAATACTTTCAAACTCTCCTTCCCCACATTCTCTTTAGCATCTATTTTTATTTTCTATATCCTTCTTTCAGATGCAAGCAAAGAAAGCTATTGGTTAAATGCAACAAAATCCCCAGAAGAAAGCAATTCTGAATCTCCACATTTTGTATCAGTACGACAGGAGAACCTCTGTGACATACTGCACATCAAAAGAGCGCAATAAAACAAGCTCAGTTTTTGCAAAAGCAGTGCTACTTCTTCCTAGGAAACGACTGACACTGGAGAGCAGACTGTCCTGTGATTTAAAATTGCAGCCAACGCTGCAACACACCAGATCACAGGTTGGTTTACAGTGCACAGCTACTACACCAGAACTTAGAGAACAGGATAACCTCTAACTTCAACCACAAGGGTACAAGGGCCACCTGCTTCTTCCCAGAATTTCGAGATTCATCCCAAAGCATTGGGCAGGAGGAGGCTAGGTAGTGGACACTGCCTTACCTAATGCTGTCCGGCACCCCTCCATGGTTGAAGACCATCCCCCTACTTGTGCGGTACATCCTTAAGGACACGGGCTGCCTTGTCTCCAAGTCGTGCATTTAAGAACCTATTACAGCATCTAGCTACAATTACTACTGCTTCCACAGCTCCTGCACTAGAAGCTTGCAGTCTCAGAAAGTAATTTACCCCCTGCCTGCCCTAACACTACATTTGCACCACACAGACACTAGATTTCTGGGAAAGTGCAGCTTCTGGAAAAACAAACATGCTAACTCTGAAGAAAACACTTGGATCATCCTGACATAAGCTCTCTCCTTCCCCACAGCTGTCACAGCTGCTGTGTGAAATAAATACCTTGAAATTTGGCCGTCAGCTGCTTCTCTAACTCCGTGTATGGTCCATTTTTGACATTTGTGAAAAAGTCAGTTAGGTAGGATAAAGCATCTTCAATGCGAGCATCTTCACTGATGATGAGAGCATCATTGAATTTCTGCTCAGAAAGAGAGACATACACATTTAAGCCTTACTTTCCATGGGACCAGGGATGAATGCAAATTTTATCTAGCTAAATTAAATATTACAAACTTGTGTTGTTCTTCCATTTGCATGACAACACAAGGATTACAAAGTCTCCTCTGTACTGTACTGTTCTTATTGAGTATCTTAAGACAGAACTCTTACATGTGTGCTTTAGCCTGTGCCAATTAAAATGATTAGGTTCAAAACCTGCTCCGGAAGGAACACGACAGCTCCACTTCTGTATGTAAGGAAAGTGGATATACACTTACCCGCAGGTGTTCAGTGCAAATGAAAAGGTCTCTACAAATGCTGCTTTCCTTCTCCTTATCTGCCAGTTGCAACAGCTTGCATTTTTTCTGAGTGGCAACAATCCAGTGTTCATACTTCTGTGTTCCAAAATCACTCCTGTTGATTTGGGTAGTATCTAGTAAAGGAGGAAACAAACACATTTTCACCTTGGCTAACAAATAACCTGAACAGTTAGCTAGAAGATAATCCATTTTCCACCAATGTTAAGTCTAAAACACCTGTGCAGAAGAACACTACATGATACACTTGCAGAATCACTGAGGCTGGAAGGCATCTGTGGACGCCTCTAGTCTTGCCCTCCTCAAGCAGTGTCACCCAGAGCCAGTCACTCAGGATCATGTCTGAATGGGTTTTGAGTAATTCCAAGGACAGAGTCTCCACAGCTTCTCTGAGCAACCTGTTTCAGTGTTCGACCACCCTTACAGCGACGAAGAAGTTCTTCCTGTTGTTTAAGCATTTATGTTTGTGCCCACTGCCTCTTGTCCTGCCTCTGGGAACCATCTGAGAGAGTACAGCTCTGTATGCTTCACTCCTTGTGTTTCAGCATATACCCAGAAGTTAGGCTAAAATTAACCCAGTACAATTCAACTGAGGATCTGCATACGTACACACATCTGCAGTCTTTAGCAATAAAATCAGAGCTCAGTTATCCTGTAAGAAGTCTACTCAAGAAATTGCATGTATATTGCTCCTTGAATTACCAGGTACTCAATAGTTAAGTATTCATTTGCTAAACATTCCACGGTACTTAAAGGCATATTATCCAAGGGCCTGTTCTTGAGGCAGAACTAGTCAGTACCTGTTTGTCACTTACACACAGTCTGAGTGCTGCCCAAACTCCAGTCATCAGAGAGACCACAGAAGGGAAGCCAATGGCATTCATGCCGGAAAAACTGGGATGTAGAAATAAGGTTCAGAAGTGTTTGCTTAATTTAGTGTGCAGTTCGAAAATCACGCTGTACTTGTTCTTTGTTGGGGTTTCTTCGGTTTTGGGTTAGCTTCTTTTTTGGTTGGATGGAGGTTTTTTGTTTTGGTAGGTTTTTTTTAATTCTCCCTGTCTCAGAATATAGTTCACTCTCTAATATATGGAAAGTTTGTGTGTGTGTGAAATCTAGAAAATACAGAAGTGAGGTAAACAAGTTCAAGGCACCCCAGTCAGTTTGCAAAAGCTAGTCTAAGCACCAACAAAATTCTCTTAAATCAGAGCTGGATAGACCAAGGCTGATCTGAGCATAGCCATTCATGGGTCTCTGCTTTGTAGTCCTTGTAGCTCCCAGACTTGTTGATTACAGCCACTTACTGAACACCACTTAGGAACTCTGTCTGCAAAAGCAGAAAAGGTCAGCTGATTCCTGAAGGGCTGCAGATTTAGGTCTCATGACCATGAGACCCGTTCTTTTCTCATAGCCATGCATCTCCCTCTCTGCAAACCTTCACACCACCGGAGCTCCTGAGGCTGGAACCCTACAGACAAGTGTTTCCTTTCTTAGACAGTCATATCCTCTCTCTGGTCATGGTGACATTCCACAGATCCTCCTCTGTAAAATTACCTTAAATGCTTTTTAATAATAATAATGGAGAACTGGTGAACTGTGGAAATAGGAGTACCCAGAGGCGTAAAGAGGACAAAATGCTGATCAGAAAAGGTGGTCAGGGCACCTCCAGAAATAACTCTTGAGAGCAATGCAGTGAGACCACAGAAAATATGAGAAGCGTCGGAGCAGCAAGAGTGAAAGGAAACTGCTGCTGAAAGGAAGAAATTACAACATTCAGAGTGACACCATAACTGAGACCCTTCTGGTTTTCCTTAACAGACACAGCTTTAGGTGTGAAGCATTTGGAAAAATGCTTAAATAAGAACCTATAGGTATCTCTCATCAATAAAATCCAGCTCACTGCACTTTGAAAGCAAGCCCTTTGGTAGTTTTGTTTCAGTCTTTAAACATTCAGAATGATTTGGCAGTGTCAAAAGCACAGCATCCTTAGCTGCATGAAACACAGGCTGAAATCCAAGCAAAAATATTTATGATTATCAAACTAACTACATATAACAGGAAAATAGTTGGCTCTTCTACCTGTAATCTCTTATTTAGGAAATAATGGTTAAAGGAAAGTAGAAAGGAAGGAGGAGAAAGGAAGTGGAAAAAGAGTGACTGTTGTAGCAGCCATGAGGATTCCCACTGATGTAATCAAAAACTAAACCCCAGTTACAGGCATATTACAGTATCTTACCCACTGAGTAAATCTTCCTCATCAACGCCTCTGTCTCGGACATCAGATCTGAGATAATGTCTGCGAAGCGATTCTGAACTCGCTTTTTAACCCATCTGACATCTGGAGACAAAAAAATGGAACTTAGTGAACTGAATAAGTAAAACTGCAGCACAGAACAAATTATTTTCTAGAAGAATGCTACATATGGTGCTCTATGCAATTATAACGATTTTGATTGTTAATGAACTTTGTAGTTGCACAGAAAGAAACAGCCCCCAGCCTTCACTTGCAGAATTAAATAAAATCCAGAGACTGTGGATCTCAGCAAAGAGAAAATTTGGCCAAATGGGCACTGCCTTTCTGCAGGGTAACAACAAAGTACATGTTTAAACTCTTTCCAAGCTAGCAGGCAGGAGAGCTCCAGCTTAGTTTTAAGCTTTTAACTTCACCAGACCAAAGGGGAATTGGATAGCTGCCTTAATTATGGTGCTTTGCATCCCATGGGAAAATAAAAAGGAAGCATGCTTACGTGTTTCTGGCTTGTTTCTGAATCTCAGCAGATCCTGTTTGTTCTCTCTGACAGTGGATATGACCTGTATGTCAAGGTAGGAGCAGAGGGTACAGATGTGCTCTATCGTTTCCTTGATGTTCTTGGCATTACCAACTCCAACAGAAGCAGTTAAACCTACAATCTGAGCACATACATGAATAGCAGTGGTTGCTCCTTTGTCACAATAAAAAAAAAAGCCCAGGAGACGCTGTTGCCAATCTCCAAGTTGTCACCATCTTCAAAAACCAGGTAACAAAACAGGCAGCCAAAGTAAACATGAGTAAAAGGACTAAATCTTGACAGCCAAACCTTGCCCCAACTCGTGCCCTCTCCAAGGCACTTGAGCTTAGGAAAATAAATTATCCACCCACTTAAATCCATACCCAGCTGTACTTGTCATTGCTCATCATTCACAGAAATAGAAAATCCAGCTCTAGAATTGTCCTCTGCATTCATCCAGAGATGTCTTTTCAAAATCTCCTGCCAGCAGAGGCAGTAGTCCCCTTTTATTGTTGCAGAAAACAGCAACAGAGAGGTGACAAGGAGATTACTAAATTCTGAGGCACATGCTTTCTTCCCAGCCCATCAGTCCTGTTGGCTCTCAAGTACTCCAGTCTCTGTCCTGCTTGATCAGTCCTTTCTGGGCAGCTGCTGGGAAGATGTAACGTGGGAAAACAGCCCAGCGGTGTCTGAGAAGGGGGAAGAAGTGTTCCAGATGCTCTCATTTCACTTTGCCACCATTGTTAAATAGGAGTTTGAACTGGATTAACATAAAGGGCAAGACTTCAGGCTGTGACCACGCTGCAAAATACTTTTCTCTAAATGTTTCCTCCACTGACAGGCTGGGCCTTACCTGTGGCAGATGGTTTGCAGAGGAGTCAAATTTTTGTTCCAAGTATTTGGTCATTAACACATTGTAAGGATGGTTGCCCGTAGTGTTGTGGCACTCATCAAATATCATCAGAGTGAAGATGGAGAGGGAGCTAATGATCCCTTGCTCAATGCTGTTCACAAGAATCTGGGGCGTCAGCACAATGATGTCACTGTCCTGTATAACCTTTTCTACTAAGACATTTGCAACTGTTTCACCGCTAATTCCTTGAATACAATATCTAGGAAGAAGAGGCAAAAGGTAGGGTATGAAAAAGGATGTCTTGCAGGGAAAAAAAAGCCTACGAGAATGGGACTTTTCAGCAAGCCTGAAGGGTAGTGATTAAGTTCAAAACGTCAAATTGCTGGGGCTGGCAGTTTGACCCACAGAAGCTGAGAAAAAAACTGCTGAGGGTACACAAATGGATTTTCACTTCCCATTAACTAAAATATATTAGATTTGAGGGGTGAAGAATTTTTACATTTAAGCTGCATCTGTTAGTTCACATGAAAGCTGTTTGGAGATCCTGCCCTTCACCCCTTTTCTGTATATCCAGCAGCATGGGNTAAGGATTCATATGTGGATGTCCAGTAATCGATTTCCTCAAAATAAGAAGCTATAGGTTGTCGATACTCCCCTAAGAAATTTTTAGACCCATCTGAGAGGTGGACTGTCACTTTCTGACTAGAGGTTGAAAAAAACCCAAGAAGTTTGGGTCCTTCTCTTTGGAAATGAGACATTCTGCCATTTGAGAATGGCAAAAGGAATCCTACCACTGCTGCCTGGAACTGCCTTATCTTTGGCAGCAGGTCTGAAAGGAGTCTCAAGAGAGAAGCACAGGTATACTTTGGCCATTTCCATAGAAGCTGCATAAGCAGTGCTTAAACTCTCCAAAAGCGGCCTTCGGACTCTCCAAACAAGTTGTGCCACAGCACCTTGCCATTCTTACCACTAGTCATCATTCTTCTGTTAACACAAAACACTGTCACTAAACCCAGTACATTTTGCCCTAGCCACTGCTGACCTAAAGGGCAGTTTATTTCCTGTGGAGCAAGCCATCAGGTAGAATTATACTTACCCACTTCTTTCAAAATGCTGCTTGAATACAGTTTTCTGTTGTTCATACACTGGCACTTTGGTTGCAAGAAAGACAACTTTCGCCTTTTGTCCTGAGGGCGTGTTTCGGAAATGGTGCTCACAAATCAGAAGTGCCACAAAAGTTTTTCCAGATCCTTTAAATGAAGAATGTGAAAGGTACAGCACTAGTATGAAAGTGTTTATTTGTAAGCAGGAGCCTATCTCATCTGATGCCCTGTAACAACAGGGAGCTGACAAGGCATCTGTCACACTTGCAGGCTCCCTGGGGACAGGTTTGAACATGTGCTTGTTGCTTACTGAGGTGGGTAATCATCCCTTTCTCTCGCGCAGTCTCAGTCTGTAAAGACTGCGTAGTCACTAGGAAGGAAAATCCATCTGCAGTTTTATTTGAGTTCTTTGAAAACAGTGACTCTATTTCTGTTCTTACTTGCTCCTCTCACATTTATTTTCCTTCAGCACTCAGTCTCACTGTGCAGGCCACCCAGAGCTCTTCTGTGTCCCTGTCTCTGCTATCCCACCTGCCTCTCCGGGGCACAGGCTAGCAACACAGAAAATACAAGTAGAGAGAAAGAGCTGACTGATCTCTCTCTTGCTGCTGAACTTCGCTCTTCTTAATTCAGTCCCAAGTTACTGTGAAAGTCCCCTTTGCAGTTTTGATGTTGTAGAAATTGCAGTACAGAAGGCAGGGGAGTCTCAGGGCAACACATCCTATTTTT
>VZZY01008834.1:24928-61501 GCA_013400335.1 Eurystomus gularis | reverse complement strand
AAAAAAAAAAAAAGGAAAAAAACAAAAGCTTTGCGTATTTTTTCCAGAATTTAGAAGCTAAACTACCTAATTCAGCTTCAGCTGAAGCAGATATTGGATAGCAACCACTGCATCTGTAAAGTTTATGATATAGAATAGTTTTTTTAAATTAGGATACATAGGATATATATATCCTAAGTATAGGGTAAGTTTTGTAAATGTTATCTTGATATTTCTCATAGAATATCTTTATATATATATAAAAATCCACCTCAGTTCTTAAAACACTCGTCCCATTTATGATTTCCAGAGATGTCTTTCCCATTGGTTACTAGGTACATCTATTTAGATTGATGTGAACAAAAAAACCATAAATTTCAGCATCTCATCCTTTTCCCAAGAAATCTCAGCCAACAGATTTTAAGGTTAAATGTTAAAAATACCCTCCCAAAACCTCAAAAAAATAAAATCAGCCTTTGATCATGTGGTGGTTTAGTAAAGCTGCGGCGGCTCGGTCTCTGCAGGCAGCTGAGCCACGTGGCTGCTGCTGCTGCCCCCCTGCTGTGGGCACAGGAGAAAATAAGTTTTAAAATGCCCTTTTGAGTTGAGATAAGGAAAATTTGATACAGAAACACGTAAGAAGCAATCGCAGTAACAAAAGGAATAACAACAGTAAGAAAGATGCAATATACAGAAATAAGCAATACTGGGAACAAAGGGAGGGAGCAGCGTGATCACACACTCCAAGCATCCCGCCAAACCTGGAACTGGCCCTGGGGCATGATGTCAGCATGGTATAGAATAGCCTGGCTGCACCAAATTAACCCTGTCCTGTCAGAACAGATCAGGAGCTTCCACACAATGTAAACACAATTCCTCTTCCTTAGGGGAGCAAAATTTACCCTTAGGAACTAGATCTTTATTCTCTCAGCTACAGATACATGGTGGTAATGACTAAACCATTATTCGCATTTAAGATTGTGCGAGACTATTAATTATGCATCAGCAGCTCTCCACATGCTGGTGATCAAGAAGCTAATTGTTAGGAAACACTATCATCCCTGAAGCAGACAGAGAAGTAGATTGTTCTGTGGAGACTGCCATCCTGAATGGCCATGTAAGTAATGACAAATGGCAAAATTCACTGGGGACCTGATTATGTTTCCTTAGGTCCCCAACCTGCAGAGATCTGAGGCGTGGTTAAAGCCCTTTGGAAAAGTAATGGCAAGTATCTTTTTAATATTAAAAAGACAGGGGAAAGAAGCTTAATGTAAAATTTATTTCTCAAAAAAAAAAAAAAAGGAAACCTAGCATTTCCTTATTTTCTGGCAAGTTTATTAAGTGTTATTATTTAATCTCTATTGTCATATATACACAAGAAGTGCAGAGCAGACAGACACATTATGCATTTTACAAGTGCCGTCATTCAGGTCTGTATAAATAATCACACGTAACGGTAATAGTACAGAGGCTATCTGAGTTTATTCATTCTCAGTCAGTTCTTGTGCCAGTCACATCTATTTGCGTAGTTATATCTGTTCTGTAGGTATGATAAAGTGATATGTGCACAGGACTGGCTGTTGTAGCCCCAGGTTGCTTGCTTGGGTGTCTGTATAGTTATATTCTGGTGCATTGTAGTAGGGCCAACTCAAGGCTTCATGGCAGAGCAGATCAGTCTAAGTTTTGGCACCTTCAGGATGAAAACAAAATAAACGGTGCTGCCAGAGGGTGTCTTACATGTGCATTAAGTGCATTTCATCAAAGAAACACCCAAACCCTGCACATAAAAAGAACACCACTATTTAATCTACAGAATACAAATCAGGCTCATTTGGGGGGTTCTTTCAGCCTTGAGGCAACTTAATATCTGAAGTGACACTGCCTATAGAAATAATAAGGGAATAAACTAAGAGTGTCTGCCTAAGGAATTGATTTTTTTTCTTTTTTGTAGGGTATATTCAATCACCCAGGCAAAGAAATACTGGAGAGTAGAAGAGCTCAAGTTTCTGCAATTTTTGCATAATATCGTGCTCTTACCCTCTCCAAATCCCGCCAGGTTTTAAATTCTTGAATTTCAATATAAAAGCCTCTGATTTAAAGGCAATAGGGCAGCAAGTTTTTCTGTGCTGCAGATGACTTCATGCATGGAACCAACTGGCTAATACGAAATAACACACTTACTATATACAGATCTTTGTGCTGCCTAGAGACAGTCTGCACTGAATTGGCTGCAACTGGCCAGACTGGGCACATCTCTGGGACACTTTTACTTCGGTGCGAGAGACATATGGTGGCAGGTATGGCCCATGCACCACACTCCTAGCCACAGGCACCATTCCAAAACTCTGTTCTTGTGGTGTCACGTAAAGTATACAAGCAGGGAGGAGGAGTTGCATATTAGAAGAAAACAGCATGATATATTTCATTTTCCTTACTGATCTGCAGTTGAGATGATGCATATTGCTACCTCTTATAAAACATTTTTTTTAAAAAGCCATAAATGCTCAGAAAACCTAATGTCATACCTTTCTTCCCCTAGAAAATACAGAGCAGAAGCCACAATTTACTCTGGGATAAGCAATGCTCGCTATTCTGTGTGCTGAGCCTGTTTGAAGGTTTACTGACACACGTCCTTGGGTAATTGACACGGATTGCAAGTTCCAGGGCATAACATTTTTGGTAGATGCAAATTATGAGAATAGGATCTCAACTGGGAAACCTCCATCTCTATCTTAGTTTTCTGTAATATAGTATGAATGGACGTACTGTAGAATTTGGCTAGCTGCTGCTGTTTGTTTGGTTGTACAACAGTTACGGAAACTGCACAACCATGTGGCAAGAGTCAGATGCTGCCCCAGAGACATTTTGAATGCCCAAAGCAACAGAAAATTGGGAAAAAGGCATATGGTGTTGTCAAAGAAGTTCAAAAACAAGTCACGCAGGAACATTCAGGAAGTAACCACAGGCCACAAGTCCAAAAAACAAGGCAAGATAAAGTCCCAAGGGTTTTCAGAGTTATTGTGTAAGATGAAATATGAGGTTGGTTTAGCCTAGCATCCTGTCTCCAACACCACCCAGTAACATTTCCTCAGCAGGTGCAAGACCCTTATGTTAGACAGCCCTATGACTCCTCCAGATCTCTTCTAGAGATTAGACAGATCTGAAACATGGCATTTAAATATCTTCTGAAATTTGTATCAGCCTTAAGTATTGCCATCTCTGATACTTTAATTATCCCACAAATTTCCACTTCTCCACTCAACCATGAATTTTCTCTCAGGCTGAAAGCTTCACAAGATTTCCTGCACACAGCTCACACAAACTGCAAAGCAGTGCTTGCATTTCAGGTCAAATTTTGTTGTCGGACCCATGGATGAAGGGCCCACAGTTTAGAATTTGAAATACTTGCAGGTGTCTCAGCAGACTTTTTCCCAGGTTTACTCTGTAGAGTTTTCTTTCATCTGAATCCAAATCCTGCAGTTTCCATAATGATGTTCTACAAAACTTTCAGTATAAAATAAAATACAATTATCCCCCTATACTTCAATCCTATAAGTAAACTGAGACTTAAGAGAATATGGCCATATTTTATCTAGATCTGTGATGTATACACTGCCAGAGAGAAAGAGCACTCTCTTGTGTTTTTTGTAAAAGTATTTTTTAAGCCAATACCTAGAATTTTATTTCATAGACCACTACGCCCAAGCTTTGTAAGAGACTATAAGAATAGGTTAAGAACTGTAAGATGTAATAAGAATAATAAGAATTGCTGAAAATAAACAGAAATTTTCCTTTGTCAAAAAGAAATTTCAATTACTATTAAGGAAAGAGAAGCAAATAGCTACACATCAAACATCAGTCTCAATAACACACATCACTTACAGCCACTAACTGCTGCACTTTTTGAACATTATGAAGTTAGCAGAGATTTTCCCTTAAAGCAGAACTGAAATACTTTACAATTCTTCACACAGGGTATAGTTTCATGTACTTGGTTCCAGCCACAGTGAAAATTGTATTCAAACCATAAGCTGCTATCTGAAACATTTTATAAGTAAGTGCTACAACCGGTTTAAAATTTGTCTGCCTGGCCTAATTTCTGTAGTTTCATGGCCTGTCTTCAGATAGGGCAGCTGAAACTTGATGTTGCAGCTTATGATGAGAGACCTGTGCCACTAAACACAGAAACCTCAGCATGCTTCTGAAGAGAGACTAAAGAGCTGTAGGCAGCTGTTTTCTCCTCTTAGATAGCCCAAACAAAGGGCTACAAAGTTCACTAGGGGGCTTTGCAGAAGCATTGGGCATGGCTTGTAAAGCAAACCTGATGCCCCACAGCATGGAACAGGCTGCCCAGGGAAGTGGTGGAGTCAGCATCCCTGGAAGTGTTCTAAAAACAAGTAGATGTGCCACTTTGGGACATGGTCTAGTGGTCAGGGAGACGTTGGGATGAAGGCTGGACTTGATGATCTAAGAGGTCTTTTCTAACCTAAATCATTCCATGATTCTGTGATTCTATGAGCCAGAGCGGCAGATGAATTGCAGCAACAGGGTGGGCAAGGAGCAGCAGGTCTTCCATGAGTAGTGGCATTTCACTTATGTAAGTTAAGAGGATATTAATAAGAACACCCAGGAATTTCAAAGGCCTTCTTTCCATCACAGTAATCTTTTGCAAAAAGGCTGCGTGTGGGCTGATGCCTTTGCTTAAGGAATAGACTGGCTCCAAACACAGGACAGGGGCTGCTAAGGGGCAAGGCAAGGTCCCAGCCTGGGTCTTTACATGCATCCCCACCTCGCTCCCCAGGGATTCTCCATTTCTCACAGTGTCTTTGGCTGTTTGCAGTGTGCCCAGACTCCTGCTTAGGCCTTCCACGCATAATGCTGGTGAAAGTAAAGTCCACAGGAACAAAGGTTTCTTTTGCCCTGAGACACAAAAGAGGTCTTTGATGGTCCTGAGTGTATAATATTACATGTATGGTGAGTAGTTAAGAAACATTAACTATGAATATCAATACAAAATAAATTAGATCTGTTAAGTCCCTCATATTTTTTGTGGAAGACTAGAACTGACTTGTATACTTGCCTGAGAAATATGTTAAGTTTTACTGTAACTCCCTCTGGTGATCAAGACTTGTGTCAGACCAAAAAGTCAAGTTAATAGCAGCTTTCTGAGCATAATTTTATTTCTACAGGATGAATCTAAGCTGATCTTTAAAATTGCCCATTTTTGTAAGTTCTGCAATAACTGTCCACTATGCAGAGAATAATTAATTAGTGAAAATTAATTACATGTAATCATTAAATAGTTAATTAATGTCATGTGAGACAAGATGCTAGATTCCATTGTGTCAGAAGAAAAGCACGCAGTTTTTGATGGAGGACAACACACAAGGAGGGCTGCAAGCCCCAATCCTTTCATTACTGCAGAATGTATGGTTATGCTCTGAAGTAATATGCAGCACCTGAGCTAGCTGCATCGCCGCAGTGTCTAATGTCTCTCTGGAAGTCTTCACTTGCAGGATCCTTGCAGGTCCTGGCTCTAAGCCAAGGCTACAGAACAGCATTTGGACAAACACCATCATTCTCCTTCCTTGCTGACTGCTCCATTTGATTCCATTGAGCCTACCCTCAGGTTAACCTGTAAAAGCGGCCAGTGCCCTCTGTAAGTGACATTTCGCATGATGTTTTATGTTTCATGGGGAAAAACATGGTCTCTGTGGTTTAAAATTGTTTTCTCCACCTTAAAGCATTTTTCTTTTCACAAAGGCATGGGAAAGCACCATGGAAACCTCTTAGAGGAAAGTAAACTTATGATAGAGGGTATAAAAAATTTATCTTTGGCAAGTTAAAGGATGAGAAATGGAAGAAAAGACTATTTAAATTACTGTTGTGTGTACTATGCCTGGAACTCAGCATAGTTCATAAATAGCTTTGTAACTGAGCAATGATCTTTGTTGCACTGTTTAACCCTTGGGTCCAGGAAACTCTTCAAAGTACTGTCATTTTAAGAAGACCTGAATCTCCTCTAATGCTTCCAGCATTCCACTGTGAAACTAACATCTTTTTTCATTCCAATATATTTTATCTCAAGTCCTTTGGGTCCCAATACAGTGACACAGAACTACACCTAAACTCAGTAGTTTAACGTACAAAAAATCAGAGGGAACAGCACAGTGGCTGGCCACAGTCATTAATGTTTGTGGCCTAAGGAGCAGACCCGGTGAGTGCTGCCAGCAGTGCTGCTCACTGGAAAACCCTTCCCATCTGGGAGCTAAACTTATTTTTCACAAAACTTCTAAAGCTTCTGTGTCAACCAACATGTATGACATTTCAGTCCTGTATTTCAACAGCTGTTTGGTACTCCACAGTCCTCTCCTTGCAAAATCTGTAGAAGCCTTTTGTCCAATGTATTTTTTAAAATCCTGAAAAGTGGTGCAATAGAATGATAACAGGCATTTATGACTGACACCAACTGAAGGACCCACAATCTTCATTATCTTAATTATTTTATAGTCTACTTTTTAATTGAAGGCTCACACTGGAAAGCAAATTTCTATCATAATTGTGTGCATTCCCTGCATTGTTCAGTGCACACATGTCCCATAGGTAGCCAGAACAATTATATTCCACTGATTAATGTGCATTAAAGAGATTTCAGGCTTGATTGGCCAAAAAAGGCTGCCTCCTGCATGAGGTAATGAATAGGAAATAGCCAGAATTATTAGCCAAGTCAGGCCTAATGGATTTTATCTGTGGTCTGTGCAAAAATGTAAAAAGAAGTGTATAAACCCTGGCTTGAAGATAAGCAACAACACCAAACTTCAAACTACACACTGCACAGGATTTGCTGCTAACCTCATGGTTAGCTGTAATTGACCTTGGAAGGAGAATGCTCTGTTCACTGATTCATCAAATACACGCAGTGAGACCAGCACCCCAACCAGTGTGTTTGGAGAGGGGATCATCTGCTGAAAAAAAGAAATTATTACCACTTCTGTCAGATTCTACCTAGAAAAAGCATGCTGGCAAGAACTACCTGTACTATTTCCATGTTATGACCTTCTTTCTCTTTTACTAAGAATTTAAATTAGTGTAAAAATTGTGAGACATTTTCAGTCTAAGCACATGAGCACCTATACAAAGTTACATATCTCTTCTTACAGTGCAGACTGACAGGGAAGTGTGAAGAGGAGCAGCCTGAACCCTGTGACTTGATGCATGGTCAATTTGTTAAATAAATCCTAATATACAGGCTGTCATATTCTCAACTATCAGTCTGGTGTCGCTTCTTCACAGTCTTGCTTACAACACAGCTTAGTTTCTTGTAGGCTAAGTTTCTTGTAGATCAAGTGTTTTCACGATACTGAAGCCCACCTGCACCCATGCAAATATTTAGTTCCTGCAGACACCATAGGTAGGGCAGATGCTCAGCCAACAAACACAGACTTCAAATGGAGTGCAGTGCCACAACCATTATAGTAATGCACAGCCACTGTTTTGTTTTCACCAAACTGTTGTTCACGCGACAATTGAGTTGGATTCAGTGGGTAAAAGCTGCTGCTATAGAAGTCAGTGGGAGCTCTGCCACCCTTCTGTCCTGGGTTGGCCAGGACAGGGTTAACTTTGTGTGGAGCCAGGTAATTCTATACCATGCTGACGTCATGCCCCGGGCCCAGCCCCGGGGAGGGGCCAGTTCCGTTGGGGGCGGTTCAGTTGGAGGTCAGTTCACCTTGAACTTCGCTCGGGTTCGGTCCCTCGCTGTTGTTCTCTGGTATTGTTTTTTTTTTGTATTGCTCTTTTCTTACTGTTAATATTGTTCTTGTTAACTGCAAAGTTCCCATTATATGCTATTTTCTTTTATATATGTATATATATTAAACCTTCCTTATCTCAACTCAAAAAGGCACTTTTTAAACCTTTTATTTTTCTTCTTCCCTGTCTGCGGCCCGCGGCAGAGGGGAGGGAGCGGGGAGAAGCAGCCGGCCGCATGGCTCGGCTACCCCACAGCTCTTACTAAACCAACACACCTTCTTAAGGGCAGCAACACTTCACACAATAAGACTGTTTGTGTCAGTAAGTTTGTCTACATGTATAAGCATAACTGTGCCTGGCTGACCCCCCTTTGGGCTCATCTTTGAGGCAATGAATGAAAAATGCTTACATCGAGCAAGCATGCTACATGCTTCCTCAAACACCAATGGTTCCAGAGAAGTCAAGATGTCTTCTATTGCTACTAAATAAAAAAAGAAACAAATATGGACAATTATATTATTAACTGCACAATTACTTTCTTAAATTACCCTATAAAAAATCTTTATGACACTCAACTCTTTGTTCACTAAATATTTCATTTATAAATACTTTAATATCAATAATGACTTGATTGTATTGCAGAGTTCACAAAACCCCTTTTTTTTTCTCCTCTTTCTGACCTGTATCCTGTAATAGGGTAGTTGGATGATTAGAATATCATGACTTACAGGAGGGACACAGCTTTGACATACAACAAGAACAAACTGTACAGCATCTGTTAAGAGAAGCTGGAAGCAGAAAATTGCAGCTGTCAGTGTAGTCAGCATCTTTCATTATGCAAATGGAAAAAGTATTTTTCACTTCCATGTGAAGGTCAAAACAGAATTTTTTTCCTGCTATTGAGCATCCTCATCCTACTGTGAAATTCTTAAAACATAAAGTAAGCTGGTCACATGTCAATAAGATCTTGGACCTTCATTTTTAGTACCTCACCCTAAACTGTGAAATTCACTACATTATGTTCAATTCAGTATGTAGATGATGCAGATGTGCATATTAGTTTCAGAATATAGTTTTCTTCATACAGTGGTATGAAAAAAAAAATCAGTTTATATTGCCAACTTTTACAGAAAACTCTTAATTCCAAAATTCCTCTTAATTCTTAAAATCATAGAATATCTCAGGTTGGAAGGGACCTGTAAGGATCCTTGAGTCCAACTCCCTGCTCCTTGCAGGACTACCTAGAACTAAACCACATGAGTAAGAGTGTCATCGAGGTACTCCTTGAACTCTGACAAGCTTGGTTCTCTGACTGCTTCTCTGGGGAGCCTGTTCCAGTGACCAACAACCCTCTTAGTAAAGAGGGTCCTAATGTCCACTCTGAACTTCCCCATGACACAACTTCATTCCGTTTCCTCTTGTCCCCTTGATGGTCATCAGAGATTATACTAGCACCTACCCCTCCACCCTTGAGGAAGTTGAAGACTTTGATGAGGCCAGCCCTCAGCCTCCTCTTCTCCAAGCTGAATAAACCAAGTGATCTCAGCTCCTCATAAGTCTCCTTAATTCCTTTTCCTGCATTCCGTATACAATTTCCCACTTGCTTTTTCCATTCTCTGATTTATGCCTTAGTTAAAACCACTTCAATCAAACTGTGCAATACATTTCATCCTATGGTACATTCAAAACCTCAGGAAACTAAGATATCAAGAGGAGCTGTGCTAGGAAAGGACAATACTGTCCTGTTCTTGCCAGAAACCATTAGCAGATTTATGGAAAAGAAAATGAATCATATTACTAGAAATAACAACAGGAACCATTAACATTAGCCAGTTAAGCAGATGCTTGTTTATTAAGTGATTATTAGCTCGTGACATAAATCAGAAACTGAACTTAACTGTGTGCTACACTATTAAAATGTGGCTAGTTATTCCTTCAGCCACTATCCTTAGTAACTTTTCCCTTTGATATTTATCACAGGATGGTACAGGTTTTATTTCCAAAGTGCAAGGGAAAAGATTCAATATGTCCAGAGTTGTCATCAAGTTTTGTGGTTTATTCAGAGCCAAGAATTTCTGCAAAAGTGAGGCTTGTTGTCTCAGCATCTGTGCTTAAAACACAGTAACGGTAGTCACACTGGAAAGCACGAATGAGTCAGTGGACTGAGCACGGGATGATTCACGTGGGTCTGACCAGTCCTTTAACCTCTGACTATTCTCTCAGTCTACCTTTCCACTGGTGTGACACCCCTGACCTGCATTCCAAGCAGCAAGCTGAGAAGCAGTCCCAGGGTCCCTCAGCAATGACCAGCACTCTGGTGTACTACCCTGACAGCGCACATTGATAAAATGATAAAATGTCTTTCTGTAAGCACAGATGCATAATTTTTGTTAAATGAACATCCCCAGAAAATTCTCACATTTCCTGAATTCCCACATGTGATCCTACTACCCTGTCACTGAAAAGTAGCTTACGGAAATGCCACAGCATGAAGGCTAACTTCCCAGTGAAAAACAGTGCCAGTCTATTCAAACATGTGGAATTCTGTTTTTGCCAACGTCAAATTGTACTTGCTAACTCAATTCTGCTTGCTAGTGCATTTCAGAAATAACTAATCATTTAAATCATATTCACAGTAGCCTGCTGAACAGAAATCTGTTATCAGTTGAGGGTTAAGGACTTGGAAACTTGGAAACCAATGGTATCTGCTGGTCTCAGTGGCTTGTACACAACTTATTTTAATGTATCTACTAGGAAAGGTCTTTCCCCCAGAAAACAGGCCAAGAAATTGGCTGTCAGCATGGAAGATCTGAAAGACCTGGGAGGGAAGACAAGGCAGCAGTTCCCATGCTGTCTGGCTCCCATGATGCAGGCAATGCCTGCCCATGTGTCATCAGGGGTGGCCAGGAGCACACCTGCTCCATTTGGCAAAGACACTACCTGAGGATGTGCCTGCCCATGTGTGACTGACCTCTCTGCACTGGGAACGTGAATTAGACAATGAAATATTTCTAATATTTTCATGCTGAAGGTATGAAGCTGCTCACTCTGACACTGCTGATGAGTATGTATCCCAGGGCATTGAAGTAGAGGTCTTCTTCAAATGTAATACTTTATAACCACCCCAGAAAATGTCAGAAGTTGTTCTCTAGCCAGTATAAATACTTTGAACTTTGAATCCATTACATCATTGCACAGACTTCTTGCTCAGCCACATGAAGATGTAACTGTACATGGGAAAATACCTTCTTACTTTGTAATTCTGTAATTACAAGGATTATTAATGTGCTGAGTGGACATAATTGAGTTTTTAATGGACAATGAAATCAAGGAGTCTCTCTTCTGAGAAAACACATCTAGAAGAAAATTCCGAAATATAACACATCTGACCATTTTGGCTGAGCTTGTGTCTGTAAAAGCTCTTCTGAACAAATTACAAAGCCCAGAGTAATCAGCTTATCATTTCAAATGTCACAACATCAGGTGATAAAGTAGCATGGGGGCAAATGTCTTTTGTCAGAGTTAGGGTTGGATAAAGTAGCAGTTTATGCTTGTGGGCAGAACACCAAGCCATTAGAGCATGCCTGAAAAATGTGCACTGTAACTCAGAGCAGAACCTCATTGTAAAACTCAATTCCCATTCAACGCTGGGAAATCAGGAGTTTTAAAGCATATTTTTCAAAATAAGCTAAGTGAACTAGGAGTCAAAGTCCAAATTTGCAAACTAATATAGAAGCAGATGAGGCACAGGTTGAGCTCTCAAAACAGACTTCTGACACTGAAGGCTTAAAACCTCTGTCACACTTTTTTAATTTTTAAAAGTTCTTAATTCTCTTGACAATTTGCTATTACTGTATTAAGTGTTCTTATTTTTTATTACTGTGGTTAATCTAAACTCATGAAAGTTATTCTATACAAAACTGTATTTCACAGAATGACAGAATAGCTGAAGTTGGGAACACCTCTGGAAATTGCCCAATCCAGTCCCCTGCTCAATGCAGGGTCTATCAGAGCAAGTTGTCCAGGCCTGTTTCTGCTCAAGTTTTGAATATTTCCAAGCATGGAGACTCCAGAACCTCTCTGGACAATATCCTCCAGTGCTGAGTTACCCTTACAATGAAAAAAAGAATTATTTGTGTTTAAGTAAAATTTCCTGTATTTTACTTCATGACCATTGCCTCCTGTCTTTTCACTGGCCACTACTGGGCAGAATCTGGCTTTTTACTTAAATCTCCAATCAGATATACCTGTAAATATTTTATCTATCTATCTTGAAATCCCACTGAGAAACCAAAAGCAAGTTATGGGACAATTTTTTACAAAACAGTACCTTTTCCCAACTGGCTTTTTTCCATTTTATAATCCATTGTAATGATCTCAGAGCATTAATAATTATCTTTTATTCCCTTCTTCGTTCATTTAACTTTTTGAAATCCAAATGATGAAGCCTTTCAGGCATTTAAACAAGTCACTGCCTTTTTCATGGCTGTATGTAGAAAAAGAGACACATACACAGCTTCTGATCAGTCTTTGGTGATTTTTTAGAATGTTATCTATCCTCTGTTATGAAGCCACACATTGATAAGTCAACTCTGCAAAAATGTGGAAGTAAGAGATAGAAAATTAATGTAAAATCTATTTACATTTGCCTCACCCAACAATAGAAGGAGACTACCTCTGACTCTCTAGAGGAATGTGTAACTAGGAATATTTCACTCATTATTTTGATATGTCCATGGCTGATAAGCCTTTCTTTGTGGATCTGCACTGAACCACCAAGAACAACCCCAGAGTTCAAAAGACAAGAAGGAAAATTAGTTTCAGTAACTTAAGCTTGGAATAGCATTTTTCCAGGGTGCTGAGGAAATAATTGGGAAATATTCAGCAGAGCGGAGGAGACCCATTTTAAAAATATACCTAAAGGACTTATGTGAGCCTCATTACTATGCAAAGTGAGAAGCTGTCTACTTAGGTGTCAGACTGGGAAGACATACTGTCTCCATTCTCTTAAGCCAAGATGGCAAATGTGGCTGCTATGTTTTACAGCCTCGGGTTCAGTTACAGCTTTTCCCTTTCAGTCTCCATTGGCAAAATGAGGTATTGCAAGTAGTTATATTAATAATATTCCTTGCATGGATAAAGTTGCCCGTTTTTCATGTGTAGGAGTAATCTATATTCTGAGTCCTTTATAAAACAAAACCTTATTTTGTAATTGCTCAAAACCAATGCCTTTAAAGTCTGTTAAGATATTTTATCAATCAAAAAGCTGGTTCATATTGTAATAAAAAAAATATTAAACAACACTTTATTCTGACTTTTTCCAAGCAATTCTACTCACAACATATTGATGCTTGAATAATGCTGTGGTGGGTAAGTCTTTTCTAATGATCAAAATGTAACAGCATATTCAGAAGCATGACAAACATAAGACCTACAGGTGTTCTGGTGACTTACTAAGGTAAAAAATGGAAAGATTTGGTGATTGGTGTCATGTGATGATATAACCACCTAGAAGCACAAAAAGTTCTGCTAATTATATTTTTACTTGCTTGTCCTACTCTATTTGGTTTTATTTCACTTATTATGCTTTTCTGAATGTCTCTTGAGAACTTAGTGCAAAGTATAGCAAATCAGATGCACAAATGCATGAGTCTTTCACATGTGGTACTCCTAATGAGGAGGTACTCCTAATGCATGTGCTTCCAATTCTTACAAGTTCTAAATTCTCACTGCCATAATAATGTCTACAAGCCCCATGAAATAAGCAGAAAAGTAATAGGTAAAAAGAGAGAAATTTTATATAGCACTTAAACTCCCAAAATGTTTCTCAGTGAAATCCACTAACAGCAATAGTTTTGCACTCAGTTTACACCAAAGGAATTGTCATAACAGACCAAGAAACAAGCCTCAAGCCAGCCTCAAGCAGCCTGGCAATATATAAAACACACTCCTGCACTAGTTCTGTGCTTCTTCCTTTAATAGAAACTCAGCATAACAGTTTGGCCCCACTGTAACCACCAACTGCAGAAAGAAACAGCAATCGGCAAACTCTTTTAGGGAACAGGCATTATAAGAGCCTGCTTGCCCCTTTTGACCACAGCACAGACCTTTCTCAATTATGTCCCATGCTGACTTAAATTCAGCTTTCACAAAAGCATCAGTGAGGGCCTGCTAGGTGATTCATCCCAAAGACTAACCTGAAGACCTTTGGTGGCACTCCTAAAATCATCTAGGTCCAGCTTTGCAAGCACATAATACCCGATCTCTATGTTTTTACCATTCTTAAAACCTAAATCTATCATAGGCTTAACCCACCAAGTAACCTGTTAACTCCAGAAAGGAACATAGTGATTTGTTAAGGGACATGAAAGGGCCATGGCTCCCCTACCCACACCACATCACCATCACCAGGATAACTTCCAGCTTTTCTTTGAATCTCCCCATGGTCCTCCCATCCAAAGGAGAAGCAGATCACCCCTAGTGAGCTATTTCAGCCCAGGCTTGTCCATTGCTCAGTGATCTTAACTAGAAATGGGCCTGAATGAAGGTTGCCTCCACTTTCCGGAGCACTTCAGTAACCCAGACTTAGAGCTTTCCAAACATGTCAACTCAATTGGAAGGGAGGGCAATAAGGTAACAGCATTTTGGTAAGAAATATAAACAGAGCCTGCTCTCCTCTTCCCTTCATGCCTTCCCTCTCCCTTAGATGGCTGCCAGTCCTTACCAGCGTCTTAGCATAGTCACCTCCTCCAACAAGACATCAACACCTGTTAATCCCAAATTTGCTGTGATCAAATCACGTTGCTTTCCCAACCTTAATCTGACTCTACCTTCTAGAACTAAAATAAATTACCCAGGTTCTTTCTTTCTATCTTCCCAAAAATATAAACCATGCCCTTAAACAAACCAGTTTTAGTTGCTAACATCAGCACTGAACTCTGTGAGGGGAAGCAGCTGCACAGCCCATTAGCCTGTGCTCCTTACAGCATTTACTTCTTCTCCACCTGAGGTCCAGAACAATTATCTCATTCAGGTAGTGTTCATGAATGAAATTTAAACCCAGAGCACAAAGAACCAGACCTGGCCTTAGCACAGCTCACCTTTTGAAACACACAGTGACCAAAAGCAGCTGAGGAATTAACCAACCTTTCGAGTCCTTGGTGCAAGCGCATGAAAGATGTGCACATCTGTGGTGCCTAGGAACTGGGGAGGAAGCCCTCAGCATGCCATCCAGCACAAGTCATGCACAGGGGCAAAAACTGAATCAAAACACACCTGCCCCAACTGCCAACTGCTGCATTTTGTGGGCACTGGAAGCATGACTCTGGCCTCTCATCCAGAGGTGTCACCCAGCCCCACCACTGCATGGTCAGCAGAAGATGCCTTGCAGTTTGAGTACAGAAAAGCCCAAGAAAATAATAAAGAAAGTGCAGATGTGCCACCTACTGCACTGCTGATATCAAGCCACTGCTCAGGACCTGCTCACACTTTAACTTCTGTCACTCTCTTCCCACCGCTTCCTCCAGGGCTTCTGCGAGCAGCAGGGAAAGCTCCCAGGTGAACCAGCTGGCCTCACAACATGGTCCTGGGCTGATCCATCCTGGAAATGAGAGGTTGCAGGGTGCTACAGGAGGTACTCCAGCCATTTGGAAACTAAATAGGGGGAAAAAAAAGAGATTGTGTTACACTTTCTCTTTTGCAGGAGGTAAGGCATGAGTAAAACCTCCAAGTACAACAAGTCTTGCAAAAAAAATGAAATATTTGACCGCGAGGCAACACAAGTTACAGTTCTCGTGTTCTAGCAGACAGTGAAGACAGCAACAAATACATCCTCTGGGTGAGTGGCAGTCATTTCACCTTGGTTTACTCACACATTGACTTACTTCATGCCAGCTAAATTGGAAACTTTTCTCCCTAGGGCTTCCTCCTTAGAGGCATTAATCTTCTCAAGATCACCTGCTGGAAATGCTTGTCTTCCCCAGCTTGTTGTCTATACAAGGAGATTGGCCAGGTGATTCTACTGGTCCAGGGTGCCTTGAGTTACAGGGGATGGATTTTTGCAAGCATTTAAGATGAACTTGTTCCTCTTTAAATGATGCTGTACCTTCAGGGAAGATGAACGATAGTGCAAGCACAGTGTCTGTGCCTCATTTATCCACACTGCAACCTGCATGTCTTCCCACAGTTTCCATGCTGCTTGCTGGACACACAGAAAAAAACAAACCCAAACCACCCTAAGCATTATAAAACTAGGGTGAAAAATCCTTCATACCCAATTTTTCAGACACAAGCATGCCTGTGGATCTTTCTTGCACAAATGAAGTCATGCATATTTTCCTCAGGTATGAGCAGAGTCAAGCCTTAAGTGTGTATTTCCACTAGATTCGGTGTGGTGTGCAGAAAACATTATATTACAGAACCTTTTGTGGACATGTAGGTCCCAGTCCGGAAAAGATACATGCAGACAAACACTGCCATGCAAGTTGCCAAGGAGGCAACTTGCGCTGGGAGAGCTGCCCGTTACACAGAGAGTGCTTACTTGATTGGGACCAGAACTGCTAACATTTGTCCTGTCTTCCGGAAATGTTATTAACATACCCTTAAATCAGCTGTCCTCCAGTTCTGTGTGGGTGTTTGGGGAAAACAGGAAAGGAAAAGCATGCGTCTGCATGCATAATAATAATAATTACCAGGAACTAACAGATAAAATGGTCTCACATGTCGTTAACTAAGTATAAAAATTGTGTGTGAGGCTTAAAACACACAGATACAGACACACATCACATCACCTTACGTCACATCACTCCACTCTTTTAACTCTTTCCGAGGTTTCCAAGCCCAGCCGAGGCTGAGTGGGTTTTGGGGAGGTTTAGGGGCACCATCTAGTGTTGGCCTTTGGAAAACACATGGTGCGGCCCAGCTCGGTAAGCCCTTGTCCCACCAATGTAGGACAGGTAGAAAGGTGGCAGGAAGAGTTACCGACTCTGTTACTACATCGTTCATCAGGACAAAGTGTAAACCAAATAGCCTGGATGACAATAAATGGCACATCCTGGAGCCCGTATTTCCAGGAAGCGACCTATGGTGCTGTGGTAATTTCAGTGGTTACCTTTTAGTAAAACAGGCAGCTGTCAGGCTTTGGACAGCTTTACTAATCTTTGTGCATACTCTCCAGACTGGTCTTGATGAAGCCTTTGGTGTAAGGATGAGTTTTCTCTATGCTTAATTCATATTACTTAGAAGAAAAGAAGTGAGGAAGTTTGTTTTCATAATTTCTGAAGACTAAGCATTAGAACAGCATCTGAATGCATGCGTATTTCACAGCTAAGTCTCACATGAGCAGTGTATTTCATATGTGCATTTGCACACAGAGCAAACACCATTACAGCAAGAGAAAGTTTTTTTTCCCGGACCCAGTCCCCCTCACAGCAGACAAGAAGTCTGGCAGTATCACTGCTGTCCACTACAGCAACCTCAGAGGGTGCCACCATGGAGAGGTGGCCCTGCAGCATCATTACTTCATTAGCATCAAGGTCTGAGCATCTAAAATACTCTGTTAGGAAGGGAAATGAGCCAAAGCAGAGAGCCCATTGCTCCTGGGGCACTTCTGGTAGCAGTTCTTGAGGTAGCTCACTCCAGCATTTCTCCAAAGCCTGGAAACCTGCTGTGTAGTTTGATTTCGTAGACATCTCTGTCACAAGCTGTGTTGGTTTAGTAAGAGCTGTGGGGTAGCCGAGCCACGTGGCCGGCTGCTTCTCCCCGCTCCCTCCCCTCTGCCGCGGGCCNGCCCCTCCCCGGGGCTGGCCCCGGGGCATGATGTCAGCATGGTATAGAATTACCTGGCTCCACACAAAATTAACCCTGTCCTGGCCAAACCAGGACACAAGCAATCTTGAACAAGGACAGAGAAAGGCTCAAAACCACACCATAATTCATGCTCTCTGTGGCTTTATTTCCTCTCTTGATAGATGTGTATCAGGACATCTCTGTTGATCTATCCTGAAAAGCAAGACGCTTGTGACCGCGAAATTTAAAAAAAAAAAAAAAAAAGGCCAACATGAAAAAAGAATCAGTATTATGAATTATCACATTTTTCCTCAAGAGTTTTGGAACCCTTTCCAGGCACTCTAATACTATCCATCAAGCAGTCAAGGAGGTAAAGGCTTGGTACAAACCTCCACCAACCGGCATCTCAGACAGAGGTCAGCCTGGTTTGCTCTGTGTCTACAGAGATCTGTATGAGGGATTCAAACATGCAGACACAGGGACAAGGAGACTATCTGTGCATACCACAGAAGATAACAACAAGCCAAATGGGAAAGTCAATGACAAATGCATGAACAAGAATTCTGTGCAGCTTAGTCAAATAATTAAATAATAAATCTGCTTTATTTTAAGCCCTCGTTTTCCCTACATGTATACAATTAACTCCTGCATAATTCCACTAACAATTTAACTTTTATTCCTAACTATATCAGCAAGCATTTATTTTCTAACATTTAACTTTATGTATTTCAAGCAGACTACAGTGAATTCCAGCCCTTATGAGGATAGATCTCCATCCAGAGTCAAAGTTGCTATCTTTATTTCCTTTTCAAATCCATCATCTTTTAAAAGATCGGGTGTGATTACAGACATGTATGTGTTATTCAATGGCAAACAAGTTTTTGCACAGTTCTGAGATGAGCTGCAACCATTCATATACTGCTAAAACTGGTAAGATAGTGGTTACAATTGTGTATACATGCAGGTTTTCTTTTTTTTTAACTTGGTACCAAAATATGATGACACTTGTTGAAAAAAAGGCCACATTTAAAGTTAGCAGGGAGTAGAAAACGTCATAATACTAAATATATGCTTACTTTTGGAGATGTGGTCAGTCCCACTCACATAAAACTCTGCTGGGAAATTAACTTTGCTTTTATAATTATTTCACTTTTTTTCTAAATGTATAAGCAAATGAGTTGTACATCTACATTTTGCCTGAAGGAGTTCCCATCTGTACTGGAATGTAAAAACACTGATACACTTATTTATTTAAATACTTAAATAGCCATTTACTCTCACTGTAACAAATACTTGTCTCAAATACAATATTGAATAGGTAAATAATTTGAAATCCACAGATGTCATAGATTGGTTAATGGTATGCAAGCTATGTCCTGGCAAAAATTTATGCCTATTTCTTTGTCCACCCTAATATTTCTAAGACAGATATATCGCCTTTTGGCAATGATTGAAAGTCAGCATTGCCAACATAGTTGCTGTTGGAAAACAAACTAGCAATTACCCGCTACATGTGAAAATATCTCCTCTGGGCGTGGCATTCTTTTCTACATTTTAGGGACATGTATGTCCACATAAACATGCAATTTCTTTTAACGGCTTGGTGAGCTATAGGAGGCAGGGCCAGGCAATTCAGAGGTGCCGGTGGGAGATTGTGATTCCTGAAACTGAGAGCAAACTGCAGAACTGGGCTGTTCTGCTGTATCTAGCAAAGTAGACACAAATCCACTCTAGCCCAATGCCCTCTATTTGGCTTGAAAGACAGATGTTGTTGAATACTTTGTCCTTAAACAGTCTGATTATACAGACAGATTTCAGACAGTACACTCAGGCCTAGCTCTTAATTCATTCTGTTTTAAGAGATCTCCCTAACTTCATTCTCTGTTATCTTGCTTGGAAAAGTACAATTATAAAACTACAGATTCACTTTCTTTTGTTCTCCAGTACTCCATGTTGTATGGTAAAAACAAAAACCTTAAGCTGTCTTACTAATGCCATTTTAATAATGCAGTTTGTGAAGTATGCTTGTGTTACTCCCACTTCTATTGTTACAATATTCTATAAATAGCCACTCACTTGCTTAAACTTTTAAGTGTGATGAAGAAGCTGGAGACATCTGACAACATATAAAACACTTTGACTCTTGTTTTTCTGCAGCAGCCTGGGAAATCCCCATGAATAACAGGAAAGGAAATCTAGGGGTTTCCCTGAAGATCAACAGACTGTTTGAGCATCTTTTAAAGTACTATGCAGCAGGAACATTAACAATCAAAGTGGGAATAGTATAGACGAGTAGGAGTGGTTTGCAGGAAATTAGTGGTAACTAACACACAGCTCTTCAAGTAAGATTATTTCTCTTTTCTTGCTCTCCACCACATCCAAGAAACAAGAAACCACAGATAATATTTAAGTGGCTTTCAGCTCTGCATACAGCAAGTAAGCGGCTGGAACAGAGCTAGAAAAAATCTTTCTCATAAATTGTCATTGTTACTGGGAAAAGAAGTAGCACAGGGATAAAAACTCTTCAAAAGCCATGAACAAATTTATCAAAATATGTATTTGTAAAAGCATAGTAAGGTTTTCAAAAATTTCACAACAATTTGCTTTTCAGCATGTATTCCTATTGGAAAAGGTCCACATTTGTTCCTCTTTTTCAAAACTTCTGTTTTGAAACTCCTATTTTTACTTTTAGTTTTGAAAATGTGACCTAATTCAAGAAAGAAAAAAAAAAACCAACCAGAAGAATGGGTTTTAAAAACCTAGAAATAAGGAAGAGGTGTTAGTGGGGAATATGCAAAATACTCGGTTTGAGGGAGAACCCACATAAATTTGGGGGTAGGTCTTTGTTTTGCAGAAAGTAGTTCTGTTTGAATCAGCCTTTAGTTAATTTCTATTCCTTGTTCAGTCAGCAGTTCCTCTCATTCAGCCAGCATGACAAAAGTGCATTAATCACCAGCGTAGCCTGCAATAGCCTTTCTAATTACGACTGTTTTTTTTTCATCACACTTAAATGCAGGGATCCATGTCCTGAAGAGGTGATAACTGATTTTGGTGCATCTTCCTGACTTCAAGCACCATGCGTTCCAGTTGCATTTCAGGTTCCAACTGAAGTTTTACAGAACTGTCACATGGACTCCTTCACACCACCCACATTTCAAGCAAACATTGTCTTTTCCCTTACTGAGCAGGTTTAGTGTTGCTAGGTAAGGGGAGTGGATCTTGTTGCCTCATACCACTGCCAGGCAGACAGCATCTGATAAGAGCAATAAAAAGACCTATATGTTGCAGACAAGCTGGCATGAAAACAAGAACAGATGAGAAGGCAAAGTGTGACATCGTACAAAAGACTTTATGTTATATGGCTATCTGAGGACTTGTGCCAGTAAATACTGGCAATAACAAAACCAATGTAATGGGTGAAAAAGAGTTCAGTGTGTTTGTCCACCTTCACCAACAGCAAACATAAGGCAAAGACAGGTGACACAATGTTTTGGTCATGAACAGTACAATATTGCAATACCTTGTTTTTCTAGTGCCTCCACTATTTTAATGAAAATGGTCCCTCCAAACAGTTCTAGTGGAAAATAAAGGGTATATAACTAGCCAGTCATAACTTTGTATCGCAGCCCTGATGCAATTTTCATTTTCTTACCCTACATTAAACAGATTTGGAATAAAATAGAGAGTAATTTTTGGCAGAAGGATATTCCTTTGCAGTGTCTGAAGGCCACACTGATTGTGTCCCTTTCCCTCTCTGTCCTCATACATGTCCTTTTGTGCAGTGGCACATGTTCTAGTATTTTTTGAGAGTGCTTTCTGAATTGGGATCCCCCAGGAAAGTAGACATGCCCCATTTCTGGGCCTCAGTGAGGTGTGAAACACATGGAAAACTGCCCCCTTCACATTAGGGTTGGTCTCAGCCTGCTCAAAGACACAACCCCTGGTTCCTAATAACTTTCAAGTAGAGATATACAAGAAATTTGCCGCCTTGGTGCTAGAGGGCAGGATGTAATATGTAAGTGACTTCTAGTTCTCACTTTAGCTACTGAAATAATTCTTTTGGACCTAACACCAATTTCCAACTGCAAAGTCTTCCTTCATTTCTTGGGAGATTTAGTCACTGAAAATGAGGCGGCAGTAAAGGCAAAATTAACAGCAAAATTTGAAGACAAAGAAATTCAAGAATATTTAAGGTTTAATGTTTATTGAACATGTAACTTGGGCTCTCTTGTTTTACTGCAAATCTTAGTGCTGCAGGACACAACAACAACAAAGAAGATAAAGTTATACAGTTTTAGATTGACAGCCAAGAAGGCAATCAATGATTAGTAATCTAACACACTGCAGGTAGTTTTCCTGTATTTGGTAATCTTATTGTTACACTACTCCTGAAAATGTCTTTAATTAATTATTTCTTCAATATTCTTTTCACCTGAGTGTTTCTGTGTCTGAGTTTATCTTCATGGAAGTCACCTATATCTTCCAAGATTTTAAGGGTTGTGGTCACTAACACCTAAGTTAGTGATAAGATTTTAAACCTGCTAAAATGTATTCAGTCATGTGTTGCACAAATTAACACAGGATTAAGAGAAATACTGTGTTATTGTGAATGTTAGATGTTCATACATTTAAAGGACATAGGCCCTGTGTTTTTAAGCCAAGTGACTGATCTAATTGGTATCATCTTTATACAACTCATATCCTTCTCATACCTTTCATGTGTGTTATTAGTAAGGATTGTCTTCCACAAAAATACACTGCATTTACCAAGCAGTCGACAATAATCCACTTTCATAGTCACCAGACTGTATATCCGTTTCTCTGTGACCCATGTGCTCTCTCACATAACCTTTTACCTCCTCCTTTACAAGGAAATTGATCCGTAATTTCAAGGCATGTACATCCGTATGTGCAGAAATATGCTTGCCTTGATGTTGTTGTTGGGCCTCCTCAATGTGGAGGAATTCAGGTCTCGAGGTATTGTTATCTTACACTATGCAATGGGAATTTACAAACTAACCGCAACAGACTCTGATTCATCTTTCTACTGCTGAATTTCACATTCCTCTCTCAAACACCTGAAAAGAACATTCTTAATCATAAAGCAAAATAATTTTCACTCAGACACCCAGGGCAGAAGTGGGAAATTAACTGTTTACTTTCCTTCACAATAACCAGGTTGGCTTGGTTTCTCATCTCGTGCTCAGGTTGCACGCACTTTGATGACTTACCTTGCTCTCTTTCCATGCTCTTACAGAGTGTACACGGTACGGTCTCAGCTCATCTCTTTGGACATTGCATATCTCAAACAGCACCTAACTGCAAGCCCTGCTCTTGCTCTGTCCAACACACAAATGAACAGGCTGAAGCTGGCCTTTTATTGAGAAAGACTGGTGCTTTGGGAAGGCTGAAGAAGAGCCTGAAGAAGTCATTCATGTGGTGGAAGAGAGGGGTATCTCCTGCTGGGCAAACTGGTCAGAAAACTAGTAGTCAGTGTGGGAAAAGGCAGAAAAAGGAATTCATGGACTCATTAATTTGGTATGTCTATTGATGAAAAAAAAGATTTGAAGGTCATGAGGAGGACAGATGATCCAAAGCCAAGTCAGATATATTAATGGCCCGAGCTGTAGTAGTACTTTCTATATTTAACAGAGATCCAAGGAGCTCTTAAGAGAGATTCTCAGAAGACCATAACCAAATACAGATTAAAGATCACTCTATTGGTGAAGCTGAATGACTATAAGAAAGAGATCAGTAAAGTCTGAAGAAGTCTTCCATTGAAATTTCATTTTGGGTATCGACATCGGATGCTCTCCAGGTAGCATGTAACAGTAAGAGATGAAGAAATTAAATGCATCTTCCACATCCAGAGCTAGCAGTCATGAAGACCAGAGAAAGTTGCTCTGAAGGAAAGAGAAGGACATCTAGCATTGTTTGCTTCCTTGAATTTAGGAGTCAGGTAGAAATTTAGTTGCAATACCCACCTAGTTTAGGAAATACTAAGGGATAGTGAAGTGCTGGGGCCTGTGTTGTGGGCCCCAAGTTGGACTTGACCTGTGAATGAGTCACACTAGCAGAATGTTTCATTTTTCTTATTGGCTTCATGTTTCAGAGGCAGCACCTGGTCTACTTGTGGCTCTGCCCTCACCCAGGTGATCATGGTTGGGGTGGTGGCCCAGGCCAAGACTGTATCAACCAGGAGCCTATCAGTCAGAGGAGCTCCCTGTTGGGTGTGGCTTCTGTTGGGGCTTGCCACATCTTGCTGAGTTCTCTCAGTGGTGTCCTTCCATGTGAAGGGCCACTGAGGGAGCCATCTCTGTCTGTTGTGTCCAGCAGATGATGCTGGCACCACAGTGGGCAGCAGAGGAGCTGGGCCCACAGGAACCTATGGCAGGATTGTTTGAAAGAAGCCTTCCAAGGAGCTGTTGCTAAGTTCAGTGTTGGCCTGGGTGATCAAGCAACAGATGGCAGCATAAAATGATGACGGCTGAACCAGCACAACAGATAGGTATATCCGAGGATGGGTCTCTGCTTAGCTAGCTCTATTCTTGATGCCTATCACTTTTACTGCTAATAAAAGCTTCACAGATTATTTTTTATTTGATATGCTATTGAGTTCAAAGTGTAACATCACTGCTAATACACAAAAAAATTGGATAGATTTAAGAAAATAGAAGTTTTAATAGAGCAACTTTATGCTAAGGTACACTAGCCACATTCCATCCTGACCTACCAGCACAGATAGTAAAGTGAAGGGTCAGGTGAAAAAAACCCAACCAAACAACAAACCACCACAATAAATAAAACTGAAGTGTGAGTGGTGTCCCTCAGGGGTCTGTGTTAGGACCAGTGTTGTTTAATATANTGCACCTGGGCAGGGGCAACCAGCATTATCAGTATAGGCTGGGAGAGGATATACTGGAGAGGAGCCCTGTGGAAAGGGACTTGGGGATGCTGGTGGATGAAAAACTGGATATGAGCCACCAATGTGCAATCGCAGCCCAGAAGGCCAATCACATCCTGGGCTGCATCAGAAGAACTGTGGCCAGCAGATCGAGACAGGTGATCCTGCCCCTCTACTCTGCCCTGGTGAGACCTCATCTGGAGTATTGCATCCAGTTCTGGAGCCCCAAGCACAAAAAGGATGTGGACATATTGGAGCGTGTCCAGAGCAGGGCCACCAAAATGATCAGTGGAATGGAGCACCTCTCATGTGAAGATAGGCTGAGAGAGCTGGGGCTGTTCAGCCTGGAGAAGAGAAGGCTCCGGGGACACCTTATACTGACCTTCCAGTACCTGAAGGAAGCCTACAGAAAGGCAGGGGATGGTCTATTTAGAAGCGTTTTTAGTGACAGGACAAGGAGTAAGGGTTTTAATCTAGGAAAGGATAGATTTAGGCTGGATATTAGGAAAAAGTTTTTTAACCTGAGGGTGATAGATCACTGGAATGGGCTGCCCAGAGAGGTGGTGGAGGCCCCGTCCCTGGAGTTGTTCAAGGTCAGGCTTGATGGGGCTCTCAGCAACCTGACCTAGGTAGAGATGTCTCTACTCATGTAGGGCAGTTGGACCAGATGACCTCTAGATGTCCTTTCCAGCCTAAAACATTCTATGATTCTATGATTATATATATATATATATATATATGTCCTGAAGACTTTCTGCGTTTGTTAAGATTCTTTCAGAATTAGTGGGATTTTATTATTCCTACATGTTGTTAATTCTTTTAAATATATGAAATTTAGCTTTTAAGCAACACTTGCCATCTGCTGGGCATGTTGTGAAAATTGCCATTATTGGAATCTCATTGTGAAGGATATCCTTCAAAAGAAATGGAACTGAGTATGCTGTGGGATCACAAAAATGCTGTACATAAAAGTGAATATATTATAACTACCAAAAAAATACACTGTCCTTCTAAACATCTGTAAAGACTTCTCCAGAAGTTTTACATCAGCTGGCAATTGGTACCACTTTTCGACTGCTAACAATAAAACTCTACATGGTGGGTTGCAACATCTTAAGGGCCAACATTAACAGAATGCCTGCACAATCATGCCTTTGACTTCAGGCACCTTTTGTGCTTTGTCACCTTGCTTGTACAGAAGGAGAGAACTTGGAGTCAAACCTCATTTCCCCAGTTTCAGCACAATATTTGGTATCTGTAACTTCCCTTGTGAGGTTTTCCAGTAGGAGAAAATGTACAGAACAGAAGTTTATCCTCCGTGGATATTATTTCTGAGTGAAATAAGAAGTCACAAAAATATCAGTCTGGTAAAGGTAAGAACAGAAAAGAACCCTACCAACATATGTCAGCTGTTTTGGAAGGCCCAGACATGGATTAGTTCTCACTAATCTTTGAGATTGTAGACAAGGAGTTCAGTTTTAACAAATCATCATTACTTGATGCAATATTCACTGAATCTGAATCAAACATGTCTGCTTACTCAAATCAGCACACAAATTGGTTTTCTAATTCTTCTGAGGCACTCTGTTATTTAATTCCCTACAAAGAAACAAGTTCCATGTAGTGAAGAAAACATCAGTTATGCTTTTCTGTTGACTTCACTCAATACTGGAAAGAGAATGTAGGACAATACTTTGTGCAAAATAGGAACTCTGTGTTTTGTGACACAGAACAAATTACATGGTAATAAAATACTGACAAGATAAACCACAGTCCTTTACACCCATGGCCTTAATTTTCCAGGGCAGTCATTTTGCTTATAACTTCAAATTTTTTCCAAAATGTGAAATAAATTGCAAACCACTTCATGTCAAATTCCTGACTAGTGCATGTGACACACATCATTAATAATGGCACAGTATTTCCAAATAGTTGTGAAAGTGACCCTTCTATTTCTAGAAGAACAATAAACAACCAAGCCACTGTAAATGCTGTAAATGCTGTTGTAAATTTCGACTTGATCAGACTCTGTGGGAGAAATCAAGTGTTTAGTTACAGTTCCTAAGCTTACTAAAGAAGACTCCAAAATAGCAAGTGTATGTTTTCTGTGTATGCCTTGGGAGGTTTTTGGAGAGTCCCTATAAAATTTAAGAATGAATCAATATCCTGTAGAAATCTGTATGGTCCTCTCTAGCAGAATCCTAATTACACAAGATCCTGGGTTAAACAGAGTTCAGCTTCATCCTCCTGGGTAATGTTTCATACAAATTTTTGCCTTTTTCCAAATTAATCATTGTTTAAGTTTCTCTTCCCTAAATTGTTGGGTTCAGAATTAAAGCAAAACACTGTCCAAATGAAAATAAAAGGGTACTCTGCCATTTCTACCTCAGCTGAGAAGAATTTCACCAACTGTACTTAACTTTGTTATTACGAGTGTTTTATTGGCTGCAACTCTCTTCTTCCTTGTAATTCCATTTAACCAAAGACTTTGGATGTGACCCAGATGTTCATATAAATTATATTTTACTTTACTTGAGAGTGACCTCATTTATGTCCTACAGATATAAAAATTATGTCCTACGTACATAAAAAGACTTGGCAGTCTTTTATAACTCTTCTTTCTAAGACCAGAGGAAACTCTAGTCATATTTTCTAGAAGTGATGCGCATTCTTATTGTTATTGACAAAATGACTGTCAAGGTACAAGTCATGTGGAGAATAAGCTCCTTCTAAGGCACAGTACACAAAGAAAAACAGTTACTATTTCAAATTACAGCACACTCTACTACACTGGGTAGGCTATTGGTCTTATTCATATGCTAAGACACTCCTACTTAAGTAATATAGCACTACAACCCAAACCATTCTATGATTCTATGATTCTATGATTCTATGACTTGGTTATGTTGCTCCAAATACCCATAAAGGCATTGTTTACAAGACACAACGGAGTGGTGGTATGCTCCTTACCACTAGGACACTGCTCCAATTGTCCTCTCCTTCACAAAGTTATTGTTAATGCTAGTGTGCCTGTGTGCTTGGGCAGGGGAGAAGAGGGTGCATGCATAAACCTGCTAGTGAAACAGCGATTTGGTTGCTATCTGTAAGGAATCCTTTTAATCACAGGAAAAGTATTGTAAGCACATCACTTCAAGTTCAGCCCACAGCTCATCCTTCAAGTATTACACAAGTCTTGGTGTTCCAGGAACTTCCTAGAATTTGGATTTTGTCTGAATTTTTAGAAAGTCTGCTTCTGTGGGATGAAAGATCATTGAGAAGGTTACAGGACTGTTTAATTTTTCTGAATAAACTCACATACCACAATTCTCCAATACGTTGTTCAGCTTTACAAGGTTGCTGAACTACTCAGCAGTAATTAGTTACACGGAGTTTTTTATGCGTATTTTTCCTCTTTTTTTTCCAACTGCCAGGAAGAAGAGACTTTTCTGAAAGGGTACTTCTGTTCACTCAATGAGCAGCCTCTCAGACAAATACACCCCAAACACCTCTGTAAGAGCTTTTTCCTAAAGCTCATTTGTGAAATAATCTTAGTTTTAACTCTGCATCTCATTTGCCCATTTTGTAACCATGTTCTGTCACAACAATTGGACACAATGACAGGACTCTCAATGCCCCCTGATTTCAGAAGGGTATGAAGACAAAGAAATCAATGGTAATTGCTGAGAACCATCTTGAGAAAGCACTGCAAGAAATCCACATCACTTTGGGGAAACATATTTGATTTAGTCCACTTATGTGTTGTTGGGATGCTAACCAAAAGTAAGTAACCATGGGCATCTTCCCATCATGTCTTGTGAGACCACATGTACCTTGACAGCTACTGAACAGTATCACAGAGTGGCACAGGTCTGAATATCAATTCAGCATACAGACAACCATTCAGGATGACTCCCTTGTTTCAAGGAGTCTTATTTTATAAATCTTATTTTCTCCAGCTCATAAGGAGAGCCACTTTCTAGCAACCAGTGGCACTTCTGAAAAATGATATGTGCCTATGAAGCAAAACCACCCAGGACCACATACACTCACAAGACCTTCACACAAACCAGCAAACCTACAGAAGAAGAAAGAAGTCCATCAGTAGACATGTCCTATGATGACCAATAATGAACTTCCTTATCATTTTATTTTCAAACTGCTACTTTTTCATGGTGTCTGATAATCACAGAGAGCCCTTCTCCTCTCAGGATACACAAACCACAGGATTCCGATGACTCACACCAAAAGAGCTTTCAAACACACAGAGGACGGAAGGGCATGCTGTTTCTGCGTTAAAGCTTCCTGCCAAAGCCCAAAACTAAGCATACATAAATATATTTGGACAAAGTTTTAGCAACAATGAGAAATTCACCTCACTGTAACCCTTCTGGCGAGATAGTCTTGCCCATCTTATGAACTGCCTGATTGTATCCTGTTTGCCATACACTTCCTTTTTGACAATCACAGCTGAACGCAAAATACTTGTGAAACTGTTGTTTGCACACAAAGGTGCAATATTGACTTTTTGATGCAAGGTTGTAATACCTTTCTTGATTGATAGTCAGCAGAAAAGGTGACTGGGCTAAAATTTTGAGCGTTCTTTGGACAGGACCTGTAATTTATTGTACCTTTATGTGAGCTTTATCACAATAAGCTCCTAACTGGTCAAGCTCTTGGTCTAACAGCAAAATTATATTAAAAAGTAAAGTAAAATTCTCTCTTCTTGGAACTATAAAGATAAATCCTACAGCTGTGGCAGCATCTCCTATCCAAAGTAGACATACTGAGCTCAGTGCTCTGTACTGAATGGGAGTCCTCACAGGGAAACCTTAAAGAAAAGAGGTCTGGTGAAACCAAATATAGACAGGGGTGAAAGTAGAGTCTAATGTTGTCACTGTCGTAAAGCCACTTGGCCTTTTCCACAGTGCTTCTCTGGAGACATGCCATTACACTCACCTGCTGCTTAACACCTAGATAGCACTGCAGGGGAAATACTGAAGTCTATCCAGCCGCATCTTTCACAAAGCAAAGGCTGAGTATCCCTGAAGTATCTGCTTCACTGAACTTTGGTAATGTCTCAGGCCATGTCTTGGACTTTGATGGAAATGAGTCAGCGGAAGCTCAAGCAAAATAGAGCAGATAATTGTGAATGGTTTGCAAAACAGTAAACTTCAAATTCAAACAAACACCAGAGGCCAGCAAAAGACCTGCATTCTCATCTCAAACTCTTAAAGCAGACTTAGATGTTGTCCCATACAAGAGTGAATGCCTGCTTTGGGGGAAAGGTGTGAATGAAAGCCATACAAAGCTCTGAGCTGCTGAGCTACTCCTAGAAGTGGAGAGAAAGACACCAGTGGGCCTATAGAGGACCTCGAGTTTTGCAACCTGAATTGCATTCTCTGCAGCTGCAAGTGCTCTGCTTTCAGTAATTTGAAGTTAATTTGGGTATGCTGTAGTCCCCAAATCTCAGGTACCAACACCTTGCTCACTGCACCTCCATTGCTGAGGACAGAGGCAGGTGCTACAGTACTCAGAGTACATCCTTCATGTAGGCAGAATTTCCTAATGGGGACAGAGCAGCAGGTGTCCCAGGCAAGTGGGGCTGGTGATTTGTGGGGTAGGATGATACATATTTATGGTGAACCTGTGGGTGGCTGACAGGAAAACTGCGTGGATGGAGGACAAGCTTTGCAAGAGTTCAGTAAGGACAAGAGGCAGATCTCACACTTCAGGAGGATGATAGCTATCTTCTTTATCCACCCAGTTGACAGTCTCATTATTATCAGTGTGTGGAAAGCAGATGACAACAATTTCTCTGGGGTGACGAGTACATCCAGCAGTTTATGCTTTTGTCACTCCCACAGAGAATTACTGTGCTCATTCCCCTCCTATCAGTTGCATTTGCAGCTGATGGAACTACAAATGATACAACTTTGTATTATTCTTCCCTAAGATATCAATATAAAATTCAGGGAATATAGAACACCATGCATGAAGGATTTAATGTTTTTCTCCTGTTGCCATTCTTGCCTTTAAACCTTTCCAACCATTCAAAGGAATATTATTATTATTCCTTTTTCTTTATCCAAGTACATCCAGGTGCATTTTAGTGCAATTACTACATAAGCTCTGTAAAGGGCCTTGAAGAAAATAATTTCATAAATGTATAGTATTATTACTGGAACATTAGGCATTTTACTCTATTTGTGTTAGTCTCCCATCCAAACTATTCCTGTATGAAAGTTTTCCTAAGACACTAAAATCATCACCTGCTTTTCATGTAGGTGATGAAAAGCAATACTTTCAGAGCCATTAATTAGTTCTGTATTTTCTATATTCCATTTTGTAGTTCAAAATCTGCGTCATTCTGGTTATCTGATGGAAGCGTAAAATTAGTATCAAAGCAAAAGGGGTATGTGCATGACACAATGGCACAACAGGTCCTGTCAATAAAGAAAAACCATGCTAGGTGCACTCATTTCAGGTTTTTAGAGGTCTGGATTTAAATAAGACTTTTGAAACACAGTCCTATATGACATTCTTTTAAGTGAACATGGTTTAGATTATACAGTTTTAAGATAGTTACTAAGCATTTTGGAAAAGTATGCTTCAAGCAATGATGACACAAATGACAAAGAGGATGGATATATCAAGTAAATTTTCCTGGAGTCTGTCACAGTCAGGTATTCAATATTTTTGTTAACAACTTAAGCCGTGGACGAGTGAATGTGTTTATTTTTCCATTAGTGTGATATGAGCTTCAAGGTTTGATGTGACGGAGAGCAAGGTTAGAGTTCAGCATAATTTTTAAACTTTAAAGAAAATATCTGGAAACATTGGGTTCAATTTTCAGTAATGAGAAATGCAAAAATCCAGATAAACAATGGAAATCAAAGGGTTCAAGAGCAGAGAGGGAAATGCTAAGAGAGTGTAGCCCTGTAGAAGGGCACCTGGAGGAAGGTGCTTTCTAAATAAGAGAAGCCAAAGTTTATATTGTGGCAAGAAAGGCAAAGAGCTCACACTGGGACATATGATCAGGTGTTTAACATGAGAGACCCAGGGAGAAATTGCTTGCTTGTGTCCCACTGATGGATCTTTAAATTATTTTTCTGATCAACTTTAGGCATTCTAAGAAAGGTGAAATATACCTCTAATTACATATGTAACAACTGGTGATCTAGAAGAGAAGAATGAATGTGATGAGAGGACTAGAAAATACAGCTAGTAAGGAAGGACTAAAAGAAGTGAAGTCACTACTTCAAAGAGGACTAAAGGAAGGCTAGGACAAGGGTAGCAGCGACAAGCTCAGGGAACTTGCACTAAGGGAGCTGGACATGGTCTGGATGGCTCAGATCCCCTGGGGAGTCTGTGAAGGCTCCCCACCAAATGTTCTTGTAGACAAAACGAACAAATAATCCTCACCAATAACCGTCATAGAGAAGGTAATGAGCAAGATTTGTATGTGAACCTGCTTCAGACCTTCCAAACTGTCACATGGACACCATACTTCTGGAAGGAGTTGGGGCATTAAACAAATACAAGCTGTGAGTATATCTTAATTTGGCCAGTCTTGAAGGCCACGTGCCTAGACCCTCATCCAAAATTAGATCCTCAAAAAAGACCAAAAATCAGTTGAGAAAAGCTTACTTTTAATTGAACTAAAATTAGAACACTTCACTTTATTAATTGGGAAAGTTCTAAACAACTAGGTCAGACAGTCTAGAAATAGAAAGGTTTATACACATTTCTTCCTAAGCCCACTGTGTCTCTGCAGGCAGATCCTCATGTCCACAGCTGGTTGCAGCCAACTCCTTGACTTTTTGGGTAGCAGTAGGTTCTTACCAGCACTCTCTAGGAAATTCCCTTTTCCAGCCCTCTGATGCTGGGATGTCTGGTCCCTACCTAGGCAACAGCAACTTACACTCCTTTTCTGTCAAGTGGGTGGAAGCCAACCTCTTCGCCTGTTAATGGAACACAATTGTGTAAACACCCAAGCAACACAAAATCCATCCATCACACCTTCATGTTGAAAAGCAGACCAAATTCAGATGACAGTAAACAAGGACCACACATTTCTAGAGTGCAAGGCCAAAGGGAATCACCCCTGTCATTCGGGCTAGCCTCTTAAATAACATAGATCACCAAACTTCTCTGCGTTATTTCTTATCTGACAAAAGCATATTTTTTTCTTTAAAGCACCAAAGTTCCAAATTTAATCTTTCAGCTGAAGAACTTGCCACATTTTTTTAATACATTGTAACTAATGTTAGCCTCACTGCTGAAAATCTGCACTTCATTTCTAATCTTCATTTTTCTTGCTTCAGTTTCCATTCGCTGGTTCCTGTGTTATTTTCTTCTGCCAGGTTTAAGACATAAGTCAAAGGCTTACTCAGTATCTGAGTGCTGTTTGGCTGTGATCAAGTAATCTCCTCATGGCCTCTTTGGTGAACCAACTATTCTGAGTCTTCTAGTACGGGACATGTTTTTCAAGCCATTACTCATCTCTGTGGCTCTTCCATGAACCCTCTATACTTTATCACCATCTTTAATGGTATTGCAGAAATAGTTACATCAGTGGCACACATAGAAAAAGTAAGAAAAAGAAAAAGCCAAAAAAAAGCTGGTTTGGAACTGGTTGTACAGGGGGAACTTACATACTACCCACAAATATCTTGTCACTGGTTCCCATTTAGACAATGTCACCTACATTCTCACCCTGAGCTAACATACACTGTTGCACACATCTATGTATTTAAATGAGATTCCTGAACTCCTAATGCAGTCCTTTCACAGTTCAGCCAGTTTGTCATATACAAACTACAAATACCAGCCATTTGATTTATTTTTTCTAAGTAATTGACAGAAGTGCCAAATGTGCTAGACTGAACACGTGATGGCATGGAAATGGGAAAAACATTTCAGTACCTGCTCCAAATTTGTAAAACTGTGATAATCTTCAGTTTGCATGATTAAGTTTCTGATTTTTCATCTTTCATTTCTAATGAGGTTTTGTATTCACAGGTCTCTGCATGTATGCACCTGTATACAATGAGCCCGAAAATATTTTGATAAATCCTTTTGACAGGAATGATGTTTTTTATTAAAATCATATTTCAAAACAGTGTCCATATTGGTAGAATTTTTTAAGTGTTGTGTTTTGGTAGTGTCAAAACTTACTATTGACACTTTAATAAACTGATTTTTCATTTCAATACATTTTCAACGGTTATTCAGGAGATGCTTAGAAACCTTAAAACAGCTAATATCAGAGGAAAACATTTTAGTATCAAAAATGCTTCCTTTTTTTAAAAACAGCAGTCAAGACCAAAGATGATTTCAAACTATTCATTTCTTCGGGGTATTTCACATATTTCTTTTATTTTATTCTCTTTTGAAACAGATTGTAATTGTGCAATTTCCTAGGGAACAAAAAATACTGTACCCAGCCAATTCCTACATTTGCACCTTGGTCAGTTTTCAAAGTGCTGTAGGGAGATCACAAGGGTAACAAACCCTCGGATGCTGCAAAACAGGAAGGAATTGTAAAACGTGGTAGCAAAACAATGAGTCACGCGGATGCCAGGCATTTGGGATGGTGTGATTCACACGTCTTATCGTGCCTGCTTGCAGAAGAACTCCATCTCATGAGGGCAGAGAAACTCAACTCAGCCAGCTGCCCGTTTCCAGTTCCAAACAGGACATATCCGCTAATAGCAATTGCAAATAACACTTACAGAAGAAAAGCACTGTTGAGCATACAGTGCACAGCCCTGTGTGACCTATACCCTAGCTCTCCCTTAGTCTCTTTCCGGAGCCTTTCCAGCACCTTCCAGAGACACCATCCAGCAGCACAATACTGCTGTCTCAACACTGCATGCTGCCAGGGTGCTGTGAAGACCCCACCAGATCCTCTTTGTCTTCCTTGCCTGGGGGCTGCCTAGAGAGCTCAGAGAAACCAAAGTAAAACTTGACAGCTATTTTCCACCCCCCCACAAGACCAGCAGCCTTGCCCCAGTCTTTCACATCTGCAGCCAGCATTTTGCGTGGGTGGGGGAGAAAGCCAAGGGGCACCGTTTAAACAAGGAAGTCTGAACTGCTCCCAGCACTATGTGTACTTTCTGTTAACTCCAGCACTGCTGATAGGACTTTTTTCTTTGTTTTTTCTCCCTTATTATTTCAGACCTTCCTTCTCCACTCCACAGCACAGTCAGAGACATCACAATCATCTCTAAGTCTTCCTGTAGATTCTCCGCTCCAGTAAAACATGACACCTGGTCTCCTTCCTCCTCCTGCTGCACCTTAAACATACCTGCTAGAGTTTTCCTGACTGGCAGTCCCATGGTGAGACCCAGCATAGACTAAGGTCCCCTGAGTTCATGCATGCAAGTGCTGCAGAATGTGCAGAGGAAGAGTTACTGCCTGGCAAAATTTTCTCCTGCAGCTTGCATGTAGGCAGAAAGAGTAGTTATGAAACGCTTGACAAAGCCAGCGTGGTGGGAGATTTACAGGGTCTATGTCTACCAAAGGTACAGATGGGTTGGAAGTAGAAGCCTCTACTCCTCACAGTGATTTTTGTACGACCACTGTGGTATCTTATACCAGTACACGCTCAGCCCACTGCTTCCTCCAATCTCAGGAGGCCCTTTCCCCTTTCCCCACATGCTTGAGAGCACAAAGGGCTCTCAGCCACAACAGGGCTGGAGTATTTTTCTAATGAATATTCACCTCAACTGCTTTTTTATGTGAGAGGATTTGTTTAACTATCTACTTTCTGCAGAGAGGACAGGCATCAGGTCTTCACAGCAAAGAAAATAATTGCAAAGGAGCGGTGAAGCAGAGGCTTGGTAAGACAACTCCAGGAGCAAAGCGCATCTTCATGGGGTTTGCAGAGCTCAGTGCTGGGTATGGTGCACATTCTTTTATCAGCAAAGATCCAAGAAAGACATTGGTCTTTTACAGATCATGTTATCAAGTTCAAGGATGATGAGGAAGTGTGTGGGTGGCAAGGGGTAGCAAAAGTTCCTCTTTTGTCAGCTGACCAATCCCACTTCATGAAGACAAAACTGTCTCCATTGAGTTAATATTCACCACAGAAGTCCTACTTGTTGCAGTTCTGCTCAAAGTCAACTCTTTTCCCTGAAGGTTATACTTACTAGCCCCTCAACACTTCCTCCACCTGAAAGTTTTGTCGTGAAGTCCATGACACACCTAAGCAGCTAAACCTATTTCCTATTTTTCCTGCCTTTTTATTTTTTTAATAAATGGCAATAGGTTTTCTTGTGTTTTCCATTGTCTGTAGACTGTGCTTCCTCCTCCTTCTTTCAAGGTTCCTGTATACACAGAGATTTGTGAGAATGAGTCCCATTAGGATTGTCATGTGCTTGAAGCAATTTCAAAAAGATATGCAATAGACAGCTCCATGAACTATTGCACTAGCTCCAAGCAGCAAGCCTAGAGACCCACTTTTAAGACTCTACCCTGTGCACCACTGCAAATTGTTTGGCTTCAGATGCATGTTTAGAAGAGAAATCTTGAAATGAGTAACTAAGGCTTACTGTCATCAGACCTACACCTCTCTACATGTGCAAATAATTGCTAAATATTAACTATTTTTACTAAGTCACAAAAACATTGTCCTTCACATAATCATAAGCATCTTTTGAGGCTCGCTCTTCTTTTTTTCGCTATATGTATTTTGCATTCATGCAAATATTTGGATTTTGGCAATGAGTGAAAGTCCCCCAGATGTGAAGTTTCCTCTAGGTAGATAAAAGTATTGAGTCAGATAAATTTTGCAAGAATAGGTTAGATCAGGACTCAGACAAGACTTGCATGATTGACTTTCCAAATCTAGTTCTGGTGGAACCAGGAACTAATGCAAGAAAAGGTATTAAAATAAAATTAATGAAACATCTATAAAAACATTGGGTTTCCATCTCTTTAAGGTTTGGCTGAGCATCTGACTCAATGCATATATCTGAAAAGCTTCCCAAATAGTAGTTGCTTTTTTCAAAATAAATGTTGCCTTGCAGCTACTTTTTCCATGAATAGACAGCACCATGGGCAATTTTAAGATATCTTTCCCATCATCTCAGGAAATAGCCCATGCATTTCAGACAACTGGTGGTTTCAGAAGCATTACAAATTAATTAGAA
>VZZY01008834.1:1888-24914 GCA_013400335.1 Eurystomus gularis | reverse complement strand
GGTTTACCTCTTGTCTCTCATAGTAAGATGACCTCAATAATTCAGGCACAAAGGAAACTGAGGACAATGCCAAAAAAGCCCAGCTAATTCACATAGTCTGTACTTAGAGATGGATCTAGCTTCTTATGGGCTTATTTTGATTTTGCAAATACACTTCTGTCAGAGCAATAGACCTAGGAATATGATGAAAGTTTTGATGAGTCAGAAACTTATATTAAAAAACATTATCCCTGAGAGTGCCAGAAAACATCTGCCTTTCTGGACAATTTGTGCTGAAGCTTCTTCTCATGGTGTGAGTCTATTTTATTGTTAACTATTGGTAACTACCTTTTAGTAATTGCACTAAAGCACTGTGTGCCCTGTAGGAAATGCAGGTATAAAAACCTCAAGGCTTAATGTTTCCTTAGGTTTGCACAAACCCAGTAAACAACATCAGGGTCTCAGCTGATCTGTATCAGATTACATTCTGGACTACACAATATTTTACACCATCTCACTTACTCTTGTGATCAGACAAGGTGAGTGCCTTCAAGGAATGTCATTAAACATGACCGCGTCTAGGATATAGCATGGCTGGCCTGTGACTCATGTTGAAATGTGCCTTTTCCTTACAAAATCAAGATTTACAGGTTGCTAAGGGTGAATGGGATCACTGAGAAGGGACTTCATTTTTTTAATAAAAATTAGCATATTGACATAGAAAAATTTTACACAGTCTTATCCTTGACTCACTGTAGGCTGCACTGGGCTTTCCACAACCACTAGTCTTCTGACTAGCCTTAATTTCTCCTTCTTCTGTCTCAATATTTGCACCCTGTGTTAAAACCTGTCTCACCTTCTTCTAACTGAGTCCATTGTCAGTCTTCATCACTGCTTTGAAACTAGGGTGTCTCCTCCCAGCTCAGAGAGGGACAGGAGATGTCGTGGGAGCTGTTCCTCCAGATGTAGTTTCCCATGCCGCAGGTGCCTGTTGCTGGTTCAATGATGGGCGTACTGCCATGTGGCCAAGAGCCACGGACACTCCCTTCCCCTTGGCACCCACTTTCCACTGTACCTGAGCTTTAGTAAATTGAGCTTTATTGAATTTGCAAGGTTATCATGTCTATAATTACACACACACACACTCTAATATCAAGTGTCTGTCTAGGAGGTTTGAGTAAATGACAGTCACTACGACTATTAACCACGGTAACCACTTCCCAACTAACCGCATATGTAAAAGCTGATTTATGAAACCCTTGTCTGTTTCTAGCTGCTGAAATATATGTAACACTCTTTCCACCAGTGTGGATTCTCAGAAGAGATTTTCATTGGTACTAGTACACAAAGGGTGTGTCACTTTGAACATCTGCATTTGAGGAAAAGAGATGTGTTGGGCAGAATTCAGTTGTCCGCTACCAACTGAGTTTCCTAGGGTGGAATTTAGAGCTGAATACAGACCCAGATAGACACAAAGACGGATGAGAACAATACAGACACAATGGGAATATACAGAATTTCTGTGACTGGCACACTAGTGTGACGAGACAGCAAGTACAGCGGGGAGGGAGGTCAAGTAAACACTAGCTAGCTCTCAGACTGAATAGAAAGTGTAATAGGCACTATCCAAATTTAATTCATTCAAATAAATGTCTTGTTGCACTCAACATATCTCATGGGTCTAGTTTTTACTGCTTTAGGAAACAATATTGTACATGCTTTCTTCCTCTTCCTATGTTTTGGATTTACAATCTATTTTGGATTTAAAGAGAGTCCTGGGATTTTTCTTCCTGTTACTCACAATAATTAAATACTGTTTATGTGCTTCAGAGTGGAAAAGTGGAAAGCTTTCCAAATACTTTTTTTTCCCTTTTATTATCAGTCATTACCTGCTTGAGATTTTGTGGGTTCTCTTTTTTTTTTTTTTTTTTTGGCTTTCATGACTCAGTCCTTTCTTTATGTACATCTGGTTGCTCCTTCCTAACTTGCACGGCAGGCTTACCTTTCACTTCTACTATTTTTGACACTTGTCCTTCAAGAACTTGTTTTTTCTCCCTGTGCTTCTGCCTTCTCCTTGGGCAATAAAATCAGTTCTGTTATCCTGTTGATCCTATCCATAAGCACCTTTGACTTAGCTTCTGTTCCAGCTCAATTAAGTTTTGTTTCCTTTTTCATGTTGTTCCTGATATTCTTCTCAACCATTGTTAGTATCTTTACCACCTCTCATGTGACAGATGATGTCTTTATCTTATTTTGCTCTGACTATACAAGCCATTGCTTCCTTTGTTCTGTTTTCATTTAGTCCACTGCCCTCCATCCTCTCCCCTGCTGGGGCCATGAGTCTTAATTTGAATAGTTAAAATCCCTGCTATATGATTTTCTCTGAGTCCCCAGGGCCATTCAAAATGCTAAGTCAATAAAATATTCTAGGCTTACAATTTTCTCCAAGTCTGTTCTGTGAGCTCTTATCCCACTATAAAACTGTCTACCCTCTAGATGTGGCCATCCAGCTAGTTTGTTATCCATCAAAGAGTCCACCCATTGAATCTATATCTCTCTAATTTAGAGAGAAGGATGTTGTGGGGGACTGTGTCAAAGGCCTTGCAGAAGTCCAGATAGCTGTAGCTCTTCCCTTGTCCACTGATGTTGTCACTCCATTGTAGAAGGCCACTAGGTTGGTCAGGCAGGACTTGCCCTCAGTAAAGCCATGCTGGCTACCTCAAATCACCTCCCTGTCCTCCACAAGTATAATCTTTTTCATTCCTATGTGTTAAAAGAGAATATAAGACTAGGCATCGTGACGCATGGATTCTCCTTACTGATGTTCAATAGACAACTCGGAAAATAATTTTAATGGAACTGCTCAACAAAGGTGCTTTAACTGTTTATGCCCGTTCATACAACTCCAAGCCTTAGTTACACACATTGGGAAAACATTTTCTTGAGATTCAAGACATCAGGACGGTGGTGTAAAGTGTGATTGCTCATATTATGTCTTACATCTTCTGTCCTTCCTAAAAGATCATGCTCCTAGAGGCAAAATCAAAGAAATATATGCCTGGCAAGGCAAAATTTCTGAAGCCAGAGGTAGCCAAAGCCCACTTTATTTATCAAAAGAAAAACACATAGTGAGATAACTATCTAAAAATAAATAGTTTATAACCTAAATCACAGGATACCACTAAAAATCCTCAAACAATTCTCATTTTCCCCTTTTATTACCTGATTGGAAGATCATTCCTTCATAATTTTTGAGGATTTAGCAGATCTTTTAAATACATTAAACTTCCTCTCTCCTCCTGACTGTTTTTTTCCACTGAAGCCTCCGGATATTTGTCTCTTAATAATGGTACAAACGGATGCAGCCACCCACAACCTTGTGGTCAGCCCTTCAGAGTCATTCTTCTCTTCTATGAGTGCCTACATGTCAGGACTCCCCTTTTAATCCCATTTCCTAAGTAGCTGCAATGTTTGATTAGCAGGGCACTGCTAGGATTAGCCAAGGAGAAATTATGAAACATGACAGCAGGAGAAAAACTGCAGTTGATGCTAGAAGTCAAAAGTTGTGATATTGATAGCTGAAGAATCTCCTATTAACAAGTGGAAAAAAGTTTTCCTAGATTTTCTGTATGTAAATATCTGTCTTGTTTGGCCTTACGTATCTCAGCTTCAGATTGCTCAGAAGTTTATTCAGGCCATGTGATTTAACAGTGGAAGGCTTCATTAGTTCATCTAGTGGTAATAGATATCTGATTTCTCATTAATGGTGGCTAAAATCATACTCAGTCCCATCAACACACATGGGAGTGGCAAGCTCTTAGTGCCTTTGAAAGAGAGGGCCATCCACTTGAAACTAACTAATCCATAAAACTTGATAAATTAATTGTGTCAACTAATTACATACCAACTACTTTGGGGCTTATTTCACTAAATAAAGAGCATAAATAGCTAAAAATGGCTGTGGAAAATGCATAGAAGATGTCCTCCCAAACCCAACAGTCTATGGTCAACACCAAGTCTGGGTGGACTTTGGCAGCACATGCTGATATGATACTGGCACACTGCATAGACTCTGGGATGAGATCTCAAAAGCAGAAGTGAGAGTGTCACATGCTGTTTGCTGCCTCACCATCAGCTGCCAGTCACTTTTCACCTCAACATGATCTTGGGCTAGACTTGTGCTACCATATCAACAGAGTGCACATGTTCTCCCCTTCAGAGGCTTCTGCTGAAAATTCTTGAATCTCTACAGAAGAGAGGTCCTGGGTGCAGAGATTAAGGCTAAAAACCTTGTGCTCATAGATGAAACCAGAACATTGAGTTATGAAATTTCTTATTATGCAGTGTTCATATCAAACGGTTCTCCATAAGGTTCTCCACACCTCTGCAAGGCAAGGTTCTCCACACCATGTCTTAGGTCCTCCTTTTGAACAAACAGGCTCCACTTCAGCCCTTCTACCCTCTACAAGGTGAAACGCAGCAGAAGTAAGAAAACTCTCAACTGTCCTGCACTTCCCAGTTCACTAAACTCTGAACAAGCCAGGTGCTTTGTGAGACATTCACACCCTTCGTGACTGAGAAGGGCACGTACAAGGTACATGCCCCACAGCTGCTGTGGAAATCCCCCTGCTACCTGCCCAGAGGCATTGTGGTGCTCATACCATAGGCATTGCAAATCTAAAGGACAAAATGTCTTCTGAGGTCATTTGGAAAATTATGATAACCAGCTGGTAGAGGGAAGGGGCCAGGGGTGGGGGGTCAGTGTCTTCTGCAGAAGTAGCAGCATGACAGAGACCATCTGTTCTAGAGCAACAGACATCACTGGAGTGAGGATGTTGAATGTTGAGAAGAGCTGAGGAACAGCTTATGTCTGGTTCATGGAAGGTCTTAACAGCAAGTAGGAAAGGATTTGAACAGTCACTTGCCTATAAAGGTACAGATGAAACAGAGCTGGCAAGAATTCAGGCAGTGCATGGCTGGAGGCACAGTCACTGTCTGCATGGTAATATTGTTTGTATCACAAAATCATGGAGCAGTCCTGGTGAGCATTAGCTTACATTTGCTCTGGGTGTTATTACGTATTCTTTGGATAATATAACATATTCTCGGTAAAAGGCAGTCCTTACCTTGAAGACATGGTATTACTATTAATATACCCTTATTGGATGAGAACCAGTTGACCAAATGCATGTCAACAAGATGAACACAAGTGTTTATTCAAATAAACTGTGTAGTTTCACTTTTGTGGTATTCCTAAAATCTTTAAGGCACTATTCAAAAATACTCAGAGGAGAAAACTCCTTTTTCTCTGTGAGAACACCCCAGCCAAAATAAAGGACTGTGGGTGCAGTATAAATCTTTATCTAGATGGCTTGCCATCTACATTTTATGTGTAATTTATAGCAGTAGAATGTGTTTGAGTGCCTAGGATACTTCAAAGTACTGTAAATAGTGTAATTGTAATGTTAATTATTCTTTGCATGTAAATTACTAATACAGTTTTAGTTTGACAACAATTTGGACACGGTAATTTTTCTGTATATTTTATGACACATGATGAACAGCTGCTAAATAGTATATGAGCACTAAAATCAGAGAAGACAGCAGAAATTAAATAGAGGCATAGCATTCTATTTATACATTTTTTTTGTCCCACATGCCACATGGCAAAGCTAATGCTATGCTGTGGTTAAGTCTTCTAAAGTATCCTACTTCTTCAGTTCCTTTCCCAGTGTTGACCTGGGTGAATGGATGTGTCCTTAACTTCCATTATTTTGCTTTGTTTTCACTGAAAGAAAGGGACTAGCCACTTTAAAGACTGCATTTGTACAGGCCCACAATGCTCATCCATTGTTATATTGTGTATTGCAACACCTGAGATGATAAAGACTCAGCATTCTTTAAAAAGCACAGAGAGGGTGTTTTGTCATGCAACAGTCAGTATTACTTTTATTTTGCATCTTTAAAATTTGTTATTAATACCTAGTCTTCTTGCTTTTGCACTCTGAAATTCAGTGAGTCTATTTCCAGTCAGGCAATTTCAAATCACAGGTTATTCTCTGATATTATAGCTTAGCTTTTTGATAATTTCAAATTGTTCAAACAATTTATCTCTCCGAGTACTCTAGGTGGACTCCAACTTTCCAAAATGAACTCTTTCTTTTACTTCTAAAAGGCTTTCCTGATTATTATTTTTTTTTAAGTTGAAAGATACATGTATAGAGAAATGATGCTCAATTTGCAATGTTGTTAACTTCTACTTCCCCGCTGGCAGATGTGGGCTTAACCACGGTTACTCATACTATTACCTCCTATGACTCCCCTCACTTTGGCTTGGAAACAACTGCTGCAAACATGCTCTGATGTTGCATTTCAACAGACCAAATCAATGACCTGGGCAGTCATTAATTTATGTAAAAAGGGGCAAATCTCCAGAAGAAAAGGATTTAGGTCTTGGAAGAAACTCAGGATTTGCAAGACGTTTTGAGTCATACTTTTGGTTGCTTACTACTGCTGTGTGTGTGTTTTGTGCACTGATCAAGTAAATACCTCCTTTTAAAACTTGAAATCTCAAGAGGGAAATAGTTCTTGCCCTTAAATCAAGTTTTCTACATAGAATACTGCTGAGTGCCAGGTGCCCTGCAAGGTGCCCACCAAGCCGTTCTATAACCCCCTCTTTTTCCCTCTCCTTCCTCAGCAGAGCAAAAAGGGGGAGGAAAGTAAGACAGAAAAAAAAAACCCTTTGTGGGTAAAACAAAAAACAGTTTAATAATAACAGAAGCAAAGCCAAGCAAATCTGTGCATGGAAGCTAAGGAAAACAAAGATTTATTCACTGTTTCCCATCAGCAGGTGATGTCTGGCCCCTCCCNCGGGTTGCGGACAGAGAAAGAAAGACAAAAAAAGGTTTAAAAGTGCCTTTTTGAGTTGAGATAAGGAAGGTTTAATATATATATGAAAACAACATGTAATAAGCACTTGCAGTTAACAAGAACAATATTAACAGTGAGAAAAGAGCAATACAAAAAAAAGAATGGTACCAGACAAAAAGGAACGGACCGAGCCTTAGCGAAGCAGCCCAAACGCGCACTGCCCCCCCCGCACTGGAACTGGCCCCGGGGCATGACGTCAGCATGGTACAGAATAACCTGGCTCCACACAAAATTAACCCTGTCCTGGCCAAACCAGAACAGGTATCAAACATCCCTTTGGTCAGTTTGGGTCAGCTGTCCTGGCTGTGTCCTCTCCCAGGATGGGAGGATGTTGGGAAGAGCCCTGGTGCTGTGCGAGCACCAGTGCTCAGCAGCAGTCACAACACAGATGTGTTATCAACACCTTTCTAGCTCCCAGCACAAAACCCTGCACCATGAGGGCTGCCATGGGGAAAATCAGCTCAGCCAGACCCACTACAAATACAAAGTCCCAAACCTAGTCAAGACAAAAGGCCAAAATAGTAAAAAAAAAAAAGAAAAAAGTGGAAATTTGGAATTTCCAAATATCAGGATGGGTTTTGGTTTTATTTTGACCATAGACTTACTCTCACAAATATTTAACATCTAAATGATTGGCCATAGACTTAATTTTAAATGGTCTTTAAATGAAAATTATTTTAGGAGTAAAGGGGGTTTTTTGATTGCCAACTAAAAAGAAAAAGAAATAATTTTGACTTTACAATTTTTCTTGTAAATAACTTTTCCTTATGAAGAGCTTTGGTAAGAATGCATGGTATCTTTCTGACAAAGAACTACTCTTCTCAAAAATAAACCAGATCGAATTACCTGTAAAATTAGACCTGAGAACAGGCATAGTACAGACTTTCACACTCTGTTAGTAGCTTGACACACCTTCAGACACAAATATTTAGTCTTCATGAAGAACTGGGGCTTTTACTCTGTAGTGACTCAAATGACATCTCCTGTCATGGTCAAATAGGAAGAGCGGTATCAACCATTTTGTTCTCAATATTGGTGTCACTTACTCAAAAGTATTATGGAAAACCCTTACCAAGAGAGCGGGGATGAGATAAAGGTAAAAATGTTAACTGTGGACCTCTCAGGATGATAGTTTGAAGAATTTCTGTGGGGTTTGGTTGTTGTGTGAAGCAACTAACCAACACACTGTCAGCAGAATATACATATAGACCTGTATACCAGGATGTGCCTATCTTTAATGTTCTGTTTTATATAAAGCCAGAGATATACACTGTAAAGCTCTTATCTGCTTGTTTCTTGTTTATAGTTATACATTCCTGTGTCACTGAGGACATACAATTCATGATTAATCAGATGGAGAAAGGTTAGGTAAACATTTCTATTTATTACAATAACCTTGAATTGCATTGAACTTTCTGACAGATTAAATAATAAAATGCACTCACCTTTGTCCTTTAACTCATCAAATTACAGACTACTTTTAAACCTCCAGCCAATATTTCCTGGAAGAATTTCTTTTACTCATCTGCACATGAGCACGGCCACAAAGCACTGGCTGGTGGAGCTCTTTGCTCTGCTGCCAGCAGCGCTGGTGCCTTGCACGGATGTACGCTCTGGGGAGGGAGTGAGGAGACATCTGAGGCTGACTTTCTCCATCCCACTGCTGAGTGCAAGCCAGAACATTTGGGAATAAATTCACTCGAGCAGGATTCACAAGAGAGTTTCAGTGAAAGAAGGAAAATTCCCTGGATAAGGCCATCTGGGACTTTGTGCTGCCCTCCTCCCAAGACATTGCCACCCCTCGTGGCCGATTTGCTCACACCACAAGCAGGCTGCCCATAAGCAAGCTCTGGGAGCAAGCTGCTTGCAGTAAGCATGCTGTGGGTGGAGAGGGCTGCTGCTGAACGGCATGCAGGGGCTCAAAGGGATTATGGAGTCAGCTCGTCACAGAATCTACTATGCTGACTTTTTCTTTTCTTCCCAGGAGCCAGAGAACAGTGGTAGAGGGCAAGGACACTAGGGAATTTTGCTGTTTATTGTGAAGGTGTGTATTAGGTTTACCATAGCTGAGAGACATGCAACTTAGCTACTGTTGTAGCTTCCCTCTGTTCTCAGACTTCCGTGTTTGTGTAAGTGGGAGAGAAGAGAGGTTATCTAGAAAAAATTCTCCCCTCAGTTGTTTGATTTATAAAACTTCAGCTTCTGTTCTTCAAAAGAGAGAACTGGTCAGGTCAAGCAGAGGCGCACAAGCATCCACCCACACAGACGTCTCTTGCATGTTCTTATTTTGTATGCACAGCAGCAAATGCACTTTTAGCTGGAAGAGACTAAATAGAACAGCAAACAGGCTGAGTAAAAGTTTGTGTTAAAGTGTCAAAAGCCTTTAAAAAAATTTGAATTAAAAATTCTGCTCCCTTATCTTTGAGGGGAAGCAATTCCCGTGAGCTCCTCTTTTACCATTAAAATGAACTAGTGCAATCAACCTCCCATAAAACGGGTTGAGAGTCCTCTGCTTGATAACTGTAGAAGGACTGAAACTCCTGATAAACAAATATCAGTTTTCACTGAGTCTCGAGTTCAGGCTCACTAGGAAGTAAAATTTCCCCTTACACAGGATGAAATAAGGAAATCATCAGTTACCTTAGCAACCCTCCAAAAAAAAAGCATGTGTACCTATCCAAAGGGCAACTAATCTAATTATAAATTATTGTAAAGGTTATGTGAACGACAGTAGCAAGGGGAAACCATGATTCATTATTTTAGTCTATGGGAAACAGTATTGCCATTGTATTCCTGCATGGGCTGCTCTGCTGCCGCCTTCTACGGACCATCTGCCAAGGGCTTCTATTTATCGTCCTGGACTTACCAAAATGCATCTGCTGAAAAACCTGACCTGGGCTCACTGAGAATCCCACTTTTTATTGGTTTGCAAGATTCACACACCGGAGAGGCTGGAGCCCAAAGCAGGCATTTGCTTGTTCAGTGCTTTGTGTTTTTCTGGCATGAAGTCTTTCAAAAACATTTCAAATTCCTCTATCCAAGTCCTGCTTAGTTGCTGCCTACCCTTAAAATCACCATCTGTATTTTAACAGCAGCATACATGGTAGGCAGTGATGTATGTGTATATATACAATAGCTACCATTTAATACCACTTAGTTTACAGTGTAGTTTTAGCTAACATTTCATGGCAGATTGGACATGTGAGGCCAAGGAAAGAGTCCTGACCCCCAACACTGTTCTGAAAACACCATATGCTCCTCACGGGCAGTTTTACCCTCAATTTACCCTACACTCAGTGTGAGCACTTTGAAGTTTGTGTCTCCTGGAGCAGAAGAGATGTCATCACATACTTCAGCTTTCAGCTTTGCTACATGTTCTGCCAGAAAGACGTAGGGTTCACAAATGCTGCTGTTTGAGTGGCAGAGAGAGGACATGGTGAAGCACTGGGATGGATGTCAAAGGAGGAGGACGCCAGGTTTCATGGATGAGTTCTCTGGCAGGAGAAGTGATATATTCCCCCTGGCAGGAACGTATTTTAAAATAGGTGAGGTGGAACTCCAGCTTCATTGTTTTCTAAACATGATCATTACTTAACAGGAAGAAACACAGGAACTCACAGGTTGCATCTTCCTTAAACTGCTTCCTCTACTCCTAAATTAATGCAAAAAAATCCTTTCCTTGCCAGGTTGCTGAAAAAAAGCTAAAAGTCACTGTGAAATAAGCTGGACATCTTCACCCAGTTTTTTACTGCCTTTTTTCATTGCATTATAAAAAGTCATGAATACAAACTGCGACCCAAATAGAAGGGTGGTAGGCATGAATGCTGGATGAGGTTTTTATTTACTATGCCATGACCTTCTGTTCCCCTGGGACAGCACTGGTTATGCAAACCACTCTCAGTTTCCAAGGTACCAAGGAGAGCCTGCCATTCCCTAAAGCAGTCAGCAGCTGTGCCCATGCCTCATCCTCAGGACTTCCTCAGGGTACCCCATGTTGCTGAGCACAAGGAGCACCCCAGCCATGTCATAGCAGAATGCTGGATGTACTCACTAACCTCCACATGATCTGATGTCTTCTAGAAAAAAACCTCAGAGTCTGAGAGACGCTGCCTTTTTTATGCCTAGATGCGACCAGCACTCCATTGAGCGTCACTTGGAATGTCCCACTGTGTCATCTTTGGAATATATGGCACAGATTGCCAAACTTGCTGCAGGAGACACTTTCTGGGCTCAGGCTATGAAAATCTTTTCTGGGAAATCCCTGGAATTCCACCAAGCCTAATGCATCGCATGAGTACAGCCACACACAGCCTTTCGTTAGAAGCTGGGAGAACATCTGGTGAGATGGGTAGGTTGAGAGAATGGCTTTCCACTGCCTTCACAAAGAAGTGAGCTATCTCCAACTCAGCAAAATGAAGGCAAAAAACATGTTGTGCTGGTGTGGTAGAATTTTACATTGGTTTTCACAGATGCATATGGACAGCAAAGCATCATCCCTTAAAATGCAGTTCAGAGGAAGCAAACTAAACAAGACATAAAGGCAGTACGTTAGTCTGTCTCCAGAAAAAGGCAAAAGGATCTGTTGGTAAGAGCCTAGAAAGGAAACCTGAGCTGGGAAAGACCCAGTAATTTTCAATTTCAATTTTCAGTGGCTTGGGAACTGATTCCTTCATTCACCTCCCACTCCTAGAAAGCAATTTTGATACCTTCTCCCAGCTCCAAGTTTCCTTAGCACCCTAGAGAGGCAGAAAGACCATGCTCCTCCCAAAGCAGCCTCCTGAACACCAGCAGAAAAGAGAGTGACACAATCCTTTTCACACATCACAAATTAGGTTCCTCCTGCCCTTTTCCCCCAGCTCCGGAGCTGTCCAAGTCATCAAAGGAAAATTCGGCCTTCTCTGGCACCGTCTAAACAAGGAGTTGCAAATAGTTCTGCAAGGAGAGTATCAGACTTTCTTCACCAAGATATTTATTATCCCACATTACAAACGGGAAACGGAGGTGTGGGGGTGTTGCAAGGTCACACAGGAAACGTGCAGCTCAGCTGGAAATAAAAACATGGATCTCCTGACTACTGTGACCAACAAGCCCTTTCCTTTCTGTAATTACAAAGGCTACTCTGCAAAATGACTTTAATTTCTCTGACAGGACAAGAGTTTTTTGTCTGCAGAAATTTAAATTATTTTGTTATTATCATTATGTCCCCTTAAAAAAGCTGTTCAAAAAGGAAAATCTGATCTCTGGGTCATTTTCTCTCTGTATTAATCCTCTGTGCAAAGAAAAAGTTGTTATATCTGTATTGGAGGTGTATTTCAGTATTTCTCAGTTGTACTTTGAACAACCAGATCTCTACTTCTTTCAAACTGTTTTAACTCTGTGCTGTGATGACTCAATATTAGTAGTAATTTAACTGATAGCCAGCAGGAGGAGAAGCAGACCAGTGTGTGATCTTCCACATATGAAGTATAGCTAAATGATTTTTATGGAAAGAGGAGATTAATGGGAGCTTGAGGGGATCAGGAACATGGAATTGCCCTTAATAGTACTTCTGCAGCACGGTGTTATTTGAGCTTCAGGACTCTGCTGGTGTCTCCACCGCTCTTCTAAAGTACAGCGTGACCTGGCCCAGCATCCATGGCTTTCAGGCTTGTTAGGCTGCACATGCATCATTCACTTGACCACTCTCAGTTTGCAAAGGAGCAAATGTATTGGGGAGCAAATATATACAAGTACTGCCACACTTCTTCACAGAAGTTTTATTTAGCTCTTCTTAGAACCATTTGGCTGCTTTGCAGTGCCACAACACCTCTGGTGGCATGCCAAATGCCTGATCCCGCTCAGCCCAAATGACATCAGAGAAAAGGACTTGCAAGAAGGAAAGCTGCAGGAAACTGTTTGGTTTCGTTTTTTTTTCTTTTTTTTCAAATGTGTAGAAGCCACTTAGGAGCTGAAAGACTTGGGAGTTCCACTGAAACTGGCACACTTGTTTTTGCGTAGGCCGCTGTGATTCAACCGTCAAACCCAGCAGTTGAACAATCCGCTGCTATATGGGAGCATACAACAAATTCCTTTACAGGGGTGCGGCCGGGCAAAAAGGATGGAGGTTTCTTACTTGTCTTGTCAGGACCGCAGCAGCTAGGGTCAGGTGAAGTCCTGCAGAGGCACAGAGAGCCCTTGCCTTTCCAGCAGCAGCTGAGCACAGTGGGGGTTGGAAAACCCCTGTGAGGTGGGGGTGAGAGGCCACACTCAAAGGGAACTGGCAGCAAGTTGACAGCAACACTTGTTCCCGTTCAAGATCTTTTCAAAACCTGAAAAGAATTGTGCATGAGGCAGTGCATCCTTTTGCAGAAACAGGACCTTTTTCATCTGTGACAACCCTCTCTTCTTGCCCTAGCTTGGCCTTAAAAAAAAGGTGTTTCATTCAGGGTTACCAGTTTCCTTTGATGTTAGGTTGGTTGGTTTGGTTTTTTTTCACTTGCTTCACATTGGGATAACTTTCTGTGCCAAGACAAAAAACCTAAATAGGACAAGGAGATGTTGTTTCATCATAAAATCAGTCTGGCAGCAAAGGCCATGGAAGTACATCCTGAAATTGCTGTGTAAGATCGAAGTAAGAACACATGCTAGGATGGAAAATCAAATCTTCCCTTGTAAACCTAGCAATGAAACACCACTTCCAAGTAGTAATAAAGAAGGTGGGTGGCTGGGATGTGAGAAGAATTATGGACTTGTGCTCCCTATGACTTGTCTGAATCACTGACATCTGCTTCAAACAAGTATTTGCTGCAGAGGATTATTTATACTAAAATAATTTTGAGTCTCTTGTGCCTTTGACACTATGCAATAATAGGCAGCACTATGCCAATAAATGACTTCTACAGAGAATAATGGAGACAGAGAATAATGGAGCAATGTCGTGTGAAAGGAAATGAGAAAGAGCATACGCCCTGATTAACATCTAAAGGCTTTGCTGCAAGAGAGACTTGGACTTGTGTGCTTACCAGTATACTTCTTTTCGTGCCTGTGGTTCTGCTTCTGTACACAGCAACCCCACTGAGTCAGTGCTGAGCATCTCAGTGACTGTATCGCACAGGACCAGTCCTTAAGCCATGATCACTTTGATATAAGCACCCTGAGAGGCTCAACTCTTTTACTGTATCACACCTACCCACAGGGCATAGATACAGCAGGCTGCAGCCTGCAGCCATTATCGTTTAAAAACAAGGAGAAAAGCATAAAATCACTAACATTAACTTTTAATATACACCAATGGTCACAGCCACTACCGAGGAAGATCAGGTGTCAGGTTTGACTCCGGGAGAGGGTCAGGCATCCTTTCCCATTGCCCAGCAGATCCTGCTTCATTGCCCGTGAAACCTTGGTCAAAGGAACCACAGAAGAGATCCTCTCTCTGCGGGCTGTTGCAATGACAACTCTCCACTTACTAATCCTCCAGGCTACTCTCAACATCATAACCTCTTGAAAACTTCCTTCCCCTTGCAAGGGAAGAGGGATATTGCCAACCTTTCCTAGCTGTGGGCATTTTTCCAAAGCCTTTTCTCTTACACAGCCCCTCCTATTCCCCCTCGAGTCTAAGCAAAGCAGGGTGAAAGCACATGAGCTTCATGAAGCTGTCCTGTCACCCTCAGTTACATTACTTTGCTACTCCACATTACCTCACCACAGGTTTCTAAAAGAGAGTGGTACATTCCTCTTATGTAGATGAATTTCAGTCAGTCTCTAAACATTGATAAGGAAATTGCTGATTATTCCTTCTTTTGTAGCTGGTGTATACTCAGTGTGTGGCTTCAAGCAGTTATTAGAGAAATGTGGAGAGAAATCAGCACAAATTACCTTTTTCCTTTTAAGAAGTCAGTTTGGCATTTTCTGTTTGGCTAGGCAGGTGGCCCTACTTTTCTTAACAGGTAAAATTTATGCTAAAAGCAAAAATCCAACATCATTAGGAGTAGGTAAAATGAGTGCTGCCTTCTGCCCACCTGGCTGCATTCTCAAAGGGTACCTTGATTCTTTAGGCATCCCTATGTGGCACAGATTCTGGTGTCTTCCTACAGGGCAGCATTGCTGATAGCTGAAGCAAAAACAACCCTTCTAGCAAAAAGCATCATCCCAACATCAGAGTAAGCTTCTGCACCTATAAGTATGATAAAATTTATTTGATCTGATAAATTTAAAACAGTTCTCCCAAAACGTTTGTCAAATTTATTCTTAGCAATTGGAACTTGTGCTAGAGAAATAATTTTCCTTTAAATTTATTCTCCAGGGAAGCTGAATTGCTTTAGTTGAAGTAATTCACCATTAAAAAGTAATCACAGGATAATTTAGATGGGAAGAGGCTTTATAGGTTGTCTGCTCCAACTCCCCGCTTGAAGCAGGTCCAGTTAAATCAGGTTGCTCCAGGACTTTGTCCATTTGAGGTTTGAATATCTCTAAGGACTACCCTGGGACTTTTTCCAATATTGTTACTATTCTCATGTTACAAAAGTTTTTTCCTGGTACCTAATGGGGATTTCCTACATTCCAGCATATGCCTGTTACTTCCCATCCTGTTGCTGTGCACCTCTGAGCAGAGCCTGGCTTCATCATCTCTGTACTTCTCACCAGGCAGTTTCAACAGCAGTGCAGTCCCCCCTTCCCCTCCTCTTCTCAAGGTTGAGCCAGTCTGTTGCCCTTCACCTTCCCTGGTGTGTCCTGTGCTCCAGTTTCAACCATTATGAGGACCCTCCATTAGACTCATTCCTATATGTCAATGTTTGCCCTCTGCTGGAAGCCTAAACTGGGGGAGAGCACACCAGGGGGTCTCATCAGTGCTGAGCATCTGGGAAGGATTTCTCCCTCTTGGAGTATTTTCTCCATCATCTTTCCAGGGACTAAGCTGTGGCTGACAAACCTGTTGATCCCTGCATCCTCCCTCTCACCCTTCTTGAAGATCCGTGCAACATTTACCTTTCTGTCATCGTCAGGAATTAAAGTAATCAAATATTATAGAATCATAGAATGTTTCAGGTTTGAAAGGACCTTCTAAGTTCATCTAGTCCAAACTCCCAGCAGTGAGCAGGGACATCTTGACCTAAATCAGTTGCTCAGAGCCCTGTTCAACCTGCCCTTGAATGTTTCCCGGAATGGGGCTTTGACCACCTCTCTGGGCAAACTGGGCCAGGGTTTCACCACCCTCAGTGAAAAAAAGCTCTTCCTTATATCTAATTTCAATCTCACCTCTTTTAGTTTAAAACTATTACCTCTTCTGCTGTCTCAACAGGCCCTTCTGAAAGGATAGTCCCCATCTTTCTTACAGATGCCTTTAAAGTACTGAAAGGCCACAATAAGGTCTCCCTGGAGCCTTCTTTTCTCCAGGCTGAATAACCCCAACTGTCTCAGCCTTTCATCATAGGTGTTCCAGCCCTTTCATCATTTTTGTGGCCCTCCTCTGGACCTGCCCCAACAGGTCCATGTCTTCCCTGTGCTGAGGACTCCAGAGCTGACTTCAGGTGGAGTCTCACCAGGGTGGAGTAGAGGGGCAGAATCACCTCCCTCGAGCTGCTGGTCATGCTTCTTCTGGTGGAACCCGGGATATGGTTGGCCTTCAGGGCTGTAAGCACACATTGCCAGTTCATGTCCAGCTTTTCAACCATCAGTACCCCCAAGTCCTTCTCCACAAGGCTTCTCTCAATCCATTCATCTCCCAGCCTGCATTTACACAGGGAATTGCCCCAACCCAGGTGCAGGATCTTGCACTTAGCCTTCATAAACCTCATGAGGTTCACACAGGCTCACTTCTCAAGCTTGTCCAGGTTCCTCTGGATGGCATCCTGTCCCTCAGGTGTGTCAGCCACACCACTCAGTTCATTGTTATCTGCAAACCTGCTGAGGGTGCACTTAATCTTGGTTTCTGTGTTATTGATGAAGATACTAAACACTGGTCTCAGTACAGATCCCTGAGGGACACCACTTGTCATTGGTCTCCATCTTGTCATTGAGCCATTGACCACTACCCTCTGGATGTGACCATCCAAACAATTCCTCATCGACTGAACATTCTACCCATCAAATCCATATCTCTCCAATTTGGAGAGAAGGATGTTGGGGGAGATCAAGTGAAAGCCCTTAGAGAAAGCCAGATAGACAATATCCATAGCTCTTCCCTTTGTCCACCATAGAAGGCCACTAGGTCGGTCAGGCAGGGTTTGCCCTTGGTAAAGCCAAGGTGGCTGTCTCGAATCACCTCCCTGTCTTCCATGTGTCTTAGCAGAGCTTCTAGGAGGATCTGTTCTGTGATGTTCCCAAGCACAGAGGTGAGGCTGACAGGTCAGTAGTTCTGGGTCCTGCTTTCTACCCTTTTTCAAAAGTGTGCAGTGTTTCCCTCTTTCCTGTCACTAGGGACCTCATTTGATTGCCATGAAGATGATAGGGATGAAGTTGGTAATGATGAAGACAGTAAGCCTTTCAATGACACTGTCCAGCTCCTTCCACATTCTTAGGTGCATCTCATCTGGTGCCATGGACCCGTGTGTTTCTAATTGGTTTCACTCCCACAAGCTGTGCTAGTATGCTCAGGGGGATAGGTGGCCTGGTGATAAAATTTTCCAGTGAAAAGTGAGCCTAATCCTCCTGATGGAATAAACTAGGATGAAATATTTAGTTACGAAATGGCTGGAATGGTTACAGTTTGGCCAAGTCACTAGTAATCAAGCTCCTCTAATTGAAGCTGAATGACTGAATAGGATTTAAGAGTCAGCGTACAAGAGAGACATTTTTTTCTTTTGGAGGTTACTCAGACTAGAGATTTTGAAGGAATGTGGCTGAGGTAAGGCCTCTTGGAGTCACTTAGTGTGGTGGTAGCAACATGACCTGTGTATGCACTATGGGATTTACCATTTCACCTAGCAAGGTCCTGTGAAAGATGTTATGAGCTTCACTTGTGAAGTAATTGTTTTGAAGTCTGTAGGAAGGCATCTTATTTAGTCTAGAAAGGATAAATATGCTATGCATAATGTAATGTGATCCTTATCTGTTGAGATGTCTTCTGTTTTAGAGCACTGAAGTTTGAAAGAATAGCAGAGGCAAAATCTTAATGTCTTGGCACATGTTGTTTCTAAATATTTGTGCTGGAATCAAATGAGTCCTAGAAACCCACATGCCTGCATTTAACTTAGTGATAGGACCGATCAATAAAGCAGGCATATGTGTCACACCTAAATAATTGTCTGTCCTTTAAATTAGCTAAAGACCACCTCAGACTGAACAGTGCAAATTCCAGTGGCTTTCTGCTTTCTTTTGTGTCATCATGTTGAGATTTTAAATAACTGTATTTTATTTTTAGCATAAGATGTGCTATGGACAGGATTGACAGCTTACTCTTCCAGGCAACAAAACAGAAAAAGGATTTCTTTTCTTCTTGCAAATGCTTCATACATTCCTGAAATTTTCCCCTTCTAACCACAGTGTTTTGTTTGGCAATTGAGAACTATGAAAAGAATGCTTATAAAGCCATTGCTTATCAATCAGGAAGTCAATGGATCTAATTGAATTTATTTAGAAGGTACCCTAAATTCTAAATGTAGAAGACTGTCAAATAAATATTGCCGGTAGCTTACAAGGTGAACAAAACTGATCAAATACTGCCAGAAAACGTAACAGTAATTTTAGCAGCTAAGGTGAAACAACTTCAATATATCAAATGTAAACCAAAAAAAAAAGATAAAAATTTTAAAATATTTCTAATATAGCCTTCATTTGGAAAAGAGGGGATTTTTTAATCATATTTTTGCTGTGAGATACAGCTGACCTCTGCTCAGGTATGGGTACATTTCTGTTCCCATGTCACAGAAGATCAATGCAACCTGATTAGTTTATCCTCAGACTTACCCATCAAAATGAGGACATAGCATGATCTTCACCTTTTGAATGTGAGAAATAAGGAGAAGTGCTGAAGATTACAAGGATATCTGAAGTAAAGTGCAGAACTGAGCCCTTCTCTTGTAATTCCTAGAAGAGTGCTTTAAGTGATCCTTCCCAGAAAAACCAGAGGAGACACACTCCAGAAAAGAGACTGATTTTAGAATCAAAGTGAAGACTGCATGTCTAGGACAAAGTGAGACTCATCTGTGGTTTATAACACCATCCACTACAGAAACCTATCTGATTATAATTTTTTTTCTTACAGATCTGAGGCACATATCACTAGTAATCTCAATGCAGATTCAGCAGCCAAAAGCTCCTGAATTACCAACTCGCTCAGCCCTAAATTTCTGTCTGGAGTTTATCAAACAGTTTTACAGTCCTATTCCAAACTCATGTAAATCATCAAACTTGAATCCCACATAATTATTGCGCCATACACTTAGATATAAAGCTTGTTGTTCTCTTAGCTCATCTAACATCTCTAGGCAGCACAGTTGTCTCCACTAAGGTATTTCACAGATCAAACCTACCTGTGGCTTTCTCTGCCTAACATGAGACCAGGCAAAATCCAGTACCACAGATCAAGGGCGTTTAACAGCCACCCTCATCATGTGACTCATTAAATAAATGATAAACTCCCTTTGGTAAGGTTAGAATGGCACTTCCTAAATCATCAGAGTGTAAATTTATCCATTGAAATAAACTGGACTGGCTTCCTTCTTGTGCTCAGGTGTTTACTGCCTTTAAATGTGTGCTTTTATTGCAAAACAAACTCGTAGACAGATTAATTAATAGCTGTAATCAGTGCTGGATCTTCTATATGTTTCTACATATAGAAGAAAGGGTCCATCTTGACCTATCCGTCTCCTGGTTCACTTTTACAGGGATTATCCTTAAAATCAGTTTGCTGGTTACCAAAACAGTAAATATTGAGTTCCATAACAGACCCTTTTCTAAACAGTAAGTTTAGATTTTAAGAACTTCAGCCTCTGCATAAAATATTAAAGAATTACTGCCTATCACATTTATATATATACTGCACTTAACATAGAATTATTTAACTCTGTTGTCCTTTCTCGGATAACAAAGTGTAATGAAACATTTATGTAATCTTAATAATGGAGAAGAAATATGCTTATGCAAGGCTGCATAAAATTTCATAAGACTTGAGACATTCATGATTTTTTATGGGACGCATAAAAAATAGTTGTTGATTACATCTTGAAATTGGATTTTTAAAAATGTTTTCACTGGAAAATGATTTCCTAGCTGGCCATAAACCAGAAGACATTTTCATGAACCAAAATTGGGGTGAGAGAGTGTGTAACACCCTTCAAAACAAAGCTGCTGTATACTAAATTACAAGGAGATAGATAATTGTGTTATTCCATGCTGCACTTATTTTCTTTGGCCTATCAGACCTACAGGTAACTTAAATCTTGATTAGATTCTAAAGCAATGGGATGCACACACAGCTGCTGCCCTGACTCTGCATTAAGGATATCAATGCCACCTATAGCACTTTTTTGCTAGACTTTGAGTTATTGGTGGAAAGAAATTGTTTGTTCTTTTAAAACTTTTAACTTGTTGTCTGTGCAGCTTTGAAAGTATTGCATACAAGAAATGAACAAGAAGAAACTTATTTTAAAATATATAGGGAATGCACACTGCCAAAGATGATTAATTAATCTTGACAAAATTATTTCACAGCTTCTCTATGGTGCTTGTTTATTAATGAAATTCTAGTTCTCTATTCTCACTTCACAATTTTCTTGAGGTATAGGATAATTGTGTTGTTATATATTAATCTGAATGCTTTAAAATTATATTACCTTCTCAAGAATTCTCATAGCAATCTTGGCTGTTGAAAACTCCTGTTACTCAGGTGTTCCTATTTTACTCCTTTACAGTACAATTTAACAGAATATCAACAAGTATTATGAGAATATCTTTAATACATTTAAGTTCAGTAATGAAGGCAATCATCACATTGCAGGACAGAGTCTAAGACTGAGAACCAACAAGCTCTTGCCCATGCATCAGTCACTGAGTGGTCAACATGGAGCATGAAATGGACCATTGCTTTCTCTCTCATACGTCATTAGACCACTGTCCCCTCATGGTCAGAACAGCAGTGTCCTCCCTCCCGTTGTCCACATGTGTTCACATATTGTGAACATCATCACTTCAGCTTCCAGCTACCTCCTCCTTTGTCATTCTCCATAGTATTTAGCATCTTAATATATCTCCACAGTTTCCCCTTGGGAAAGGTCCATTCTTTTATCCACCCCCATGCAGAAAATCTAGTGTTTTATTCCATTTGCATCTGGAGAAAGGTGGTAGAAAAACTGTTGGCCACTTAAGTGATAATATCTCTGGCAAGCTCTATTGAGCATCAAACCACAGGATAGTTTAGATTACAGCAGTACATCTACCCATCTTCAGATGATCAGCAAGAGGAAATCTGTCTTCATTATTGACAAATATATGGTAATCTCCTCTCTGAGATCAGGGGAACATGTAACTGATGAACAAATGCAGTTCCCAGCCATGCATTGCTGCCCCACACTCTAACCAACTGCAGCCAGCTTCAGTGGTATTGAAGCTAAGTAACACTTGTGCCAGCAAAGACTAGACTGTGATACTGCTCTTCATTGACTCGGCTGTCAATTATCTCAGCTTTGAAGAAGCTGGTAATTGACATAGTGAGTCTCAGAGCCCCCAGGCTTCTCAGAATGGTAAATAACCTCACACAGTGAAGCAACACAATGCTGTATGGACATGCTTCTGTCCTTAAAGGCTTCAGAAGGGCCATGGTCCTGCCTTTGCTTTTCCCACTTCCAGCCTTACATGAGACCTCCACTGAGCGTGCCACTCTGGTCCAGAGAGGTTGTGGGACAGACATTTCTTTGATGCAAGCAGACAGGGAAGGGGCTTTGTAGAGCTGATCTGTGCTGGTCTTCCTGACAGCAGTGATGTATTCCCTGTTATTACATCAATTACAGTACAGCAAACAATTAAATATATATGGCCATTTATTATATCCCAGACTGCCCATGACAGCAAATGGACACTTCAGTGTCCATGAGCTGGGTAGATGTTACAGGGCTCTCATTTGGCAGGTGTTAGCCAGGCTCACCTCTGCCCGTCTGGCCTATCTAATGGCCAACTTTTTCATTGTCTGTTAGAAATCATTACTCAGTTGTTGTTAGCTTCTTCCCTTCTTGCAACACTCGTACACTATCCTCAGATATTCATAAGCCACAACTCAAATCAAAACAACTCAAAGCTGGTTGACACCAAAAGCTAAACCCCTGCCTTCAGGCACTGTCTTTTTTTAGCTAATCATCATTGCTCCTTGGAATCAGCTGCTTTCTGTCAAACTATTTATCATTTAAACTTTTCCACTAGATGGTGAAGTTTTGACTTCTGTCCTGAAGTCTTTCTCTTCTCCAAGGCACTGGTGAGCCCCTGGAGAATCCTGCATTAACAGCCACCATGAGCCCCATGAAGACAAGCTCATATTTGCTCTTGAAACAGACTATAGTCGTAAGCCTCTGTCTCTAAAAAGAACAGGCCAATGACAATTTCTAGGATCCCAAGCCTTTCCCTAATACCTGTGGAAAACAGGTGTGAAGACCCTTCAAATTGCATGCTAGCTTGGTGCATACTCCTAAGAGCTCACCCAAGATACCCTGACTAGCTCTGGCCAGAGAAAAATGCTAATGGTAGCCAGATATTAGATGTGTTCTGAAAATGTGAAACAGGGGAAAAAAAGGGTCTTGGAGTTCATATCAAAATTATGTGGAAGATATGCCTGTGCCTGTTGAAGTCTAGTACATATAAACTATATTTTAGTGAAGATAGACTTCAAGTCTTTACAGTTTAAAATTTATTGTTCTAGGGTTGTACAAATTAGTCTGTCTTGCATCTTTACTGCAGAGAGTGAGGCAGCTATTTACCTTGTTAAGACACAAAAGGGCAGGTTCCCCAGTGCCTTTCTAGTAGGACATGCCCAGGACTATTTTAGGAAATTGTGAAAGGAGGCATGCAATCCATGCTCGGATAAGAGACTGACAGTTCTCATTAGGTCATGGGATACAACCAAGAGCAAGTGAGGTCTGAGTAACTTTGGAACACTTGTAAAAAACAGAAAATATGACAAGTTGCAACAAGTTGTCTCCTACTCCTACTCATC
>VZZY01008833.1:175751-210891 GCA_013400335.1 Eurystomus gularis | reverse complement strand
CTTCTCCCATGTAACTAGCAATAATTGGACAAGATGAAATGGGCTCAAGTTGAGCCAGGGGAGGTCTAAATTGGGCATTAGGAAAAATTTCTTTACTGAAAGAGTGGTCAAGCATTGGAACAGGCTGGCCAGGGAAGTAGTGGAGTCACCATCCCTGGAAGTGTTCAAAAAACATGTAGACATGGCACTTTCAGACATGGTTTAGAGGTTATAGTAGTGTTAGGTCAATGGTTGGACTCGATGATCTCAGAGGTCTTTTCCAACCTTAATGATTCTATGAATCCATTATGAAACAGAGTTATATCAAACATCAAAATAATAAGGAATCAAGGAAATGCATAGTGGATAGATGGAATTCATGAGCAACTAATAGAAGACAAGATAACCAGGGTACACCAATCACTGTTCTAGGCACCACAAAAATAGAGACTCACGAGATATTTGGGAGCACATAGCGTCCCTCATACTAGGATTAATAATCACCACTTAGTAGTAAGTGTAATCAACACTAGTAGTAAGTAATCACCACAGTAGTAACTGTCTTTTCATAATCAAGCAGTGATGCCTTCTTCATTGGGTAAGCTGACCACACTTTTCAATCCTCTTCATCAATTCTTGAATGGGATGAGTTTAGACCAATGGAATAATCAAAGACAGTCGAAGTTTACTTATTCTCCCTACAAGTACATTCAAGGCCAAAGTGATCCAGGTCAAAGAAGACAGCAGAAAAGGTACAGAAAAGGATTCAAATGACACAAATTGTAGAGAAAAATCTACGGGAGAAAAGCCAGTGGGTGGGTTCACCAAAAAATTTCATAAGAGGTGGAAGAATGGCAAAGCCACTGTGAATATTATGGGAAGCGGACAGACTGGGAAGTCAAAGAAGGCAGAGCAACAACACAAAAAAGTAAATGAAAGACCAAAAGAGAAAGAGAATGAGGTAGAGCATGTGCAGGAGACCTCAAATAGACAGAGAGGAAAAAACGTTTGGGGAATAGGTAATACAATGAAAGCAGCAGAATATTTTAAAGGCAAAAAAAAATAGGGGCTCAAAGTGTTTAAGCAAAACAGGAATGCATGAGTTAGTGGTTAGGGGCTAGGTTCGACCAAGCAGCTACACATCTGGAGCTTCCTGACGCTTTATGACATCTTTAATACATCTCATTATTTATGGTGAGTCTGCATGAACATCAAATTAATATTTTCTTTTTATCACAGGTTTTGTATATCACTTTCTTCCCACACCTCCTTTTTACTAGTATTTCAAAAATTATGGTTATCCATTTTTACCTTTTTTTAAAGTCTGGGGAAAACACACATAAATGTTATTTCAATTTCCTAAATTGAATACATGGCACAAAATCCCCAAATAATACTTTGCTGAAACACTGAGAATTATTGTGGCCAATTTTCCTGGACTAACTCAAGTTTCTGTTATGCTGGCTCAGAAAGTTAATGCCAGTTGCCTTAAGTAGGTTATTACTGAACTGCACTTTCAAAGTACAAGCTAACCTTCATTCAGAGGAGTCAAAGTCACTGGGTTTGCTGAACAGTCACCAGAGAGAGCTGCTGTCCATGTTTGTTCTGTCTCTTGAGAATACCAAGCTTAGGTAGTCAAGAAATTATCAGGATACCTTTGCCACACACCTTCTGCCTACCCTCCCACTGCTAGATATGAAAGACATGACTCTTTCCAAAATCTTCTCCAAAGGCAAGGTGAAAAAAGGGGAGGATGGATTTTAAATGTTATTTAGAAAAAAAAACAAACCAAAACCAAAAGAACCCCCAACTAACCAACAAACAGAAATTGTTTGTCTTGTACATTTATAGGATTTGTGTGTGGATTTTTTGTTGTTTGGTTTTCGGGTTTGGTTTTTGTTTGGTTTTGGTTGTTGGTTTCTTTAGGTTTTTTTTAGGTACTGACCTGTTTAGCTGGGTATGTAAAAAAAAAAAACAATCAAACAAACAAACCCCCACACAAAAAAACCCATCAACCCAATACTACTCTGGGAGACAACACTAGAACCTGGTGGAGGTTTGGAGCTCCCAGAGCTGTGTTAGAACATTCTTAGGCTACGAACTAAAATATCCACAAACTCAAAGGTCTCGGAATTTTTACATCGTGTTCCATTACAAACATAAGACTCTACATGAAAAATCTTGGCCCTTTGGTTTCTTGAGACTCCGGGATTAGTATGTACAGAACTATCACTGCTTATACCTTTGCTTAAATCTAGCTGGTAATGCCTCCAGTGCTGAACCTTCTACTGGTTCCTTTCAGCTGCTACCAGAAGGAACAATACACCAGAAATAAACCCAGGCTTTCCTGTAGATGTCTGAATAGCAAAAGCTACAGGTAGAGCAAATGCAGATCCAAAATAAACTGAACTTACCTACTTGGTCAGCTCCTCTACCCTAAAACACGTCACGAAGACCAGAGACAGAAACACCACGTAAACAAAGCCATCTTATTTTCCAAGTGATGTCTCGAATTGCAGATGTAAAGCAAAGCTCACAATAGTATCTTTGTACTCCACTGGGTCACCCGACTGCCATCTTCCTTTCCTTTAAAATCACTAACAGTCTTTCTTACTGTTTTTCGGTGTATTTTAATTGCCTGGCTAGTCTTTAGGACCCTGTCATCCTCCAGCCACTCCCAAGTTCTTAGTAGAGCCCTGGAATTCCAAACATCAACAGAGACACGAGTCTCAGCTCATTACTTTGAATTTGTCATGCTATGCTTATATCCCTTTTATCTTGTACTTTGTTAATTTTAGAGAGAATGATGGATTATACCGCAGCTTCAACTTTATCTTGCTACATTGTGCACAATTATTATTTTGTTTGTGGTAAATTCATGGCAAATATCAGAAAATGGCCAGACTAGCAATTTACAATTAACATCTCAAGGTTTCCAAGTGCCTTGGATGTCAAAAAACCTGAAACCCAGAAAAGCATTTACAAGTTCCAGGCTACTAAAGAAACACCTTTGCAAAAACCCCACGATGGCCTGCTGACCTAAGATAGAAGAATCCTTAAGAGGATTATTGTCTTCCTTTGATAAGATTCTTATCAGATCACATTTTTTTTTCTGCATGACATGAGAAGCTTTTGCTCTATAACGATCATTAAATATTAGAACACAAACATGTCACAGCAATCTTACAGTTACCTTCCATTCTAATACGGTCACAGCAATTCAGCACTTGCATTAGAATTTATATGTTTGGTGCATTAAGTACATAATGAAATCATGACAAAATTATCTATCTGTGCATGCTTCCTGTAAGAGTGCAAAAATTATACCTTGCTTAGTAAGTGCTCTGAAACTGCCATCTGTCCAAATAAAAATATGCAATATTCATTTTCCTCAAGCTACAGAGTTGCTCTATGAAATTTACTCGGATACACTTAGACACTTGCTAAAAAGCTGAATCAAGAGCTTAGGGAACCCAAAACATAACTCTCATCCAACTGGCCTCAGAGCAAGTGCCAGGATTGGTATTCTGCTCAATACTGACCCACTAATTTATCCCAGAAGTCACAATAGTACTTCATTCTCCAGTGAAAGAAGTAATAAAGTGGGAGCTATTCTACATACACAACCCACTAAGAGCTTAGACTTATATTTTTAAATATTTACATTTATTAACTTAAGATACATAGATACAAAATATAGATTTCTCTAACCCTATTTATACATAGAAGGGTTTAATTGAAATCGTAACTTGCATTCCCTTCTCATTTGGTAGTGTAAATTTAGTAAAGAACATATTCTACTCTATGCTAATTTACCTCAGCAGTCTCCCATGTTTTTCAGTAATGTGCTACGCAATCCATCATGTGTTTGCTCTCTCATTCTCTCCATAAAGGGAGCAATGTGTAAGACTTCTACGGAACTGCACATGTGTAAGATGCTCTGTTTGTTTAAGAAAAAGATAAGATTTAATAAACATACCCCAAAATTATGATGGAAGATGCAGAAACAAGCTGGGAGTTCATTCTCAAGTCCCCAAATGGATCCCTCTGAAAGCTCAACTTCTTACACACATTTCCTCTTTACTGCAGAAGCTCCAGCACAGCAGAAGAACAGATTTATTTGGTTTGGCCTTCATTATTCATTCAGTGTTCTAAATCCTAGCTTCAGCCCACTGAGATCCTCTGAGATCAGAACCAGCATCTCAAGCTGGATTCAATGTTATACCAAAACCAAGCTGTGGTTGCAGTGACAGAAGCATCTGCAGTGGCACATCCCTCAGGAACACCAGCCACAGCGTTCACTGCTCATCTGCGCTTCCTGAGCTCGAGAACATAACCCCGGCTACATCCTGGCTGAGCCATGAGGAAAACAGGAAAACTTGAAGGCACATCCTGATCTACATATTGGGATAACATCTACTTGTCAACTTAGAAACTAGAAAGCATTAGTCAAAAAATGCTACATGAGGACTTTGCATCCACAAGCCATCCACGTGGCTTATTTGCTAAGAAAGGAGGTTACCACATCATTCCCTCCTTCAAGATATTTTCCTTGCATAAGGTCTTCTGGTGCTTAGGCTCCATCAGCTGCCCTGAGAGACAGTCATCTGTAAGGCTCAGGCCATGTTATTCACTACCTTATGACAATAACTCAAATTAGTCAAGCTGTTAAGTTAAGGGAACACCCTTCCTCATATTGCCAAGCCCAGCAGATCTGTCTAAATGACAGAAAATAAATAAATCAATCTACTTTATTTGACTTTACTATCACCGCACAGCTCTCCCATATTCCCTGGTGCACAGAAACATATCCCCATTCCAGACCTTTTCTACAGCAACCTCTTGATCATCAGATTATTCAGGATCTGGAACAACACAGCAACAGAGGAGAAAAGAACATGACATTTATATAATACTCAGCTATAACCTGCGCAGTTGGTCTGGGCAATGCTGGATATTTTATGTCATTTGTATTATCATGACGTATGTCTATGCAAAAATACCAGCTATCGATTTAAAAATAGGATCTTCTCCATCGCAGAATGGCACATCTCATGCCAGCAGTTTTAAAACAAAGTAAATGAGAGACTCATGTACTAGTAATTATCATTCACATTTAGAGTTCACTGCTCTGTTATACCTAAATTGGGTATTTTTGCTCAAACTTGGAAATCTGACTGACAGAGTATTAAGGTCACTTTTCTCTTCTAAACAGCAACTTTTTCTGCTGCTTGAATCCTAAAAGGGGCAGACATTTTATCTTCCCAACACAAGGTCCTAGAAAGCAAAGACCTCACTTCTGAGTATTTATAATTGTCTAAAGAACAACCCTTATCAGAGCCTTGCATTACCATATGCGCGTGGATGGTTTTTCATATTATCTTTACCTCTGACCTCTTCCAAAAATCATTGTCTTTTGGCAGAATCTATTTACCTGCATGCATGTATATCAACCAGAGAGGTTTTTTTCTCCCTCAGAAATGCCACCTGCTACTCCACAGAGAAATCCATCTGATGATCACTGGGCCTTGGCACCTGAATGAATTTCACTAGAGATTATTTAGCCCTTCTTCAATACACCTATCGGTGTACAACAGAATACTACCTTTAAAAATAAATAATCTGACCGATTACAAACAAATAGTTTTAAGTCCTTCAATTCATAAACAAGTTTGAGGAAACTGAAAACCGCGCAGACAAGGTTATGTCATGCAATGAATGTAACCAAAGGTATCATCGCTCTGCTGCGCATCAAGACACGCTGCAAAACTTTGTTAGTTGAGACTGTTACAAATATTAACCAGACGTAACAGTTTAGGCATTAAATATAATTAAAACCTCTCCTCTGTGGTTACCAAACAACACTCTTCATTGTCAACTGCTACCGTCCCTACCAAACTGCTCATTAGTTAAGGTGCTTCTCTATTGGAGATGATAAGCTGAAGTTAGATCACCAACAGTATTTACCCTCAGCCGTTCTGGGGTTGCAAACTTCATCTTCAGTTGGCATCCCAGCCAAAGCAAAGTCAGTGAGAGTGTTATGCTGGTTCATCAGAATTGTGATTACACCCTTGCACTAATTGGCAGAAAGCTCATTGCTTACTAATCAAAAAGGGAAGAGCAAATCTCATCAGTTACGTATTCCACGAAAAAGTAATGGAGAAGAACTCAGGAGGAAAAGTGTGTATTTTGCAGGTTTATGCATAACTGGTAAGTCTGAAAGCTCCTCTTCCTAAGTTAGGTGATCCCGATACACTACTGGTGAATCAGCATCACTTTTAAAAGGCATTTTGATAGAGTCTTTGATCAGATCAGATCACTGATCGAGAAAGCATGTACAGTACAGCAAGCACGCTTCGTATCTGACCATATGCATTCCCAGATCACACATTCTCTAGCTCGCCCCTCTTTTTAGGAAGTCGCAGGCTCACGAGTAGACCACTAGCAAGAACTCTTAACTTCCACACATCCTTTGTGTATTTAAAGACAGGACTTCAGGTGCATACTTTGTCTTTTCTATTTTTTTTCCCATGAAATCCCAAATTCACTAATACATTATTAAATGACAAGTAGCCCATAACACACGCCATTTACAATAGAAATGAGTATTTTAAGTAATTAGCTCCACTGGACTGAAGTTTATCAGGAGAAGGCAGACAGCATTCTACAATCTCTTTACCTTACACTCAGGCTGTATCAGCTAGCACATATACAGATGGCCCTTTCCCAATCCAATAGCTAACGTGCTGCCAGTGTAGGTCAGAGAAGAACAAAAGAGTTTTAAACTATACCAACAGTGGCTTCCGCATCCTACCGAAACAGAGAAGGATTGCTGAAAGTGTTGTGGTCACAGGACTAAGTTATAACTATAAAGGCTAGAAAGCAAAATACAATCTTATGCCATCGCATTCTCCTCCCTGTAACTGGCATGTTACGTAATTATTTGGTCTCAGGAACTCCGGCAGTAGTCAACTAATCGCCTTCAAGCAAACCTACTGAAGCAGCACTTCTGTGTGCCTTGCTCCTTCCTCTGACACATGCACTGAAGGATCAATCCAGAACATAAGACCGAAGAATCTAGTGAGCTCTACACCCACTCCTCTGGTTCCTGCCGTTTTCAGAGAGTGTTAGAGCTTGTTTCGTTTTAATACCAATGCTAGCAGTATCTCTCATGTCAGAAGGGAGTGAAGAACCCAGCTCAAGCATTTCCTCGGCAGCAGAGGTCCTTCCGTTTGAGGGTCCTGTTTGGTATTGCTTCAGGGCTGCTCCTACCTTTGCCTGTTCACGGAGTTTCTCACAATCATGTCTGTATTACTCCTTTCTGAAGCTTGCCTCTGTCTCACTTCTCTCAGTTTACAGCTGAAGATCTTCTCCAAGACAGCCCCCAGCTTCTCCAAATGCCATCTATTTTTACCTAGGCACTGCCATCTCATTCCGGATGCTGCTAATTGGCCCCTTAGTCACAACTGGAAAAGTAACCAAGTTGAGTAACTCTTTCAGAGCTGCTTCATTGAGGAATCTGTGTGCCTCATACTTGCATTAATTCAAATGAGGAAGCTTCTAGTAAATTTGTTTCCATGCAAGATGAAGCCCAGAGTTTAATACAAATTAACCAGAATTTAGCCTGTAAGATTCTATAACAACTTCCATCACACACTTTCCCGCACCAGACTTTTCTATCTAAACTTCTATATATTGTAAGGAAGCACCATGTAAAATAGGAGCTAACTGTAGCACAGGAGATCAACGGTACCTATTCACCAGCCTTCCTTTTTTTTCCCCACATATTACCTAGGCCAATCTATACAATTGCAAGGATCTACTCAAATCACGGAAAACTGATGCAAAGTCAGATTTTAAAAGAGTGAAACAAACGATGACAATACATCCAACCAACCAGTTTTTCTTACCCACATGACAGAAACCAGCTAGCTTCACAGCTACAAAACAACATTTCAGACAACTCAGCGAGCCCTGCTTGCTTCTTAATCACTTTGCTAATGAAAAGTTCAGTTGAAGCTTCTTGGAATTTCCTCCCAACTTTTCTCCTTCTGCATAGTTATCAACCAAAGTGGTACAAACAGGAATAACAGATCAGGAGACAGACAGACTAGTTAGGCGGCTTTTACTAGGAAAACACTGGGAAAAGTAAATAGCTAAATGATCTAAATTCATTCTAAATTACTTTACAGTCATTGTAATACTTTATTATTCCACTAGAAAGGCAAATTTAAATGCTGAGTATTTAAAAGCCATTACTTCAGCAATACAGAACGTAAATGAGAAAATTACCATTTTCTTAAGGGAACTTGACTCATTTTTACTAATGAGGACCACAATCATTTAATACTAACATAATGAATCCCTTCTAGAAATTCTGAGGTTACCACAGACAAACACAGTATGTGTGTTTGACAACAGGAATGCAACTGTAAGATGTCCTGAACATTATCTGTAAAAACTAAAAGCAGAGCTTTTCAACAGATTAGTAATCCTGGATTCAGTTAAATACTGGCAGGATTAATACTATTTCCAAGGACGAAAGAAAGATCCTGTTCCACCCCATAAAGACAGAACAGGCTGCCAAGAGAGAAGGGAAGGGCCTTCAGCTGTGGATCATTAAGAAACAGCCATTTTTTAAAAATGGGATGTTTTGGAGAGCACAGCATCCAGTAAAACGGTGGAGTGCTTTTTCCATGCAGACCCAAGAGAACTTGAAATCATTTATTCTGCAAATGAGAAATTGAATGCTTGTATGATGGTTCATTTTGCTGAGAAAGGAGCTTCTTTTCACTTGAAATGAAGGCAAAAAGGATCTGCTTTAAATGTGAGTCTGCTGAAAAGAATGAAGAGGTACAGCAGACTGCAAAACCCTTGCCCTGCACACCACCACCACCACTAGCCCTGCACATCCCTGCTTCCCACTCTCACATCAGTTCTGTTTGTTTGGCGTTATTTTTCACAGTATCCTAGAATAGTTTGGGTTCAAAGATCATCTAGTTCCAACCTCTCTGCTGTGGCAGGAACACTGGATACAACTTTGGTCCAGACTGAGAATTCATGTCAGGAAGAACTCAAGTTAATTATATGACAGAAGAGGCATGCACATCTATTTGGGTTCAAATGTACGGTGCTTCGAAACCAGGGAGGGTTCCTTGCTTCCTACAGCAGCGCTGTGAGGGCCATTCAGCGCCTGCAGGGAGCACGGAGTGAGCAGAGGGAGAGGAAGCTCCTGAAGGATGAGCAGAGCCCATTGCAGGAGCACCAGGCCACGTGGGCCCTAGAATCCAGCTCAAGAGCATCCCTCTCCCCCTTTCTCCAACTCCCAAACCTCATGCTTGTTAATCCACAATGTTGGAAAAATGTAGGGGAATTTCTAGCTGTGGACACAGCTGTGATGGGACAAGACATGGTTATGTCAAGTTACACACATTGTCCATGGGATGTTCAGGCATACAAGGCATGATGGTTGTTGATCATCTTAAAGGAGGCTCCTCTCCTTCGATCTTGGAGGCAGACATGGCAGGCGGGTGAGTCAGCCTCAGAGCTACAATGATCTGTGACAAGCCTGGAGCCTCAAGGGATCTCTGGTGGTGCTTGGCCCCAATCAGTCCAAATGCCCTGGGCTGAGCTGAGCCACAGAAGAGACACTGCTGACTTTCCATGGCATGCATCCACCCAGCACACTTCCCTCCCTGCTTGGATTCGCCAGTCCCTGCTGCCCATGGGGCTTTTCTGCATCTCATCTCCTGCACTCAGCCAGGCCTACCAGAGATGGATAAGCCCTCCCGAGTTGTTTGTCCTCACTCAGAGAAGGTGCAAAGAGCAGCCCGGTTTGTCCTCTCTCACTGTACTCAGCCTTACCTGGACACACAGGTTTCCGTGGCCTAATGCGAGGTTTCTATCGGGATACAGCAAGGCAGATGAAATGAAAAAAGGCTGCTTGTCCGATGAAGAGGAAAATGGCAGGTTCTTCTGCTTTGGGCACTACTCTTCCCACTATGAGATAATCCTTCCTTGAGGCACTGGCACCACCTTAGGGCACTCACAATACAAGTATTTACCCCCAGCCCTCCCTTCGATAGCTCAGATCACCTGAGAAAAAAATCAAATTACTCCAAAATTCAACTGGCTTGTAGATAGAGAAAGTTAATGCGTCAGTAGTTTTGATTAAAGTACTGGTATGGCAAACGAAATTGTATTATTGTACAATAAAGTACTTCACTTGTTCAGGAATAAAATTTTATTATAATTTCTCCACATCCTCACTACCCCCAGGTAACAGTATACTAAGTAACCCTTGAATTTTCTTCTTTTTCCAATGTTATGAAGTGCCCAGAATTTAAAAAGTTGAGGGAAAGGTGGTTTAGATATTAGAGCAAGCTCAGATATCACAAACAATTGCCTGCAGTAGCACTTCCCTCCTCTCCCACTTGCAGAATGAATGAGCTGAAGCAGAGCTCTCCCCATTCCTTCATACTGGACCCAGTTCTGTACTGGGGAGCTCCAACTCCCCTCCACTGCATTGCACCTGAGACAGCCCAGCTCCTCTTAAACAACAGGTCTGTCCAGTTCCTCCCTGCTTCCTGATTCTGAGACTGAGCAACAACTTCCCTTGGTTTTCCCCGTTCCCTGATCATCCCACCTTTTCTTGTCACTACTGCCGTTAACCCTTTACTTTTGGGTAGGTCTAAGATAACAATCACAAGTTATTTTATGTTTCTGGGCTTCCTGCACCTTAATTAAAAAGAAAAGAGAGAAAAAAGAAAAAAGAAGCTTTCTTTTTTCTTAATATACATAATGAACTCACTGAAGTCTGTAGGAAGAGGAATTTTAGAACTATTTGAAAATGTTTATGTAAACCTCAAAAAAGGATGATTACAAGCAATGTCTGAATTATAAGAACAGAAACTTGTTTTGAATGTTCAAGGGGTAGAATACACAGGCTAACAGGAGGTGTACAAAATTTGTGCTGGACTGCTAAATTTACACTGAGAGCTTTTTTTATTATTATGCCTCATCAGCAATGCCCATGTCCTTTCTTAAACCAAACTGTATTTTTTTCCTGTGGAAGTATTTAAGAACACATGACTGGTAGGAAAGCTTCTGGATTTGTAACTTTCACATAAAAACTTAGAAAACTGGAATTCTAACTTTTGTTTTTAAAGTTAATTTTACCTTTATTCTGCACATAATTCTCTATCTCTAACTGGAGGAGAACCAACTCAGGCCCTGGCATGTTCAATGACAACTTCAAAACTTAAGTTCAGCAAAAAAGATATGCAAAAGATAAAATATACTACAACCTCTCTTTTGAATTAAAATACAAATACAGTCCCTTTTATAATCCTTCAACACAAAGACCAGTCCTTGCCTTGTTAATGTTAGCACTTAACACAGGAGCCAGAGTAACAGACATTAACACACATCTCCCTTTATACATCCACCTTTCAAATAGTGAACCTGACACAGCAATCCTCAATCAGGCAATGTGCTAATATAATAAAATTCGACACAAAAACTGGTCTTAATTCTGAAATGCAGGAAAAACTGTTACAAAATAGAGACTGATCCTATGCTTCCTCAGATTTTAGGGCTCACAAGGCTGGAATTCTGAATATAGGATCAGGTTACCAGCTGATCTGATTTCCACTGTCTCGTAAAGCTCATCATACATCTGTAAACACAAGCCAAATAAAAGTATCATTTAAAAAAATAAAGATCAGCTTTCCTCCGAGTCTACTGCTTTGCTACAGCATGCACAGACTGAATATTTTTAAGCAATATCTGTCAATGAAAGTTTAAAGCTGCTAAAGCCATCTCAAGTTACAATCCAAACCAAAAAGCATCTAACTCAAAACCTAGAACACAAAACATAAACTTAAGAACAAAAGAAGAAGAACAACAAAATAACACCAAAAAAACCACCAACACCTTATCCTTTGATTATGTATGAACTTCACGAGTAGTCACTCGGAATAGCATGTCACGAAATCCATCTTTTCTGTGCATAAGAAATTATAATAAAACATTAAAATTTATTATTTTTCAGACCTCTCCCGCTCGAAGAACCTTACCTTCATTACATCCACAAGATGAATATTGCTTCTTTCCATCAACGTAGCACTCTAAAGAACACCTCTCCTTGTAACGTGAGTGCTTACTCAAGGTATGTTTAAAAGTCCAACACTAGCCTACAGTCTAACTCACTTGTCTAACGAGTGAATTATATTCATAACTGGATGGTGATTAACACCAAACAACCCAACGCTCACACAAACAGCACAGCAAATCATTCTTTTCAAACTGCCAATCGCTGAGGTCAAAACATTCATGCTTTTAAGTCAAATTACAATCAACTTCCTCCCCACCCATTCTATTATTTGTTATTCATGCATCGACAAGAGCATGCAAACCACTTCACAAAATACCACGGGTATCTTAGAAGAACCTGCACTACTTAAAGATGAAACACCACTTATAAACCAAGAGAGGGAAAGGACTTTGAGTTTAAGAAAAACAAAACAACAAAACAAACAACAAAACAAGCAAACTTATTTTCCCCTTTCATTTTAGATACTTCCTTTTACTCTCCTCTCATTTCGTCTATTGTCGTGCCCCCCAACCACAACCACCTTCAGTATCAAGTCAAGCAACTTTCTACTCCAAAATTAACAAACAGAAGTTTTTCCAGCAACGCTAACAAAACTCTCCAGATCCTTTGAATCACAAGCGATTCACAAAGTTCAGTGCTGGCCTCTGAGAAAACACTACATTTAGATTTTAACACTGTAGTTGCCAACCAAAAAAATAAGGGAAACAACAACAAAAAAACCTGGTTTTTTATTTTATTGGCATTCAGGTTCTTGCTGTTCTTTTTCTTTCTAGTGTATCTCAATTTCCAGGAAACTCTTCTCTTACAAATCAAATATTTTCTAACAAAATGTTAGCACCCTCCTCAAAATACTACTCTTGACAGCAGCAACAGCACAGGAAAGACAACAACGCTAAAGATTTGTAAGAGATCAAGTTTTTCACGGCGGAAAGTTCAAGCAATCCTGCTGACACATGTTTCTGAAGCCGAGAGCGCTCTCGGTCTCTGCTTACCCACCCGGGATCTTTAAGGCAACCGTGACGTAGGAGCGACGTCCGTCAGCGGTGGCGGAAGGCAGCTCCCGGGCTGTTTACCGGCTATCCCCACTCCAGTTTTCCCGGGTAAACACGCTGCCCAGTCCTTCATTATCTGCATAATCCCAGCCTCTTTGATTACCGGACTGTAATACCAGCGCCCGAGTGAGCTTTCATTCCTGAATTATGGCCACACAGAACATGATCAGGGGAGTGCCAAACAAGATGATTAAGCAGCAAAATATGACAAGGCATGAATTATATTGTTAATATTCCTATCATTAGCCACAGAAACGAGGGGTTTGTGCCGCCAGTAGCAGCTATGCATAAGAAACTCCTCCACTTTGACACGCTTTCAAAATAAAAGCAACTATTTGTTTTGAGTAATTTTATCCTTGGGTTGTTTTGACACTGAACCGTATTACAACAGCTTAAAAATTACTTCCTTTTTCCAGCTTTACCTTGAAACGTTGGAGGAAATTCTTTTAAAAAGGCAGGCTCGAATTACAACCCTTGATTTTCAGAGAATGAAACATGATCATTTTTCAACAAGATACGCTGAGCAGCTTTCATTTCAGCAACTCGCTGCCTGTATTTACGTAGATATCAAATCTCCACAAATTTGGAATTCATCAGCATAGTCTCATTTCCCCAAATCCATCCAAAAAATCAATAAAAAAGCAAATTTTAAGGCGAGTTTGTATAGAACAGCCATAAACCCTCCTTTTTTCTGCCCTTTAAGGGCAGCCATTCTACTCTACCTTCAATGACCTGCTTGACTATTTTTAAGATATTTGTTTGAAAATAGGAAGGCAAATGCCTAAAAAGGGCAAAAATCAGTGTATGGACGGTAACATCACACTAAATTACTGCGTCTTACACGACAAAATTAGTGGAATAAACATATGAAAGTCCACACAGATGAACTTTCAGGTGCTCCAAAATATAAAAGTTTGACCCAAAAATAAAGGAATCCCAAGCAAGCACACAAAGCATTTGCCACTAAACTGTTTTCAGTTGACAAGGAAGATCACAAACCCAGATGGACCCAGCAGTAAAGAAAGAGGGGAGAAAGGACACGCAGAGAGAGTTGTGCTCAGGACAGGAAGAAGGAAGTGAGAAAATAGAAGAGCTTAAGCCGGATCACAGTTTCAAACTATTTTAAATCTACAGCCCTACTTTAACCTGGTGAGCATTGCTAAAAATGTGCCAATGAGAAGAAATGGATCTAACGAAGCAACAAAATAAATCGTGGATTACAGTAAAAAATACAGCACAACATTCTTAGGAAGAAAAATTAATTTTGTGTAATGAAATAAGGAATTAGAAGAATGAATTAAAAGCAGAATAATTCATTTAGACATTACTTTTTTTTTTTCTTTAAAGTGATTGAGAATGAAGGGGCTTCATACTCAGGACGAGCCAGTGAAGCACCAGTGCTCCAGTCTGGATCACACCTGAATTTCACTGCCCTGCATCATTAACTTTAATCAAGACTTTTCAAAAATGTCTGTGACAGTCTGTGACTTTCAAAAAGAAAAAAAAAAAAAGAATTTTCTATTTGTTTCTATTAAAATAAGATTAGTGCAATCTTTCAGTTACTTAGCTGTAGTAAAACCAGCAAACCTTAAAGAATTTGTATAATGCCATCTTGTGCTTTTCTTAAACAAAATAATAACATTTTAAAAGAATGTTATTTTTATGCTGTATTACTCACAAGATATTCATTCAAAAGAATGCTGAGAAATAAAAATATTCAGATTAAAAGCATCCATTCATTTCCAATGCCCAACTTGAGACATCCTGATTTTTCTGAGTATTTTCTTAGTTCTGTGTAGCATTCAGGACTAGATCCCACCAAGTTCACTTGTATTTTGAGTCATCCTCCAACCTGTAAATCATGCCCCAGTGTCTTAGGCTGAGCAGCAAAAAGAGCAAGCAGTTCTCAACAACTAGCAGAGTATCACCCAAAATATACAGAGCACAGGAAACAACAAAGTCTAATTCCTCCAAGGAAAGAGCCAACTTGTCTAACTCGTGAAGTCTTGCCTTTCTGCCCAAATCCCTTTCAAAGCTTCTGCAATAGGTAAAGCTGGGCATCTTACAGCTGCAGATTCAGGAAAACACAAGCGAGAAGGGGCTACCAAAGCAGACAGTCAAATGAAACCATCCCTAAGATTTCCTAATGAAGCAGCCCTCTGTGAATTTAAGTCTGGTAATTTCAGTTCAAGTAACATATAACTTTTCTAAAAGCTATATTGATTTGGAAGCACATGAACTGAGAATCTAATACCTTGTCTTCCTGCTAGCTCCCGTTTTCCCTCACTATAAAAACACACGCCTGATTTCTGGTGTTAGCCAACAGCATTCGTTCCTCTTGCATTTGACCACTCTTTTTTCCCCCGTAAGGCACTATAACCATATCTGATCTCAACCTTTTGATAAACTATTCAAATAGATATTTTTAAAATTATCTTGCACAAGGCATTTTCTCTGGCTTTTCGACCATTTCATGGGTCTACATCTCTCTCATTCTCCTAAAGCTTCTTCAAGTAACAAGTCCCAGACCCCGCGATGCATCCTAGTATTGATCTCACCAGTGCCACAAAGAGAAGAGACACCGATGTCTGTCACACCTAAGAGGAAACAAATCATCCTCATTTGCTCTGAGGATGACACACACACACACACTCTAGTTAATGACAGATGCTAAATGCCCTATCATTCTTGATTATGATAACGCTACCGAGCTGTTACACACAAAATCATCCGCCACCGTCTCAGAACCCCGCCAGATTTGGGCTGGTATTCACAGACAAAGCAAAAGGCTGATCCAGGGTGCAAAAACCACCGCTGACAAACAGCAAGGGACCACCAAAGAAGTTCTAAAGCAACCATTTAATATGTGCAAAGGTGCACTCCTTCAGAAATAAATTTTAAGACATTGTACAAATAAAGTTAATAATCTATGAAAGTCTGTACAGGAATTTTAGTGACGTTACTGTATAATGTAGTAACAAACAAAATAGTAAGCAAACAACAAAGAACCTATTTATGAAAATCAAAACCACCTTTCTGTTAGAAGCAGAACTAGTGGTCGAGATAGATCAACCCAGTCTCTGAAAAAACTCTTGTGATTTATCTCTTTGCCTCACTTTGAAAGAGAACAGTATTTTTTCTTTCAGATAATTTCACAGAAATCTCCTAGCTTTTAGTTAAATTTACCTACAATGTAATGATCATTTCTGGAATAATTAGGCCATGGAAAAGTGCATTTTCCACTTAAATTCCATCAAGACATTCTTGTTCATTTGAATATTATTTTGTGGCTCAATATGAAGAATGGATGGGACGTTGTGAAAAGGTAATTTTTTCCCTCAGTTTCTACACACCTGCTGGAAGCTTTAGGCAAACAAAATTAAGCCTATTCCAAAAGGTACAAAATATTAATCGCCATTTTTTACTTTTTTCCAGGTCAAGTACGAAATCTGTTCTACTGGAAACCCTTATACCCACACATGTGCAAATCTTGACTTCTGAAGCATAAATTTCTCCACTGATGTTAACTCTTTAATGACCCAGCACAGAGATCCTGTAATCACCTCTCCCCATGGAACAGGTCACAAAGGGAACCGCACTCAGAAATTAATTAGAAGTTCATACTCCCTGCTTAAATTAACTACCTTGGTCCTGAGCAATGGCTTCCTTTGGCCTTTTCTCTATGTTTCATCACATGGCACAACAGCTTCACACAATTTCTTTATCTCCCCTCTCCACCCACCAAAAGGAAAACCCAAAAATGCTGCAGTAGCTCATTTCACGTGTCCCACACGTCTCACAGGTCCAAGAGCCGCTACACGCCAGCTTGGCAACAAGGTGAGAAACCAGGGCAGCTTCCAGGACTATCCAACCTGCAGAGAAGGCCACTGCATGGATGAGGTAGGTGCAGATGAAGAACGCTTCCCCTCTTGGGCTGTGCGTGGACCTCTGCACGCACCCAGTAGAAATGCAGGCCCTGTCCCAACACCCCGCTTCTGGCCTCCTTATGGTGCTCTCAAAGGCTGCAGCACAAAATAAACCCTTTAGGTGAATTTTCACAGGGTTATATCTTAGAAAAACAGTAACAGCAGTAGATACACTGAGCTTTCAGAAAACTTCAGAAGGCAACACTCCACAGCTTTCAACTTCACTTACATAATCCAAAACAGTATCACTCCCTTTGAAAATGAAAGCCAAAATGTTGCATTAAATGATATTATTTACCAAAAAAATTGTAAGACAGGTGGGAAGAGAAAGAAGGGCTTGGGGTTGGCATTTTTTTCCCCACTCACATCAACTCTAGCAAAATATCTGTAGCTGAACTCTGCTTTTTTTTTTTTAATTCAACACAAACAGCAAATTACATCCAGACAATAAGTATATTTTTAAACCAAAACTCCTCTGTCACATTTTTCCCAGCAACTCTTCCAGTCATTAAATGGTTTTTAGGCAAACCTACTAAACAGCTGCTTAATATTTTCAAGTAGTTTTGGGCCAGGTAGCATCTGCCAACCTCTTAGCTACATTTAGTATCCTCCCACAGCTGAAGCCTAACAGACTTCTCTATTGAGACTTAAATCAGCAGCCTCTTTGTCTCCATGCAACTGCTCTTTTACTGGAAATGGTATGGCAGCACAGAAAGTACAACACGAATTTCAGCAGCAAAGCTGGTAGAAAACTTCTCGTCTAAAAGGAAAAAAAATGCAAATTCCCACTTAATTTCTCACTGGAAAAAAATAAAATGCAGGCCCTCCCTCCCTGCAGGGGATGCTATCGCAAAGGCACAAGCAGGTGCAAAACAGACATTTCAGCGTTCACGTTCACTTGCTCCCTGTTAGCCAGTTCCCATCCCTTCCAGTGAAGGGGTCAGATGGAATCATTTTTAAGGGTAAGTGTCAGGAAAGGAGCATCCTGCTTTACATGGTACCTTTCTTTTCCTATAAAGGAAATCTCTCCTCGTGTAAATAAGCTTCTCTACAATTTACATCCCCTTGCAGGATTGTCTGAAGTTTTTCAAATGCAGAACGCTGAAATTCCACACTAACTTTTTCCTTCTGTTTAGTATTATAAGAATGTGGGCTTTTCAGTGTTGCGCACGTTCCTAACCATTTGTAAGAACGACACTAGGACTGATGCATCAGATTTACTTAACATTGCTGATTATCATCTTCTTCAAAAATACAAACCCAAGAATATTTGTGTTTAACGCCATTTAAAAAGAAAATAAAAAAATAAAATAAAAGTATTGGTGGTGTTCAAAGCTAGGCCTGTGGTGTAGTCTGGCTTCATTAACAAAAAAACTGGGCTGTGCAAGTTTGTCATTTAACATGATCACTATCCCCATCCCCCAAACACCTTGTAAGATCAGATTATTTGTCATTAGGTGAAATGAGAAATCCATCATCCCCTGACAAATGGTACCTAATACCTTAGCATTAGACAAACAGAGAAACCTGACCTTTGACAGCTTGTTTTATTTAATGATCTTCAAGTGCTGTCAGTTACCAAAACATACAAAAGCAAGAGCAACACCTGGAAAAAGAAATTCAGCTGTATTTGCATCTAAAGCTTCAATAGTCACCTAATAAAGTACTCCATCTGTAATTTACACACAAAAAGAGTGGTTTTAAACAAAGTTTGTCTGGGGAAATGTTGATACCTTATTGTCAATGACTGGTCTTCCCTATTCTCCTACTTGAAAAACACCGTTTATCAAGTCCATCAAAAGAGATGCCCCCCAACAGCACCAACAATTTCATTAAAGGGTGACATTTTGCCCGTTAACACGTGCAGGCTACACCCCATTTTTTTCAAAAGTTTTTCTCCTCCATTATTCTAATGAAGCAAGCACCACAGAAGCTCTCTGTGCCATCCTTAAAGCCAGCACACCGGATTGTCACAAACACTACTAACCAGTACCAGGGCACACTCATTCTTCCAAGAACAGACATCTAAACACGCGTGTGCATGCACACCCCCCCTCCTCAGACCCACGGCTACACTTGTGTCAGGTTAATGCACCCACTTAATCTCAAGTGGTCAGTGCTACCAGACGAGCACTGGGTTTCTAGTTCAGTCATGCACACAAAGGTAAACATTTCTGAGTTCAGTTCGACTTCATATAATTACCATAAAGAATCAGAAGAAAATAAATCAATTCCTTTCCCTTAAAGCTGCAGGAGACGTTTAAGACTAGCCAGGTGGCAAAGTCCATCTTCCCTTTTATCATATTTCCAGATACAAAATACTGTAAAAGTTCTTTCTTACTTATTATTTCTTCATTCCATAGGAATGAAAATATGAGTAGTTTTTCATTTTCTCAACTAGTAATTTCTTCTGTTATTTGCCAAAATCTATTAATACTGACCTCAGAAACGGATTTAATCTTCCCAAACTTTATACCCTCAGATTCTATCTATCTATTATGCTATATTCTTCCCTATTCCAACGATGTAATTCTATAGCAGATAAAGTGGATTAAAGACATATTGAGGATTATAGATTATGCAGTTAGAACAAACACAGGCAAGTATTTCAAATAGCTGACCCTACAGAAAGGAATCACATTCTGTTCTCAAGATGATATACAAAAATAGAAAGCACATTCTACTAGGAAAATATTTACTTAATAATTTATCATTTGAGAACTACTACTGTACAAATTAAAGTACAAAGGCAGCATACTGAAATCAATGTGAAGATATATACGCAGTGATTATAATAGAGCTTCAATTTTGATTGTGATTGGATTTACAAAGTTTACTCTATTCCAGCATGAATCACAGCTCTGTTTTCCCCGAAAGTCTAACATTTAAAATCAATTTAAATTCAAGGAGAAGCTGACAAACACAGTACTGCCGAAAAGTCTAGAAATAAAAGGATAAAAATCTCAAAGTATCCAACTGGAAAGAAATGCCGGTGAGATACAAGAATCAATTTAGTCCAGACATTAATAACTTCCCTAATGATCTATATGATTAAAACAGCCTACAGATAACATCTTCTGAGGATATTAAATAGAGAACTTTGAATAGCAGTGAAGTTAGAAATAATATAAAGGAACCTAAGCAAATTCCTTACATGGCCAGAAAATAAAGTGAAATTCAGTTTGGAAAAACACCAACTAATACATCCGGGAAAAATAATCCCAAATATAGATATTCAATATGGACAAGAGACCTGGGAAACAACAATGCAGCAAAACTGCATTAACCACAAACGCGGCATGAGCTCCAAAGAAGGGGGGCACTGCCTATCCAGCCACTGAATCGAGGAAGGGGGGGAGCAGGTTGAATTACTTCCCTTTCACCCACTTGACTCCCCTCCCAAAAGGAAGTACACGCGTGTGGGCACCCTATTTAACCATCTGCAGCTCTGGACATGAGATAGGTCCTGTTGCTCAAGGGATGTAAAACTACATGGACAAAAATATCTAAAAAGACCAGACGTAATGAAAGAACAGTCTGTGCCTTAATTACTGTATATTATGTGTTGCTGTAGAGCTTGTCCATTATATTTCTGATATCAGGGTTTTTTAATCCAGAAGTGTAATAACTTATCTAAAAACAAATAAACATGAAAAGATATGTTCTTTTCCAAACCATTTACTTTTTCTTGACCTTGAAGTTTTTGCACATTTCACCACAAGTGAAAAAACTGGCTCTCAAATGAGTTTTTCTGTAGTGCAATGCTTGTTCATGCTAGGGTCAGTTGTGCCAAACAAGGGGAGACCAACGATGCACTCAAGTCAAATGAGGTCACCTCAGAATCTATTCTGAAGGGCATGTCAATCTTCCTCTCTGCCTGTTCCTAACCAAGCAGGAAATAAAACAAAACTTGCTTAGAGGTACTTGAAAGCCTGCTTTTAGCCACTCGCTTCTGATTCTAGATATTATGGCATTCTTTCATTAGGAGAATATCCTCAAAACTTAAGAAAAGTACTTTTACATTGCCAATTCTCAGGACCAGCTCAGAAGCATATACAGAAATTCCAAGAATTATCTGGTTTTAATGAGGGTTATTTATTCTTTTCTAGAAGAACTGTTTTCAGCTGGGGATGTCCCCCTCAAACATGTCAGTTGGAAGATTCTGTCCCACTTGAGTTCTAGAAATACCTGAACCAAACCTTAAACTTGGCCCTTCTTGTCCATGAAGCAAGGTGCTCCAAAAGCTGTTTGTTGAATTTGACTGGGAGCATTATGAACATGGTAGTCTAGGGACAACAGGACACAAAGAAGAGGAAGAGGAACAAACCTGTCCTGGAAAACTCAACACATTGCTCCTCCCTTTGGAACTTCCTATTATTAGAAGGAGACAAAATATTGAGATATTCTAACTCTAGAGAAATCATAGATCATACTGAGAGATCACTGACTCTATGGTTGCCTAATTCTTAAAAGACTGTATCATTTTTATTTATTATCTGGGGCATTTGTTTGTTCTTCCTGAAATTAAGGAAGAATGAGAAATTTCACTCTGTGACCTGGAATTTCATAGTTAATGAGAGGATGGGATAAGCACAACCTCAAGTATTTTGTTCTTCTTCCTCTCTCCTTTAGACTCATCACAATTAAATGTCTAGAGTTTTTCTAGGGGCCTTTTCGCTAGCTTATCCCTAACCCACAACATAGATTCCATTTGCTAATTTCTCCAATATTAAGGGACTTGTTGCAGTTCTTTTTACTTGTGGCTAACAAGACTTTATCTGGCAGCTCAGAGGATATTCTAAAGCAGTTTACAGCAACAGACACTTTATTTTGCCATTATGGCATCCAAAATACAGGTCAACAACCACCTTGGTATGCCGTCTCTTCCTCAACATGCATCTAAAAAGCCCCGCATCCCAGTCCTCTCCCACATACCCAATAGGTCTGCTCCCATATGTTTGCCATCCAACACACCCTGAGGCAACGGCATCACTTTTCCAAGAGCCAAAGCCAGGTTGTTGGGACTTTACGCACAATCTCCATCACTTAAGACAGGCAATCCTGGAGCTACTCTTCTCAGATGGACTAATAACCACTTCTCTCCGTCATCCTTTCTAGTCCTAAAAAGAGAAACTAGAGTGGCTTTTAGTCTTGAGTAAAAATCCCCTTAAGGTCTAGATTTTGCCAAAAGTAGACACAGATTTCTACTAAGATCCTCTATTAAAGGCAAATCACAGTGGTGGTTGTTCCCCTCCCTCCTCCCCTTTGCCTTTTCACCCTTTTTGCACTTTTTAAAGATGAGTAGAAATTTCAACCACAGCAGTTTCTTAGCGCTGCTGGGGAAGGAGGTTTGATTTCTTCTAATAATAAGCAGGAGGGGAAAAAAAGAAGAAAATAAAAACCAAGAGAGTGCATGGAGGAGAAAGGACAAGGAAAACTACTGCATGAATAACAGAAAGGGAAGACTGTCTTGCAGTAAGGTCTGATTACTGCAACAGAGGCAGGATGGAGCCAGCATAGTCTTCTTGGTGGATCTCCATCCTGACAGGTCTAGTCTTGAATCCAGAAGTGCAGATAAACAACCACTGTAATACATTGATGGATCTTAAGAAGAGGATCAAACTATTTTTTTATCTATAAATATAGCTAATTTTATTATATTGATATTTTAAATAACCTCTTTTCACATATCCTTAATATGTGGGTCGGTTCACCACACCTCTGCAAGCCACTCTACCTGGAGTGCTTGTTTGTACATGTATGAGTGAGTTTTATCACCCTCTTGTGGAAAAATCAGTGAATTGTATCCATCAGAGGTCATAGGAGGAGGTAGAAAGTGGGACTAAGGAAGCCTGTGATAAAGTACAAGCAAAGAAGAAGAAAGGACAAGTACGGGCTGGGTGAAATAAAGGGAAAGTGGCAGAGAACCAGGATGACTAGTAGTAACATAGCAGTACCTCAACTTCTTCAAAAAGCTATCCCAAAAACGTTATTTGTAAACACCAAAAGACAACAAACTGACAAGTTTACTCTCCCTTGGTAACACTGACAATATTCAACAAATAAGTTGTGCTCTCTACAGTGATTCAAGTTCTGTCTCAGCTGTAATCGCTATCTCTTGCACCTTTCTTTCCACATAGATGGGAAAACATATTTCTCTATAAACAGCTTTGAACAGTTAACCTTGTGTGAAGTCAGAAAACACTTACTAGACAGACTTTCTTATTTATTAGGAGACTGCGTGCAATATTTGTGCCCTGCTGTTGGAATGGGAAAGTGGAGAGCACATGAGCTAAACCTGCAAGGAAAACCAATGGAAGGTTATGCATTTACATTACACCCTACTGGGTAACATAAAAGCAAAATAACTATTTAATTCCCCTAAAATCTGGAGTCGTCATTTCCTCAGTTTCTGACCATCCCAAGGATCAATTTGTAATATGAGAAATTTAACTTGCAGTAATCTTCCTTTACAACATAATCCATAGGACAATATTTTCAAAACTTTGAAAGCAACAAACAAATTTATGGCCACTTGCATTTTAAAACTTGAAAATCCAAGTTTGGTACAAGCACACACAAAAGAGAAGCCAAGAAAATCATGGTAATGTTAAATAAAACTCCTGACACTGCAAAGAGGCACAGAAATCCTAAACAACAAAAGGCTGGCTCAGATCAGGTAGATATCACAAGCACGGTATAAAAATAAGAGATCTCACACAATATATGCCTAAAACCTCCTGATAATCTTCCAGGAATCCAACAGAAAACTACAGACCACATCCAATACAAAACACTGTTATTTCTTCTTAATGACACTAAACATTTCTTCCGATGCTCCTCAAAAAGTTAGAAAACCATTAAAAATAAGAATTCTAATGACAGATGTTCTTAACCTTATGACAAAAGAATACCTGAAGAAACGCTCCCCTCCCATGACACAAAATACATTTATACCCAGCCACCACCTGCAATGAGAAGTATAAAATGCAAAATCTGACAGCAAAGTGCTTTTCCAGACAATATACAATTTCAGCTCAGCCTTATTCTTCATGAAGGTATCTGATTTTTCTGAATAAAAATAACTGTATCTGAGTACTTCACCATTATCTCCAACTGGGGGGTCACGTCCTGAAATTAATACTTTTACCAGAAGGTACACACTGTTACCTGCATTTATTCATCATCCCTGAGACACCACTCATGATTTACTTTACCCATCAAGTAAGGAAGGCCAAGTCTGCAACTGATGTTTTGCAGCAGATACACCCTCATTATGCACAAACTTTTATAATCAGAATAACAAACTGCTTGCCTCCACCTCTCTTATGACTTGGTCAGTTCTGAGGTCCAACATAAAGTTACTAGACCAGGCTCTTCAGATGAGGGAACGCAAGAAGCAAGTGTTCTAGGAGAGCTCGCAACACATCCAGTGATGTCCAACAGACTTTACAGCAATCTGCTGTTCTGTTTTATTCTTTTAGGAAGCTCCCAGAAACGATCCCTTTCACTTTCTCACCTTCTGCCCATTTAACCAGGTACATCAACTCTCTTAATATTGCATTCCTTCTCTGCCCCAGACTCTTGCAGATGCTAGGGGAAGGACCACGCACGCTACATGCGAGGGAAATACCACAGCTAAGAGCCTTTCATACAGATCAGAAAGGAAACAACAGTGGTAAAGATTGATAAAGGGCATAAAAGCAAAATAATGATCCTTTCTATAAAAATGTATTAATAAAAACATAATTAAATGTTAGTGGCTTACAATAAAATTATATTACTTTGTTACATAAAGTTGAAAAAAGAGTTAATATCAGACATACTGTGACTTGAAAAATAAACAGGAGACTGAAAAAATGCATTGTTGCATTAAACAAATCTAAGAATATATACATTTTCAAAATTATACACGTCACTATTGATTAGAAAAACCTACTGGTGAAAAACCTTCTGTTATTGTAATTCATTACTACTCCTGGTCAAAACTGATTCCCCTGTAGCTTGACTTATAGATTTTGCTCAAAACAGAAATTTCTTTCAGTCAAGTGCAACAACGAAGGGCCCAAAAGTATTTTACAGCAGTTCTTTGGACAGCTGCCTCATCTTTTGAAAACGCTTGATAAAGATGCAGCAATTTTTTTAAACTTTTTTTTTCAGCAGAGAACCACACACACAGAAGCTATGAACCCTGCGTAGAAGTTCACCAGCATTTCAGTGCTGCTCAACTCAGTGTTGGAGACGACATGAGATCAAGCCCATCACTGAAATTAGGAGGAGGTGTAATATTTTTAACAATCTGGTTTACACTGTGGCCCCACAGATGCTTGTCTGACCACAGACAAGAGACAGTGCACTGCAGTGCACGCTTGGGAACTTCTCGAAGAAGCTTTGCCACCAGAAAAAACCCTCATGTAACTGCACCTCAACAATGACTGACACAACCAGTGAGGTTTATAAGATAAGCTCTGTCATACTCTTCTGAAATAAAACTCTTGTATTTTTCTATCAGGTTTTCCTTAACCTTTTATGAAGCACTGCGTGCCCACGTGCTGATACTCGTGAATTAGACAGCTCCCGAGATGACACGAACCCATCACTAACCCACAAATGCCTGACCCTACCAAAAGACACTGAACTCGGTGAGTCTTCTTGTCTGTTACTTCTAAGGATTTTTGCCTGACTGACTCAAAGAAAGAGTAATAACTTGAATGAAAAAACTGTAGGTGAAAGGAAGTTACCCTGAATCTAAAAATAGTTTTCTGTCCTCCTCCCACTCCCCAGGAAGCATAAATTTTTAAACTCTTTTCTCAGGGAGGCAGTAGCTTACAAGGGATGAACATGAAGCAAGTGCTTCCTTACTATGAAGCTTTACCAATGAATAGAAGTGGTATCTCATTGGAAATACTGAATTTTAAAAACAAAACAGAACGTTAAACAAGCTCAAAACCTAAACTTTACATATGTGTCATTGCATACATATATAACTTATTTATCTACACAGACATACATTATATATATTAATATACATAAACATAGATTCTATAAATAAAGACAATAATTCCAGAGATGTGGAAAAGGAACGTTTCACAACAGTAAAGCACTATACTTCCAACAACCATGTATACTATATAGAAATAATTGCATGGCTAAACCGTAACTTATACTTGTCAAAGGTACTTTGGGAAAGTAATATAAAGGAGGTACTTATTACAGAAACAGGAGGTTCTATTACAGACCCATAGGGTTACACAGAAAGTTGTAATATTATTCGAGAAATAAATAATACCAGGAAACATATTAGAGAGACATACTGTACAAATACAGTCTGAAACCAAAAGTTTTCAATGATGATAAAGTCTAAATGTTCCTACAGAAAATTATCAGGATTTTACACTTAATCTTCTGAGGAGCAGAGAAATAAATTCTACACAGTGACTACAAGTTACTTCAGTTCAAAAATAAATATGAAATAGAAAAGGGAAAAAAAAAAATAAAAAGGAAGTGATTGGAATGATCATCACTTAACATTTCAAGAAGGTAGACTGAGAAATTAGAGAAATAAAATAATTACATTGAAAGTCAGTTTCAAAGGCAAAACAAAACAACCTCCCCCTACAAACAAAAAACAACAACCACCAGCACCGCTATAGGAAAATCGCCAGACCTGAAGAGTCTTGGAAATAAATAATGACAACTGAATGGAAACACTAGAAGATCAGGGCCACGCTGACAGAATTTCTCACCAACTGCAGTCTCCCTAACAGGCTGTTAAGATAAGGAGATATTCTTTTACTAGGATCTTCACTTCAAGTCAGCATTTCCACACATGCCCCTTCTCTACAAACGTAGCTCGACAAAACTACGTTCCAAATGTGGGAGACAATAACAAGAGGAGAAAAATTCAGAAAGACAGTAATTCGTATATGGCCCTTCCTAAACACCATCAAACAAATACTTTTTAGAAACAACCAGAAACCTTTAAGACTATTAGAATTATTCTACAACCACCAGATGTTGAAGAATTTCAAAAGAAATCTACGTACATACTCAAAAAACAACTGCCAAGAGCACAAGAGAAAGTGAAGAAACTAATTAAGTCTGACAAGAACATCACACATCTTAAGAAAAAATAATAAATATGCTCAAGTCCTTCTCCCTTTGGGACTGTGGCTCTATTCCCACATCTTACACCAAGATAGCTCATTATGTCCGGATTTATTTCAACTAGAATGGGTACAGAAATCCTAAAAGTAGTTCCAGGATTGATGTTTGACTCACCATTGATTACGTACTGCACAAACCAAGCTCCAGCGTTTCTTCCACACAATGAAGTAGGAGTCCTGGGATCTACTTCCCATTATGGAAATAAAGTAACATTTTATTTTGAGAAGTCATAACCACTATGGCCCTAAACTCCCGTTTATAATTTAGGATACTTAGCTTAGGTACATTATTAACAGTTTATTGGTATCTGCACAGCACTCCAAATTTTACAAATGGGGAGTAGTACAAAAAAGTCAAGCAGTCAACCCCCATGGAAGTCAGCAGAAAACAGAAGCTGTATCTTTCTTCTTCTACAACTCCAATTGTAACTATTTCCCACATATACAATTCTGAAGGCAGTGTCCCTATGTCTGAAAAAGCCACTTTCTATAATAAAGGAGATTTGAAAAAAAAAGTAGCTGTATTTAAAAAAAAAAGGTGCATATCTTGCAGTTCTCAGCCAAGAGTCTTTTCGAGTTGGTAGGATTTTTTTACTGTTTAGGAAGTTCAACATTTGACCTATAGATAGTATTCATAAGAAACGCTTATAATAAAATCTCAACAATGGGGAAATAATATAATGATCAAAAGCAAACAGCAAGTGAAAAGATTCTCCCTTTTTGCCTCTGCAATACTCTTTTGTTGCCACTAGAGCAATTCTTTAATGCCATGGAAACTATCTGATAAATGTATTAGAAGCTCAATAAATTTCATAATATTAAGGTAGCAAAGCCATTGGTATTGTTGACAGAGAACTTCAGTTCCAAGTGCCTGTTTTATGGAAGAAAAATTGTCTAAAAATAAAAATCATAATTTGAACTGTTTTCAAAAAAACATACAATAGTTTCAGAAAGCCTGAAAGTAAACCACACTAAATATACTAGATCATTGGAAAAACATGGGAGGATGATAGGAAAAAGTAGGCACACCTTGAAATTAGAAAAATGGGATACATTTATTTAAAATTTAACACTGCTACTTTTGGATGGGTTGCTTTACCTAACTTTGGTATTTTTAGTGAGAGTGGGGGGGATGGGAAGAACACTGTGAATTACGTGAAGGTTTTCTGTCCCATTTCTCAAGATCCTAAACATGTATTCATACGGCATATGATCTTTTTAGTCACCTACATGTATGTCTTCATCCTCTGGACACTCCCCTACCATTACAGATACCGGCAGAAAAACAAGTGAACCCCTCTCCCCCTTTCACAGGTACTACTGAAATTGCTCTGGTTCCAAATGTTCAGTACTACAATCTGTTTTTCCCCAAAAATTGCTTTCTAACAGTGTGCTCCTTCCGATCCACCTCTAGAGACTTTTAAGTAAAAAGAGTATCTACACAAAATGAAAGTAAAATAACCCTCAATAAGTAACACACCTATGCAATGCACGCACAACACCAGTCTTCCTCTCCAGAACAAGCACGATTTGAGGCACGCCACAAACCTGTTAACAAACTGGAGCTGGGTTTGACTAAGGCACAGGGGTGGAAGGACTCGATCCTATAAAAGGGCTCTTCACCAGTGCTGTGCTGCCACAAACCAGTTCTCTAGAGACCTGCTAGCCTCGATGATACCAAGGGTCCCTTCACAGGTAAAATGAAAATCAAACGCCATTAGCACACTGCAAGGTACACCAGGCAAGAGCACATGAACATTTAAAAATGCATGTGAGATTAAGACATATGGAAGAGTCCACATCCTGAAACTGCAGGATGGTTGTACCACAGCTCCCATATGTACTTCCCATCCCATTCCTCTACGATGGAGAAAAGGCTGGTTTTAAAGTGTTATATTGGACATTAATCGTATTAAAAGAGATAATGACAGATTAGATTTGGTCACAATGCAATAAATAAACTTTTCTCATAATTTAGTTCTGTTTTAAGTCTTTACTGTAGGCAAACAGAGTAGCTTTTTGGCTTGTGGCTTCTGAAAGCCTAAACTCAGCCCAACAGAGCTCAAAAGGCATGTCTTGTTTTCTAAATACATTAAATGTTTGTTTAAAAAAAAATACAAGGCACACACTTTTGTTAAAAAAAAACAAACGAAACAACACACCAAAAAAAGCCCAAACCACAAAAAACCCAACAGTAACAACTTAATTGCTCTGTACTTTTTTTTTCCTGGAATAACCAATACTGAAAATTCCAGTTCTTACTACTTTTCCTAAACAGCACGTTATCCTTCAGACTTGTTTGTACATAAAAACATACTGTCTCTTCTATTTTTCTTTCCTGAAACATTTTTATTACCGAATGAGCAACAACAAGGCTGACTTATCTATCTGTTTTTGCAATACAGGCATGTATGTTCACAGAAGGCAATAGACTGCATTAAAACACTACCAAAACAAGCCATTTCACTATATATGACTCTGCCCCTAGGGAAAGGAATGAGAGCAGATAAGATGTGACAGATGTGTAGTCACGTCACTTAATACACTACTGGAAGGTGCTCAAATCATTATGGTGACAGGCATAGCACAAAAACTTGCAGAAAATGGACTAAGCATTTATCTAGTTTTCTGCGTACATGATTCTTGTAATCAAAGAAGATACTGAAGTCCATAAAAGTTCTGTTTGAGAGAACACAGTCTGTAAATGTCAATATGCAATACAGTCATTAAAAAAAAAAGAGCCATGTATGCTTTTGTCAGCAGAGCCCCTCTGTCATGAACATGAAATATGTCTACGCTTGAATTCCAGGTCTGTCCTCCAAAACTTTCCTGTACTGAAATTTATTTCTGAAGAGATTTAATTAAACTTGAAATTTATCCAAAACAACAAGTTTAAATAAACTTAGTGACTGTAGATCTCCAAACTGATTGCATTTTTCTGAGACTTTAAAAAGCCATTTTGCTGAAATCTCTTCTCTGTTTTGGTTTGAAAGACCCAAACAGTAATGATAAAATTGGAAATCATGTGGTTACTAGACAGAAGCAGTAGGGCTAGTCACTTCTTTGAAGATAAGTATAAACCTGGGAGTTTAAAAAATTAGGACTTCCAGGCAATTGGCCAAGAAAAGTATGAAAAATGCAGGAGAAAACTGTTTCCTCACTTCTTTCAGGTTTAATAATACTGAGTGTTACAAATATTAATGTAGGTCAAGAGTAGTTCTAAAGAGCAGCATGATTTCTCGCTGCCAGCATCCCTTCAGCAGGGACCAATACCACCGCTGTTTCAGATAGATGGTTAGGCCCAAATCCTGCAAATTAACCTGCACAGGTAGATCCCTGTGCCTCTGGGAATCTGTATTTAGCCAAAGAGGGAAAACTAACTCACAGGATCAGATTCTTAATTTGAAGCTGGACCACTGTAACTCACTATGACACTAATCATAAATGTCTCACCAACACTCTCTGCTCCCCATCTGTTTTATCTTATTAGAGTTTTATATCTCAATCCACTGGACTAGAGCTACAGCAGTCAAATTAAGCACCTGCATACGCCTGTTTCTGCAAGACCAGGTCCTCAGACAAAGGCAACATTTCTCTTACGCTCGTGCACATGCCTACGCTAGTCCCTGGATGTGAGCGCACAACAGAATGAAATGATTGTAACGTCCATTTCTTCATTTACTCCAATAGGAATCTCAATATTTTTCCACTAATCTAGCCATTTAAGCCAAAGAATAAACCCCATTCGCCTTCTGAAGTGTGGTATTTTCAAAGGAAATGACCTGTGTATCAAAAAGGACCTGCAAAACTAAAAACCTCAGCTTTAAAATTATTTTAAAGGAGCATTTGCTTCTTTATCGCGCTGTCACAAAACAATGAGAAAAATCTGTAAAATAATACTCATTGTAGACTACAAAGTCAAATCCACCAGCACCAACAGACCCTAAATTGAGAAATGCTGAAGTGGGGGGGAGCATCCTGGTAGAGCATCACTCCAGGCTTCCCGCTCTTCTACTCTTCTCCACACGTCAACTCGGTCACTGTCAGGGACAACGCAGTGGGGATGGATGGAGCTCTCTTTTGCTCCAGTATGACCATTGGTGCATTCTTACAAGTATCCCACAGAAAGAAGCCCCAAATATTTTCATGACAATGCCACGAGAACTAATCCTGGAACCTTACTTTTAATTACATTAAAAGACATGCATTGAAGCGTGAGGTTTTTGTGGGAGTTGGTTTGGGTTGTTGTTATTTTGCAACTTCTATCTTCTTAAGAAGAAGTGTGGTTAAGGACAAAACCAAAGTTCAATTACACTTTATCACATATTTCAATACTCTGATTAACACATTCATCAAACAGGTAGAGGAGGCAATGCGAGAAATACACTTGCCCACAAAGCAGAAGTGGGACAGACGTAATATTAAATCTATTAATCCTGCTATTTTCCAGAATTATCAGCACTGACCATGCTTATTTTCACTACTTACAGTAGAAGAGAACAGCACTGAAAAAAAAAATCCACAAAACTAAATAAAGTGTTTGAGAATTCTGCGTAAAAGAAACACTTCTGAAAGGCAATTCCCCTGTCCTCACCAGACAGACATAATTCTGAGAGGTGCTTTTGGCCCCTGGATTTGTGCTGAAATTCAGTGACAACTGGGATTTAGGGGAAGCATTCAAGATATTACAGATACTGGCATCCTTTCAAGAGTAGTATGCTGGATCATAATTTTCCTTCCCAAATTAGAGGTTAAATCTGTCAGCAGAAACTCAAACAGAGCCGGGATATGCAGGCTCTCAAAACAGCAGTGTCTTGCCTAAGATCCGATTGGCAGCATCTTTCCTCTTGAGAGGCTGCAGCTCATAGGACCTTTTGATTTCAAAAACCAGCAGACGCCGGGAGCTGGGAGCTACCTGTTCACTAATGGTATGAGGGGGGTCCCACCTCCCCACTAATACCTTGTTGTAAGGCATTCAAAATACATCTGTGGGCTGCATTAGGCACCACTGTCACAGGTTGCACACCCACGCATCAAGGAAAGATACTAAAAACCAGTTTCCCTTGTGTTCAGAAGTAAATCAACGGTAATTTTGGTAAGAATAAATTCGTGTCAACTGTTGAGGATTCACAAAGTAAAATACTCACATATAGCCTGAGTGCCTTGAAAATTCAAGTCATGGTACGGGTTAACATGAGTATTTAAAACTTTCAAAAGTATTGCAAACAATTACCACACCCTCAAGTCACAGATCAAATATTTTGTAGAGCTTAAATACATATATTTCTGGCATGAAGCACTTCTCATTGCTGGCAAAATTTCCCTGCAATTTCTGGCAATAGAGTTTAGAAGTTGACTGTAGAGTAAAATTGCTTTATTTATTAAAAATCATTCTTGATCTTACCTTTTAGCAGAGGCAGGGGAGTTAACTCAATAGGTTTGCCCTGAGACCTGAACTGGGAGGAGCTTTGTGACCTCTTCTGTCTGGCTTTTCTGACGGACTTCCGAGAAAATCCGTCTACTTTATCCACTGATGGAGGAGTAGTTGGTGCTGAGGACATATCCCTACTGAAGGAAAACAAGTGTTACAACTATATTCCAAATGGATGAAAGAGGTAAAGATTAAACTAAATTTTCCAGAATTCTTTATGCAGCACTCTCCTGCTGACAATCCACCCAGGTAGACCGTTAAGAGACTTAATCCACCAACATATGTACAAATTCTGTGGAATAAACTTGAACGGAACTGTGCAATAATTCTTCTCGCTTGCTTTTTTATCCGTGTTTCCCATTTGCCAAAAATCCTGCAACAGGAAAAATTCAGGCCCAACACTGACATTATTACATCAATAGAACTTCATACACCTGTAGACTTGGCATAGGATTGTAGCCTTAAACTGCACGTTCTTTGGGACAAAGTCATTTCAGGTCATTCTGCAAGGGATCATGCACGCTAAAGAACGGGTACACAAAAAGGTACAAACTTTTTTGGCACTGAAGTTATCAATATGCATAGGTAAAAAAAAAATAGGATGGAAGAAAAATTCCATTTATCTGCCACTCCCATATACAAGACACTATAGAAATTTAAGAAAGCATTAAAAAAAAGGACTGCTGTGCTTCACAATTTCACTATCACTGACAGATTTTCCATATTACTTCTTTATTCTCCATTTTAGAAATATCTGGTTATTTTCTTATGAGTCTCTTTGCACACGGTTACTTCACATTCTCACGTTTCTGTAAGAACAGCAGCGTGGTAGCTGTAACTATTCTAAGGGCACAAGCCAGACAAGGTTTCCAGAGAGAGGCAGAGAGCCAAAAAAGGTTTCTGCAAGCAAAAGTTTGTTTCCCAACTCTATCAGCTGGTCTAAGAAATAAGCATTGCTTCTTCCTGTAAGGCTTGCCTGGGTAGCATGCCTGTAGCTGATTCCATACTAGTAAGAAATACCAAAAGGAAACGTCAAACAGGGAATGAATCCATCCAGTTATTATATTTTACCAGCCTTGTCCTGTCTGTTAAAAAAGCCCACCACATCTTTGTGAAATACATGAGTAATACTTAAGGGAAATGAGGTAGGAGGAACTTAGGCCTACCTATTTCAAGCAGCTCTGTGTACAGTTAACTACACCGGCATGTGCATCTCTACTAAATCAACAGAACTATCTGCATTAAAAACACAATCATTAATAAGAGCAGCTCTGTTGATTCCAGCAAGGCTACACGCTCGTGCAAAGTTAAGTATCGGCATAAGCATTTGCAGGATCAGGGTCTTAGAACGTGTCCTTGGAAAGCATTACTCATCCTCAATGTCTGTTGACTTCAGTTACCAAAGTGAGTCGTATGCTAAAAGAAGTTGATTCCACAACATAGAGAGCACTTTTAAGTACTTATATTATTAAAATATTTGGTTACTCATATGTTTCATAAATTATTAAACCCATTGAAACAGTTATTTGGGTTTGTCTTTTGTAAGAAAAGCTTCTGGAAGTATGATTTATTGCAACAGTGTAAACAAGTTCCGAAAGCCACAAACTATTTCATGCAAAATTACATGTATGTGCACAAAATCTATCAAAAATAGAAGTATAAACTCCATAGCTTCTTCGAGGAAGCATGTGCAGCACCCAGAAGCTGAACTGTGCAGCTGGCATCACAATAACGAAAAAAATCTTACTCCATCTTTTTGATTTCTCCTGAGGTATTCTTTCAGTACCAACTTATGCTTCTAAATATAATATACTATCAGCAACATGAGCCTGTACCATAAACTGGTCTTGTTTATCATCTGGGGGGAAAAAAAAGAATGCCACCATCACCAGGGCATTCAGGCCCCAGTCAAGATTAATAAATAAAAAAGTCAGATAAACTGAAATAGAATGGTCTGTACTTTAGCAACCCACTTCTAAGCTTCCAACAGTCCGCCAAAAACCACAGACACAAAGTTACCTGTTACATAAACCAAATCGTGGAAATATCAGCAAAAAATATATTCTTAAAACCCGAGCTGGTTGGCCCTGTCTCATCTCACCGAAAAGATTCACCTCCTCATCACGTGCATCATTAAAATGTAACTATTTCTGCCGAAATGCTCGCACGCTCTCTCTAAATTAAATTACAAAAAGAAAATAATAATGGAGAGAGACACTAAAGTAGATCACTTAAACTGCAGGATCATTGTGTCAGCAAGAAGCTTTACTGACACTTCTCTGCTGTAAATTTAGTAACAGTTTCCCTAACCTGCTTTATAAATTATTAAAATCTAATTCTAATTCAACAAGACTACATCCAGCCTAACAACCTTACAGTAAACACTGATCTTTTTTTCAATCTCTCCAAATGAACATTCGCTCCCCTGAATACACGAGCACAGCGGAACACACCGTGGCGACGAACAGCGG
>VZZY01008833.1:128239-174330 GCA_013400335.1 Eurystomus gularis | reverse complement strand
CGGCTCGCCGTGGGGCCCCGCGGCCGGCCTGGCTGTGCCAGAGGCCCCGGAGGGACCGAGCCGCTTCGGGCAGGGCCCGACCTCCTGATTTTGCTCCCTAATGAGAGCCGGGAAGCAGCGACTTGCGCCTCGGCCACAGGGGTTTCTGCAGCGTTCGGGTTCCTCTGGCCTGTCTGGACCGTGTTGTGCTTTTTCTGGGTTTAAGTGTATTTATATGTACAGGTGCCAGCACAACAAGTGCTTGTAGATAGAATTGTTAAATGTAATAAATCTTATCATCAATTTAAATTTATTTACCCGATGGCTTGGTGTTTGGTAGGGTGTTTTGGTTGTTTGGGGTTTTGTATGTTTTTTTTTCCTCAAAATGTAACTAATAGTGTTAATATGACTACTATGTTTGAAAATACTATGCCTGATGTTTATGGCAGGTCTCTAAAATTCTGTTATGAGCAGCATCCCTCTTGTGTTGATAGGATCAAACCCTTCAGAGGTACAGCCATTTTTCTAGGAAATGAGCTGAAGGACAGTTGGGGAGCTGCTGGCTTGAATGGGTCAGTCATGTCCCCCGTTTGCGCACAAAGTGAGTGCCTGAACCCTCGGAACGTTACTGGTCCTATAAGGGATGCCTGGGTTTTGTACCACTCAGCTTGCAGGTCAGACTGGCAATCCCCCCTAAATTTTTTTACCTGTAGACTGAGCAATTTCACTTCATCTCTGCCCTCCCTTGTGTGTCACACTTTTTACACCTCTCAGTTACGCTTATTTCTTCTCGCTGTGTTGCCTCAAAGTCATTCACATCTTTTTCGAACTGCAGCACCCAAGACTGGACATAGTGCTACAGATAAGGCCTCAACAACGCCAGAGTCTACTGTCATGCCTGTCACAGACCACTTTCCTCTTTGCACATGCCAGTACAGATACTTTTGAGCCCGTATGATCTATTCACAATTTTGCTGACCTGTTGTACCCCTGCCTTCATTTCTGCTGACCTACCAAGCCAGTTATTTCTCCCTCAAGTAGACAGTAATGCTACTTGAGAAATTATTTACTGCAACAGCCCTAATGCTATCCCTTCATTTTTATTGTTTGGCAGATGGACAACCAAGCAGTCAAGCCATCTTTTAAAATATAATTCCCCATGGGTTTAAATCAGAAACCTACAGGATTTGTCATCTTTGGTAAATCAATTGCATTTCTCAGAAGAATTGTATTTAAAAAACAAAACTTGACTAAGACTTGAACAGGGCTATGGTTACAGAATGGTTATGTAAATCTAAACTCAGAGATTTGTAAACATTGAAAACTTTAAATTCACTTAGACCGAACCAGCTAAAATCCTCTAAATGCAAGCAAGGGCTGATAACAAAGAATGTAGGTCAAGGGGGGTTATACCAGTATAAGGTCAAATTTGGAAAGAAAAGTCTAACTTCCTGTTGCTCCCATCAGTGAGGGACAGACATGTATGTTTTGCTTTGTTACATTTACTTAATTCTGTTAATGGCATTTGTCAGTGACATACTCTTAATTCTCAGGTTTATTCACTGCCCTGTGCGCTGCTTTTGCTCTGAACAGTGCCATGAGCAGCTCGTACAGTTATTGACAGCGTGCTCTGCTGAAGGGACGTTCTAGCACAGTCTGATGGCCAGACTGGCTTTTTAGGTGAAGTTGAGCGTGTCATTTTACATGATTGTACTTGGATCTTCCCAGTATGAAATGAAATCCATCTTTGTAAAACACTAAAAATCTAAAACTGAAGCGTGCGATGTGGGTATTTATTAAAATAACTGCCATGGAAGGGATAAAAATCAAGACTGCTGCCCAGGTCCACACCGAGGTTTTCACTTTTCATTCTCTTTGCATAATAGCTATAGAAGTGAGTTTTTCAGTAGGGCTGAGCAAGCTGGGAAATAATGCATTCAGCTAGTTTTTCTGACATGAAAAATGCATCATGGGGTATGTTTTGTCCATTTTGATTGTGTAAAGCATTTTTATGATGTGTTTTATATCAGGTGATGTTTGTATGGTAACAATTCAAGAAAAATACAGGCTTTGCCCATGAATAAACAGAAATCTTACCTTTTCTTTATTACTTGGCCAGCAGAGATTCTGGAGTTGGCTTCCCTTTTATTTCCAGGTTGCTTTCTTTTTTCTACTTTGGCCCATAAAATCTCCATCTGTGAGGAGATTTAAGACCACAACATAAGATATGAATGTAAGCCTGCTAGTATTTCAAAGGGATGCTGTTACTTGTCCTCCTCCTATTCTCCGTTGAGCCTGTATTTTGTAAAAATTGCTTATATTTTGAAAAAAAATGACTTGAAAAATGATTACATGAATCCCAAGTAGAGATGGAGAAGAAAGTACTGTAAGTGTTACAGGTGCCTTACATAGATGAGTGTCTGTTTATATTTATATGTGTATTTGTATAAATATATAATATCAATTTGCAAGAATAAAAAATGAACTTTCACCAGATAAAGTTCACATGACCGACATCTCACATACATGTATGTAGGCATATATAGAAAAATATGCACACATTCAATACTTGCAGCCCTCCCTGAAGGTCTACAAGCAATAATAAGTTCTTTTGATCAGTGTTTCTCCACTGCTCTCAAAGGCACAAGCCAAGCCTGTCCCTTTTAAAAATGATACTGCCTTATTGTCCTACAAAAGAGATTTTTAAAAATAGCATAGAAAGGAACTCTCAGGGCCAGCTCGTCACCAGTTAGGCACTGTCCTTTTAAGCACCCAAACAGTCAGAACAACAGTCAAGAGTCCTCCAAATCAGAGATTTTGTACCGGCGACTCAGATTTGTGCCACCTCACGGTTTTTTGTGTGACTGAAGTTCCACTACAGACCATCTGTTATGGCCACCCAGGCAGGGATATGGAGCTCACATCCATATCGGCGTTGTGCTCTTTACATAGCAGCTTATCAGACAGGATTGCTGCACAGATACCACTGTGGAAGTCCTGCTCCATTGAGTGATAAACAGAAATGGATCTAGATGGAGCTTGTAAATGTTTCACGTAGCACATCTGACATGTATTTGTCTACAGAAAGGGTCACGTAATGCTCCATAAAGGACCTCCTGTATGTCAGAAGGAGCGTTATCAGGGGTGCCGTGGGAGTAGTTCAGATATTCCATATTCCAATAATAGTAAGCAAGAAAAGACTTGATCTCCCCAGAGAACTAATTATTCAGACCAGCAGGAAAAAAGACCAGAAAGGGAAAGAGTTACGGAGGAAGCAGCAGTGATGTTTGAAGAGGCAAATCAGTGTGCGAACAAGGCTTTTCTGATACATCTCTTAACAAAAATGAACACGGTGGAATTCTGCATCAGAGGAACTGTCCTGCTCCATCAACCTCATTGAATCAGCACAATCTGAGGGGGTTTGTTTACCTTCGAATCAAACTCATGTGGAATGAAAAAAACATTCTGTTTAGCCTATTTACCTCACAGTTGACTTCTGCTTTGTATGTTTTACATGTTGGGGAGGAACAGCAGGTCCAGCTTTGGGGCAACATTTGTAATCGCCACACCAAGTTCCTGTACTCAGAAGTGCGTATTACTCCTTGCCTAGCGCTCCTCCTCGTATCAGCCCTGCGATAACGCCGGCCGTGCCCTCGGGAGCTGCATTCCTGACGCTTGTGCGGGGTAAGGATTCTAGGGTCATAGACAGCTACCAGAATGGGAACTAATTCTTCCTCTCTGTTTATAGACACTGCGTCATTTGAAGTCTGTTTCTGTAGTCAGCATGGCAAGATAAGTAGGAGCTTGCTCGCCTCGGCAGCTGGCTAGCTGCCTCCTCCCAGCACAACACGGCTTTCACTTCTTCCCCAATTCACGTTTTGGTTCTGATTTTGTTTCCCCTCCCCCAGCATCTTAACTTGCCTTCAGGCCCCAGGCGCTCCTTTAAGCCTCCTTTTCTGGATTTTTTTGTTAACTTTCCTTCTCCTTCGCTGCCTGTTTGCCTCTGCCTTCTTCAGGCTTTGCAGTGTGTTCCTCGGCCAACCTCCTCTCTCCAACTGTCACTCCCCAACTGCCAGCTCTCCCCGCCTCCCCTCTCTCCCGGGGCAGTGCCCATGGGGCTGCTTCTGGCGCCTGAAACTACGCCTGGAAACATCGCCTGCCTGTGTGTTACATGGTCCCTGTGCCACTGGGGCGTGTCTGAATCCCAAGTGAAACAAGATCTGCTTCTGTTTCTTCGCTTTGTGATCAAGTCTCCTCGTTTCGGTTTTCTCTGCATGCAATGCATTGGAAGCCGATGTTGTGATCTCCCGGTATAAAGCCGTCCTCTTCAGATGAGCAGCCTCTGCTGTGGCCCAGCTTCCTACCTCGTCACACCCCAAAAGGAGCAGATAAAATGAGTGAAACAGCAGTGTGTGGTTAAGGTGTCCAGCAGCGCTCAAAGTGTATGAACTGCAGCTCTCAGCACTTCCCATGTCTTCAGTGAAGCACCTTCCAGCTCCCTCCCAGGATGGGGCATCTCTCATGGTTATAGCAGCAGATGATAAAACACAAGATCTTGCCCAAGTGCAGAGACCCTGAGGACAGAATGGTCCGAGATAAAGATATCTTGTTCTTTCTGTTATAAAAGAACAAGCAAGTATTTGTGGTTTGTTTTTTTTCAACTTGCTTTGTCTTTGTCTCATGGTACAGCTTTAACCTGTTAAATACTTTTAAATTTAAAGTTTTCAAATTAAGGCAAATGAAAGTGTTCCATAGTCTGTAGCTCAGCGTAGCATTGGTGGGAATGCTTAACATCAGAGGGAGTCTTACATCACTTAAATACATTTAAAATATAAGTCCCGCTGTGTTCCAAAGCTTGTGGTACGAAGCTGGGCAGAGGAAGGGCTGTACAGGTGCCGAGGGCACTTCCACCGAGCCTTGGAACGACTCATTAGGAGACATCCGTACAAAGCCGCTTGGAAAGAAGTAGCTGAGTGTTAGTCACGGGTCTAAGCAGAAATCCTCCTGGGAGTCTGCTGCGTGAGCAGGGTGTCCGAGCACAGCAGCGCAGCCCCCTCTGCTCCCCCCGCACGCAGGGGTGGCTGTCAGCGGTGTGGGTGCAGGCCGGGCAGCGCTGCTGTCTGCTCCCCGCCTGCCGATACAGCAGCGGAGACGTTCCCGTAGGGAAGCACTGGATGGAATCTCTGTGAGTGCTGCTGAAGTTGGAAGGATGGGAAAAGAGAGGTCCTAAGAGTGTTTTCTAAAATCTTCCCAGATCCATTGTCAGGGTTAAACAAATAAGATAATTTCACCACTGAAAAAGGTGAATGAGGAGCCTTGTAGTCCCTTCATGACTGTGTACAGGAATTACTCTGTGAATCATAGAGTCATTTAGATTGGAAAATACTTTAAGATCATTGAGTCCAACCATTAATCCAGCACTGCCAAGTCCACCACTTAGTGTTATTCAGCACCACATCTACATGTCTTTTAAATCCCTCCAGGGATGGTGACCCCACCACTTCCCTGGGCAGCCTGGTCCAGGGCTTCAGAACACTTTCAGGGAATAAATTTTTCCTAATGTCCAAACAAAACCTCCCCTGGCACAACTTGAGGCTGGTGCCTCTTGTCCTATCACTTGTTACCTGGGAGAAGCCACTGACCTCCACCTCGCTACAACCTCCTTTCAGGTAGTTGTAAAAGTGAGAAGGTCTCCCCTGAGCCTCCTTTTCTCCAGGCTAAACAACCCCCAGTTCCCTCAGCTGTTCTCAAGACCTGTGCTCTAGACCTTTCACCAGCTTCACTGTACTTCTTTGGACACACTTCAGCACCTCAATGTCCTTCTTGTAGCAGGGGGCAATGACTAGTAAGAAAGGACTTCACATTAAAAAAGCTATGAATCCTAGAAAAAGACAGAAATTGATTAGATGTAGACATAAAATAGCAAAGAACAACCTAAACAATCTCCTGACTAAGCAGACCACACAAAAATAGCTAACTGGAACAAGAACAAAATGGTGTTCTTCTGTGCAAGTGCTGGAAGTTTAAAAACTTAGCTGCAGAGATGGGAACATCCCACTTTAAAGGAGCGCATTGACAGAACTGATTTTTAGGAAACAGAGGAGGAAGGGTATTAAAGCCTCTCCAGTACTTGATGGCAAAAAGGCAAGAATGGCAAGGTTAGGAAAGGAACAGTGAATCATTGTACATCGTTGTACTGTTGTACAAATCCCGCCTGCATCCTTCCTTATCTTTAACACCTTGTCATTTGTATTTAGAAAAGAGAATATAGAGAAAGCCAAGCAATAAGAGGGCTTGGTACCATTCCTGCACAAGGAGAGGATTTAATACACTGGGGATCTTGAGCTCAGAAGTAAAAAAACTTCAGGCTGATTTTGATAGAGGTCTGTCAAGATCTTTGATGGAATGGAGATGGCTGAGTGAGTGATTTCTTTTTCAAAACTGGTTCATACTACTTGTTGTGTTATCTCGCAGGCTGGAATATTACAAGCTTTCAGGTCCTATTACAGAGACAAAAGGTATGAACAGGTTCAAATAAAAGAAAATTTAAAAAACCAGGTGCCCAAGGGCACCGAGATTAAATTGTCCTTGTACTTTAACAAGCCACCGTAATTGCAACATACATTAGATGTATGTTCATCAATGAGTTTAGAAGCTTATTTGCCACTAAATGAAAATGCACCACTATCAGCTGTAAAAATCTGTTCTATAGAGAAGTCTAGACACCAGATTTAGGGTAAGAGAACTCAGTAAATATAGAAGCATTTGAGCCAATGTAAAATCTGTGATATATTATGAAAAGACTTGGCATATTATCATTGTTGGGTGGCTTCTTTGACATGCTATCCAGTCCCCACACTTGGAGAATTTTCAACATTCTCCAGTGTCAAGTGGGTCTTGGAAGAATTCATAGCAAGAATCAATAGCCAAGACTTGAATGAGAGAAGATTAAAAATGGAGTTGAGATTTTCCCTTTTAAGAAGATGTAAGGAGGAGTTCAAACCATGATTTGCTCAGGCACCAAGCGGCACCAGCAGACACCTCTGGAAAATTCATCTGAAGCTATATTTAGTACATCCAAAGAAATTGTGGCTCTCACTTAAGCCATTTCAGCTCAAATACAGATAAAAAATAATCAGATCACACAGACTGTTCACTCAGCTTGAATAAATAATATTTAACGGAGCTGTGCACTTCTGAGTCATGTTTAGTTCTAGTTTGTGTCTTTCTGCCTCTGAGCAGATTCGTCTCTAACCGCAGTTCTGTAGGTGTACATCTGTACTTCACGTGTTCAGTCCATCAAAAATACAGCAGACAATGACATTCTAATCTTGAAAGCTTTTAGTACACAACGGCTAACAAGAGCCCTTCAAACAAGCTCTTCTCTGAAAATTTGTTTTAGAATAATTCCGATGTCATGCAGTTAGGGGGTTTTAATGATGGGCTGTTGAAATTTTTTTTTAGTCCTGTAATGTTTGTAGAGCTTGATTCTTGAAATTTTATCAACATCTGGTAGCTTCAGTGTGAGATACTCCTGGGCAATGCTGCTCAATGCCTGCTTGAGTACAATTTTTAAATGTGATTTTTTTTCTTTTCGCTGATTTATACCTAGGTCAAATTCATATTATGATCTTTGGTTCCTTTCTTGAAAACTCACTGCGGCTTCATTTAGGATCTTAAAATATTACATAAATCACATCCCGGAAAATAAGAAAATAAATTTTCTCCATCTTCTACATAAAACATCCTTTCTGAGCTATGAAGCTTTCTTCTGAAGCACACTATTTTCGATCCAAAATTTCATTCCTTAACATTGAAACTGTTCTAATTGCATCAAGTGTAATCCCACACCCACTGAATCCCACATCAGGCCCTTTCCCAGTGTGATCCAGCCATTTTTCTTTGAGATGTTACAGGAAGCGATGCGCTACCATTCTAATCCACAACAGTCAACATACCGTGGGGATTTTTTTCATAATTCCTGGTCACATTGCACTCGGCAAACTGTTTTGATACTTCAGTGCAAGCAATTTAACTTGCCTCCTGTTCCCCACTACAACTCACTGCTTTGCTCCGAACAAACGGACAGAATTACTACAAATAACCCGCCACAGCTTTCAGGCGGCACTGCTGCCTGTCCTCCCATTCTAGTCGTTTCTTCAAGAAAATGACCAACTAGTGTTGGTCCTGCTGGCGATCATCTGCAGGGTATTTCAACCAGAATGCCATGTATGCAGAATTCTTTGTTTTAGTAGCAAAAACGTTTGCCAGCTGAAGTGTTATCTGCTTATTGAAGCCATGAGGCGGAAATACAAGTAGGGTGTAGTCTGCTTTCAACAGAGAGTTACAAAAATCCTCATTGCCTCCTGGGAAAAAAAATATTAAGAGACATTTGCAGAAAAAAAGTAGGGTATCTATTGCTGCTACATGTTTCATTTTATTTGATTTAGTATACTTAACTTTTTCCTTTGTTGGCAAAAACAACCTTAGCTGTTGCTAATGCTGTTTGCCAGCGTCTCCATCTGCATCTTGGGTTACTTCTTGGATTCGTTCTCGGAGCGTTTGCAGAATTCCGCTTGCATCCTCTGAACTCCCGTGGGAATTTTTCTCCTTTGGTGGTGAACATTTGCAGCAGCATGAAGTTATTCACATGGTGGGTGACATTTTCCTGTAGCTGAAGACACCTGAGCCCAGTTCCATCTCAAGTGCCTTACGTGGCCTTGGTGATCACCGTCAGTGATATGGGAGTGCCCCGGTCTCATCTTTAGAGGTCTTGGATTCATGCTGTACGCGCCCATGATTCACTTTTGTCAGTAAAGCCAAATCCCCTTTTGGAGACTTTATCTGGACTAATCTCAGATCATAATTTTGCCACATGGGTTTATTTTGAAACTGGACATTTCCTTATCTTACCTTTTGTAGATTATTTCTTTTGGGAGTAGTTTCCATAAAGCGACTTGGAACACAGTCAGTTTAGTCTCAAAGTTAGTGCCATATTTTATCCGAATTTCTGCCTGGCCTGTTTTCTGTTGACCTTTACTTAAATAATTATGTATATGCATGTGTGCATGTACGTTATAATGCTTTCTATCATGCCCAAGTTCAATTGTGCTACATAAAACAAGCTTTTCTTTTGAGCTTAATGTCCCGGTTGTTTATTAGCATTGTAGCAAGTCTGCATCCACTGCACATCGGAATAAAAGTAAACATCCTGTGTTTCTCAGCCTTCTATAAACCCCAACAGATGGCTGCTGCTTTTACAAACTGCTGGATAGGATGGCTCACATTTCCCATGCAACAGACTTATTTCTGGAATCCAAAGCCAATATCTTCTTGCAGGTGGGAACACTGATCTAGCTGCAAAGCGGTTTAGCCCAAATCAGCCCGACACGGCGGCTCTTCATAGCCGAGACCCTCTTGCTTTTTGGAATGGATGTGCAGTGGGGCATACCTTATATTGCTGGTCCATCCAGAGTTGCAGGAGGACTGATAACAGTTTCCACATGTAAGTCATCAAGCCTAAATGCCCTTTGGGTCTGATAGAATCTTTGTGTGCTTGTTTTCTTCCCTCAGAATTAGTATTTTTTGAAGATCCGTGTTATTTTTTAGAATGACTGGGTTTCACCTTAGGGCTCAGAGCCAGTCCCTGCTCAGGATACTGGCAGGATCTGCAGGAGATGGTGTGCGCTTTCTGTACCTGGGCTAACATTCAGGAGACATATGCCACAGGGGTATGTCGTAGTGAGATGTCCCTGCAGCAGCCGCACTCTGATGTTGTCTGTGCTTAACCCCACCTCTGGTATCAAGGGCACTTCAATGCCCTGGTGAATTAGCAGCAACAGCAGCTTGAGGCTTCACTCTGTGTGTGTGTTCAGAGACCCATTCCCATCTCATTTTTTTTCCTAAAAAGATGCAGAAGAAGCAACAAGGGAGCTACTTTGGCTGCAAGTCTAGGCCAGTAGTCCTTGTTAAGTCTTAAGAACAATGTTGAGGATGCTTTGTCCTGGGGGAAAGGCAGTTCAGGAGTGGGCTTCATCTTTTCTTGTTGAAACTTTTCTCCATTGAATAACAGGTTTGGTCTCAGCCCCTCGTGCCCATTTTCCATTGCATGTTAGAGTATTAAGCATCAAAGAAAAAAGCTTTTGAAAGACCACCTTGCATTATTCTAGAGCTTTTGTGGGATGATCTTCAATGGGCTACGTATCTGTGAGGCTGCATCTGGAATATCATGTCCAGTTTGGGCTTCCCAGTTCAAGGGTGACAGGGAATACTGGAGAGAGTCCAATGGAGGCTAGGAGGATGATTAAGGGACTGGAACATCCTCCTTATGAGGAAAGGCTGAGAGACCTGGGGCTGCTTAGCCTGGAGAAGAGAGGCTGTGAGGGGAACTTCTCAGTGTTCAGATAAATATCTGAAGGGTGGTGTCAAGAGGATGGGGTCAGTCTCTTTTCAGTGGTGCCCAGTGATAGGACAAGGGGCAATGGACACAAACTGCAACACAGGAAGTTCCAGCTCAACATCAAGAAAAAGTTTACTGTGAGGGTGACAGAGCCCTGGAACAGGCTGCCTGGAGAGGTTGTAGAGTCTCCTCTGAAGATACTCAAAACCTGCCTGGATGTGATTCTATGCAGCCTGCTCTAGGTGACCCTGCTTTGGCCAGGGGGTTGGACCTCTCCCTTCCAACCCCTACTCTTGTGTGATTCTGTTGCATTCAAAGACCTAAAAATTATGCCATTTGTTTAGGAAATAATTCTGAAGAATTAAGAAATTTCTGATGTTTCTCCTCCAAATACACTATTTACCAAAATAGCTGAGTGCAAGCTGGTCTAGCGTTAGCAATCCTTGTGTACCTTCATCAGCCGGAATCTCTCTGATTCACAAAAACCTAATACACAGCAGGGGTACATCATGGGATATTTTCCTCTGTCACACGTACGCAGAAAGCTCCCCGTGGGTCTCAAATGCATATTTTCATTAAGGATCCAGTAGACTGGTCACACTCCAAGACCCATCGAATCTTTATAATTTCCTAAATCAAAGTTATTTACATTTCCAATTCCAATTCCAATTCATTGGTTTTTAACACACTATTAAGCCCAATTTCATTGAATTTTAAGGTGTTTTGTACCATGTTCATTGCACTCTATCACTTTATCGTTAGTCATCTTGCCATTCAATTCACTACTTTGTCATTTCAGAGCAACCCAGGAGGCAAGAACTGTGAAACCAGAGACTTTCCAGGTCTCTCACCACTGTTGTGGTCACAATGATGATATTTCTTGTATAAGCCCCCATGATGGGAACATCATCTTGGAGTAGTTTTTCTGTGATCAGAGTACATTGTTGGTCAAAATCTCTAACTAGTTTGAATAAGAGATAAGACTGCTCAGCCCATCTTCCAACAGCTTCTTCTGTTCCCTTGAAGAGAGACTCCCTACGTGGTTATGTCCATTTTTCCACTAATGGGACTAAGTGTCATTGACTGGTGTACGCAGCCAAAGAGTTTCTTGAGATGATGGCTTTTGTACAAATGGTTGTGTTCAGAAAAATCAATATTACAGAAAAAAACAACTCATCAGCATCTTCCATTATATAGTGAGGCGTTTCCTCTTGCTTTATCTTATCATGTGTCCTGGTCAAAGAAAGATGGGCACTGACATCAGGTGGCCTACCTGCATTCATTGAACACTGCCAATAATTTAGTGTATTTTGCTAATTGCAATATTCCAGTTCTTCTTTTGGTTCTTTAATCGAGATGAAAGATTTTAGGAGTGCTTGTACTGACCCCCCTTGCAGGTATAAACTAAGAACCACAAAGTTGTACCTACTTCTTGCCCTTTTTTTTTGCAATTTTTCACCACAGCGGTGCTTCTTCAGCTTTTCCACTGAGTTTTTCAAATTCAGCAAAAGCATCCATGAACCCTTCTGCCTGCTACAGTAAGACACGTTTATGCATGTAGATCTCCCTTCTCCTCTGGGAAGCTGGACAATGGTATAAACCTATGAAAACCAGACTAACTTTTCCACCTGTACAAAAAGTTATGGTTCTTGCACAAGTGTCCTTGAGTAAAAACACCACAAATTATATCAGTGCTCAAATGAGGCATCAAAATCAGTTATTCCTTCCCCAGAAAGTTGGATTCAAGTGGAAGCCAAGTCATGGGAGCATATCTAATTTCTACTGATGTTTGCTGTATTAAGAAGCAATGGGCCATGTCTACAGCCTTGCAAATTTTAAGTGGGAGAGAAGCTTCGTATGAAAATGAATTGTCATCACAGCCTGAGCCGAGAAGACACTCAGCCTTCTTGCTCCATACTCATAGATCCTGCATTGTCTGTACATCCTACATCTAGCTCGTGTTTTTCCCCCCCTAACTTGTCACTACTGGGCATGCCTTACAGCTGGCCCAAACCTGCTCTACCCCGTCAGGGGCTACGTCACTGCTATGAAGGATGAAAGCAAGGTCAAGCTAATCAAGCCCTTGAAGAGGGCAGCAACCTGTGTGGCTATTAAAGGTTACAGTAGCCGCAAACGGTTCAGGAGAGAAATACAAATAACCCCTTGCAACCATAAATAAGGCACATTCGCATGTGTTTAATTGCGCGTGCCTCTCTGAAAATCTGGCTCGTCATTCTTCTTCCCATGCCTCGCTCAGAGGGTCACTAGTGCCTGAAAACACTGAGATGCTAAGGAAGCCAATTCCTCGTGGGATCGTGACTCTGCTCCACACAGACACTTTCCCTTCTGTCACTTGGCATAACTCAGGATGTGACTTGAAAATTCAAAATATAAACCAGAGAGAGGAACCGGGGCCAAAAGAGCTGCAAGCAGAGTTCTCAAACCTTCCTGGTAAGTGAAAAATCATAGCATCAAAGAATCACAGAATGTTTCAGGCTGGAAGGGACCTCTAGAGGTCATCTAGTCCAACCTCCCTACACAAGTAGGGACATCTACCTAGGTCAGGTTACTCAGAGCCTCATCAAGCCTGACCTTGAATGACTCCAGGGATGGGGCCTCCACCACCTTTCTGGGCAGCCCATTCCAGTGATCTATCACCCTCACGCTAAAGAACTTTTTTCTAATATCCAACCTAAATCTATCTTTTCCTAGCTTAAAACCATTACTCCTTGTCCTATCACTACAAACCCTTGTGAATAGACCTTCCCCTGCCTTCCTGTAGGCCCCTTCAGGTACTGGAAGGTCAGTATAAGGTCCCTCCGGAGCCTTCTCTTCTCCAGGCTGAACAGCCCCAACTCCCTCAGCCTGCCTTCATATGAGAGATGCTCCATTCCCCTGATCATTTTGGTGGCTCTCCTCTGGACATGCTCCAATATTTCCACATCCTTCTTGTGCTGGGGGCTCCAGAACTGGACGCAATACTCCTGGTGAGGTCTCACCAGGGCAGAGCAGAGGGGCAGAATCACCTCTTTTGAGGTCCAGATGCCAGTCCTCTGGAGACACCACCCATCCCTCTGTTCTTGTAGCCTAACCAGAACCATTTCTTTGCAGCTTTTAACTTAGGAGGAAGTGGGGGCAAAAATACTGCAGTCAAACATACACGTGTTAGACTAAAAACACACCACTCGATGCCTCACTGTGTAATACACAATTCAGTGGGCAAGTTTCTTCCACCTCATAGTTCTCCTCTTCCTTTGAACTGCTTATTTAATTTCTCTTTCTTTCTCAGAATCATTTTCTCCCATAACTTTGCTTTTATTTAACACCTTTCAAATACAGTTATGAAAGTATATATTGAAATATATTTTTGTTCCTGCCGCTCTCATCTGTGTTACAAAAGCAAGTTTAAAACCTTCGTGTATTTGTGTGTCATTCCAAGGAGGAAAGAACTGTCCCCTGTTCTGTGCTTTACAAGCTTCTGCTCATTCCCGTGTCCCAGGATACACAAAGTTACTGCAGCTTCACAGGATTTTCCTGAAAATTGATCAGTAGTACACCTGAGCTAAACAAATGGCAAATACACCACAAGCACAGACAGACATCTTCCAAACGCCAAATCTGAGGTGTTACCTTTCCTTCAGTTCCTTATCGAACCCAGTGAGTGCTGACCCTCTCCCGGCATGGCAGTGAAGAGCAGGAGGCAGTGATATTAAGATATCTCTGGAACAGTTGCTTCAATAATGATGCATTTTCTTCTTTCTCCAGGTGGAGCACCTGGTTCTGCTCTGGAAGGTGAAACTGGGAGATTGCTTGCTTAGGGTCACACTGTCCTACATGTGGAGATTCTTTACTAAGAGTTACGGCATCTTCCCCAGCAATTGCTTTGGTCATTGCTCCACTACCTCTTTACACAAGTTGCTCTTTTGGTACTCACCAAATCCCTCAACGCCCCCTCTGAGCTGTTGCTGCTCTCCTGACCTGCTGCTATGAAGGCACCCAAGTAAACAGGGGAGCAGTTGCAAAACCCCTTTAGCCCCGTTGTGCAGAGGAGCTCTCCTCTGTAGTATTATTACAAACAATACTCAGAAACCAAGACAAAGACTCTACACAAGCTCGACTCTTTTCACTCCCAGAGCTGCACCTGCAGCATGGACCATACCCGCGGTGTCCTGGAACAATCCAGTGTTGCTGACAGCTCAGGTGTCACTTCAGAACCACATTTAGAAAGGTCAGGCTCGCGCAGCTGTTTTAAGGGAGGTGGCTTCATCTTTTTATCTGCTTGAATTTGAAGTTCAAACATTTAATCTTTCAAATTAAGGAAAGCTGAGGATTTATAGGAGTGTGGAGGGCATGATGCCTTTAAGAGAATTATTAAACTGAATTAACAAGAGTGACAATGTCTTAACTGGGAGGAAAAGAAGGGAGAAGAATTCAATGGAAGTAAATACTCCTGGCTAAGGTTAAAAGATCCATTCTCCTGCATTTTGTCAGTGAAATGAGTTTGAAGAGGAAATAAAGAAAATATTTATCAGTGTTTAAACTAAATGAGTAGTTGTCATTTCTTCTAAAGAAAATCCAATCTTAATTTTAGTCTTGCCAGTGCCATGGTCTTGTATGGCTGTAGGCAAGTTCCTGGACTGGTTAATTTTGGCCTCTGCCATTATAACGCACCTTATTTCCAATTTGAATGAGTCCAATTTCGGCTCCCAGGCATTCATCCTGTCATCCGTTGATTATTGTAATAAATACTGTTATTACCAGAGTTTATTCCTATATGCAGTTATTAACTGGAGAGCAGAGTCTGCAGCACTCACAGGCTGTTCAAGGTTGGATAAGCTGCCTCTCTACAACCTTCTGCCTTCTCTTCTGTGGTTTTCTGGAGAAAAAACTCATGGGAGAGACTAAGGACTACAGGGTCTTTTGGAGGAGAGGCCATGGAGCCGGCCTTGTGCTTTCTAGGGGATCATATCTGAACCTAAGGTCCCACAGCAGCACGCACCCCTCAGCAGACACCCATCTTTAGATGGCCCACACTCACGGGCACTTCAGAGAGACCATAAGCTTCCTAGCGTTATAATGTTATACAGGAAATAATTGAACTAACATTGATTTCTGTAATATACGACGTAAAAAACCACAGCATGCTCGGGGTGGGGGGTGGTGGTTTTTTTTCTCTCAACATTATGACCCCTGCAAAGAAGATACTGATGCTACTCTGTGTAGTCATCCCAACAAACCTGAATTCAGCAGTTCTCGCAGACGTGTGGCAGGATGAGATGCTTACATTTGTGGCTGTTAATTAATTTTACCACTAATTCTAACGTATTGGCAGAAGTCTCTGCTCCGCAAGAAATTTTAAACGTGGCTGAAGTCTGAGTTTTATAGATTTAAGACTGGAATTTTTCCATATGTAAGCAGATTTCAGCAGTACCCAGGCTGCATTATATACGGTACTTGAGTTAAAGTGCCACAGGTTAGGGAAACGCCAATTATTTGCAGAGTTCAGTCTGTTGTGTGTATTTCTGTGTTACTAAATGCAGCCTGTGTTGCTAAGTGCTCATTTCAAGCCAACTAAGGATTTACGACTTGCAGGTATGTAACGATACTGGCACTTACTCCTTGTTGCCTTATGGAGAAAGCAACAAATGCACAACTTCAGAAGAAGGAAAGAAGAGTAAAACAAACGTCAGGGAAGACATTGAAATAGGAATTTTTGCTCAAAACATTTAGACAATGTTGAAATTCATGACAAAGTTGTCTTAGGGAGCTAAGTGTAGATCTGGGTCAGGCGATGTTAACTGAGGACAGGAAGAGATTGGGAAGTTCTTAGTCCCAGATCAAAAACCCATTAGGTAAGTTTCTTCTGCACAGTCAGCCTGTAAGTGTAAAATCCAGCCGTTGCTTCCACTACCCCACTTACAGAACACCAAAAGCACCCTCAAAATGAGAGTGTAATTCTAATGATAAGCTAACGTTGGGGGTTTGGGGAGTCACAAGCATTTGTGTCTCACCATGAGAGCTGCCAGCTTGACCAACCCCATTTTATTTCTATAAAAACTCATTATCTCATTTCCAGCATCCCAGGACTAAGGGAATCCCCTTCAGTAAGCACAGGTTGAAGCAGGTTCATGGTGCAAGTAACACGACCCATGATACAGTAACACCACCCATCCCCTTCTCTCACAGGTGAGTCACGTACCGGTTGCCTCAAGAAGGGGCCCCGTGCAATCCTGGCACTGATGAAGGTGACTGAAGCCCTTGGAATTGCACGGGTACACCCCCAACACCCCGCAGTATTATTTTATTACAAAGGATTATAATAAACACATAGAGTATAAATTTTAAAAAGCATTCAGGGGCAGTGTTACAGCAAGAGATTTGTGAATTGGTCCATTTGCTGAAAGGGCAACAGCTGCTCTCACTTGAGAGCATCTCAAGAGGTGAGCTCTGCAGAGGTTAAGTATACGAGAGAGACAGAGGCAATACGGGTCTGTGCTTCTCAATTAAGGTTTTTCAGAAGGCTTTAGAGTTGGTTTCATATGTTTTCCATGGCTTAGGGAAAATCTAAATGTGTGCTTGTGGTGGGTTGACCTTGGCTGGACGCCACATGCCCACCAAGCTGCTCTATCACTCTCCTCCTCAGCAGGACAGGGTGTAGAGAAAGTAAGATGGGTCAAGAAAAAGGCAGGTTAATAAAGCAAAAGCAAAGCCCACATGCGGAAGCAAAGGAAAAGAAAATATTTATTCTCTACTTCCCATCAGCAGGCAGTGTCCAGCCACTTCCCAGGAAGCAGGTCTTCAGTACGTGTGGTGGTCCTCTGGAAGAGAAACTCCATCTCAGCCATACCCAATACACTACTAAAAACCACCTTCAACCTTCTTGTGAGAGAGGCTATGAATGATCACATCCATTTAAGACCTGTCTTGGTTTCTAAGAATGATGATTTAAAAGGGATTGTCATTGCCTTTAGGGCATTAAATACAACACTACTAAACTGTTAGCCACCAAACACACCCACTGGAGAGCTCCACAGGTTTATCAAACTGAAATGAAATGAAACAAAATTGTTTTATCATCTCCTCTTCCACAATGTACAATGGCAACCAAGCACAGCCTTGGCGCCTGCCCACACCTCACGCTGTTATCCCAAGTGTGTGTGGTATTAAGAGCTACCACTACTTAAAATCCACACAGGAACACTTCAACAGAGGTCAGAGGGCAACAGCCTCCACATGCCCCATGGTCTCCTGCTTCACAACATCTCCTTCACACCCATGCCTCAGGCTCACTGTTAATGCTCTCCCCCCTGGCTCTTTAAGGACAAAAGCACACAAATAAAACCCCAGCAAGATGGCTTTAGTGTCACCCATGATAAAAAGCCTCCATTCAAGTTTATCTCAGGGCTGCTGAGGATCACAGCCTGGACTTTTTGCTCTACCAACACTCTGACTCTCTCTGACCAGGTTTCTGCCCCTTGTGCTCAACCTGAACCACTTGTCGTTGGGCCATGCTCCACAACTGGGAATGTTTTGCCACCTGCTGAAGCTGTGTAGCAGTGACACAGGCGCTGCCGTGTCTGCTGAGCTGCCTCCAGTTTAAATTGAGCAGATCCCCCTTCAGGTGTCCTCCACTGAAGTGACAAAACTGCACAAAATGGGCGACGCACAACATTTGCAACATGGCCTCAGAGGTGCACAGCTGGGCAATGGGAGAGAATCATAGAATCTGGAATGGTTTGGGTTGGAAGGTTGGAAAGATCATCTAGTTCCAACCCCCCTGCCATGGCAGGGACACTTCCCACTAGACCAGGTTGCTCAGGGCCCCATCCAACCTGGTCTTGAACACCTCCATGGATGGAGCATCCACAACATCCCTGGGCAGCCTGTTCCACCGAGGTCAGCAGGGTTTTACTGGGGCAGTTTGTGCTCCAGTAACATGACACGTGCGTACTGGTGTGAAGTGTAAACAGGTCTGAGGGCAGAGCTTGGCAGAAGTCCTTACTTGGGGGAGAGAAGCTGAGCCAAGCACAAGCTTCAGCCCCAGGTCCCCACGGCCAGGCACAGCGCCTGTCGGACTGGCACAAGCTTGTCCATGCTTGCCTCCCACTAACGCTCGTTAGCAAGGGAAACAAAGTTGGTGAACAGAGCTGGCAGGAATCCTACCACTGCGTTTGCTAAATGGATCTATTAAAATGCAAACAGAGACCTCGTTGCAGGGCATCACCATAAAATACTACAGGTGCTTCCAAGGAGCACCTCCTTCTCCTCCTCGGTCCTGCTGCCTTTGCCACTGGCTGCCACTGCGCTGCTGCTCCTCTTGCATGTCTTGTTCACACTTATCTTGACTTTTCCTCCACCCTCCAAACAGCTGCCCACTGGGTCCTCTGAAGGCTCGTCGTTCTCCATCAGTCACCTACAGCACAGCACTGCAGCCCCACACCCAACAGAGGCATCACATCTCCTGCACGTTTTGGAGCCATGCAGTCTTTCTGCTTTAGGAAAATGGGACTCTGGGACCTTAGTGTCCCCTTGCCATCCCTACAGAAAAACCCCTGAGTTTGCAGTTTAGCTGTGATGGGGCACAAAACAGGCCACACGGGTTACACCCGTCTTACTCTTGCCTCGCTGATACACATCTAGTAGGAGTTTTCACCACCTCTTTGTCTGACTTTCAAATGAATACTTCCCTGCTTCTTCCCCTGCTGCCACCCCTGGATCTCCCCAGGGAAGCAACCACCAAGCCATGACTTTGTTATCTTTCAAGAATTCTTTAAAGCCATTCGCACATTCCCCTCCCTGCCATCCGTGTCCACAAAAGCCTGACAAAAGTTGGAAAGGGGCTGGGGAAAGGTTAGAGTTTTCTGGTTTTAGGACTGTGACTTGGCCAGCTGGTGTTCTCATCTCTACCCTTGCTTTTCTCTTCACGCACGGTTTATTCTGTCCCGTACATCAGCCGCCTGCTGCTTGTCTCTCTCTCTTCTGGGGTTCTAGACGTCAACAGAGGCTTCAAAGCTTTAAATTAACAAAATAAATTACCTCTGCTGGTAACATGGGCAACTCCAGAGGAGGCCAAAGCAGCAGCAGCCTTGTGGTTCTGAGGAATGGGAGACGAGCAGGAGTTCTTGGCTCCAACCCAGTTCTGGCACGGATTTCTTACGTGCGACTGGGGAGCTTTTTGCCTCACTTTCCCTGGGTGTAAAATGAAAATACAACACCCACGCTCCGTTTGTCACACAAACATTAGGCTCCCTGGCAGGACAGTTCACTGCCTGTCCACAGAGCGTGTCCAGAGCTGTTTATCTGCACGGGGAAGCCTCGGCCTCTGCTGCTGCCTTCAGCCACAAGGATCAAAGCGAGCAGGTAGGAACACGGCTTAGAAGTAAGTTAGTGGCCCCCAGAGAAGAGTTTCTTAGGCAAGCTAAAGAGATGCTGGTTTGTATCATTCTCTAAAAGCTGACATGTATTAGTGGTTTTCAAGACCGTTCAGCTCCTGAAATGTCTAATAATGAAACCGTCTTGATGGAACAGAATGAATATCATCAAGATGAAAAAGCTGCACTTTTAGAAACCTAGATTCTGCTCGGATTCTAAAGTTTGGAAGTTTTAATTTCACTCCTGAGAATAACTACATAACATACCTTTAAAAATGAGCTGGTTTGTTTCAGTTATACTGGAGATAATGACACAAAAAAACCCCAAAAACTTAAATCCTGTCTAAAATCTGGGAAAAACAGTCTTTGAATGACAGAGCGCCCTTTTCTTCCAGAAGATCAGCACTAGTTTATCATTCCCAGGATATATTTAGACTATTCCACTTACACAGTTGCTTTAATAACAGCCGTATTAAAACCTTTGCGATAGCTGATCACATTCACAAGCGATGTGTTGTTACCTCTCCGAGCACCATTTTAGGAGGTGTGTGTTCACCGGAGATCCCTTCGCACGTGCACGCAGGTACCACAGCAGCGGCTGCAGCTCCCTGCACTTTCCACTCTTGTTTTCAACCCACTGCATGAAGCCACGTGGCCCAAAACGTCAGCAAGCAAAGCCGTGCTTTTAGAGCGCTCCCGCAGTAACCTTCCTGCAGCTTAAGGATTAAAAACATTTATTTTAGAACAGTGAGTTTCCTGTTCCTTTGGTGCTGTCCCAGTGCTTGCGCAGGGGAGCCGGACAGTTGGAAACGGTGCTGGTAACTGTCAAGTTCACCTTTGCCTGAAGAACAGAAATAGTCCGAGATCAAGAAAAGCAAGGCAGGGAACAAATACAGGAGGTTCTTAGAGATAGGAGAGAACTTCAGCAACTCTTTTGCAGTAAGACGACCCTGGATTCACAGTAAGTTCAACTAAAAAAAAAAAAAATTAGGAAAAAGAATGGGAAGGTGACACAAACACAGCAACAACTACTCTTTGTTTTTTCTGCCATAGGCCAGCCACATGTCTACGCTTCATTCTCTGCCCCAGCAGAATGCTCTGGTTTGCATCCACACGAGCAGTCTAGAGCGAACTGTGGCCTTTCTTTGAGGTTCTGTAGGAGGGTTCATGAACGTGGTACGCATGGAAACCTGTGATGGACAAGAAAAACCTGCGCAGTAGCTTAACTCACCCAGCGCTGTGGAAAAAAAGTTAAGAACTTGAGGGCTTTTATATTTTGCAAACAAAAGGAAGTTCATTTCCTCTGCTAGCTCACCATAGCATTATGTGCAAAAACACGCCTGGAGCTCTTGAAATACCTTTACTTATTTCTGCATTTACCCAATTTATTTATAGAGCCATCTGGAAAATCCCGGCTTTTCATTTACAAGATACTACGGAGCTTTTCAGAATTGTTTAGTAAACAAAACTCTTGAAGAACACCCACACTTACATTGATTGAAAACTACAATCAAGTCTTGGGACTTCTTTTGGGGTATTTAAGGAGTATTGACAGGACAGCTAAAACGGCCAGATTAATGCAGAAGGAGGAATTCTCCACGTGCTGATTTCACATAAATCTAGCCATCAGCAAACGCCCTGTAAGGAACCCTAGATACTTCAGTTATGTCTCATTTGAACGCATCTTGGGGAATTCTAACAGTTTAGAAAGTAAATGGGAGCAAATTCTTAAATGAAATACAATAAATGTGCAGGTGGAAAACACATGGAACAAAAGTAAGGTGAAAACTGGGAAACACAAGTGTCCTGGGTGGCAGGTGAAGGTGCAAAGGGAAGAGAAGCTCTTGCTCACTGCACACGCCACTGAGCTAGCTCCTAACGACCTAGAGCTACAGTCCCCTCACTGTCTAGGCATCCTGGCAATAAACCACAACAGAAATGTTAAAATAATAACAAATAAATAAGGATTCGGGCTTATTTTAGCCAAGATGTTTTAACAAAATGCCACCATTCATTCCTTGGCCTGCGTGCTCCTGTTACATTCCTTAATTGCCTTCATACGTTCTATTTGCAACTGTTAGGGCTCAATAAATTCAACCCAACTATAGGAGTTGATTCCAACAATCACATAATCTTCTTGTCACTCTAATACCACACCCATTGAGAAAACTACCCCAGATCCTTGTTATGGGTTTGCTATCTAGAGGTATTCCTTCTGACCTATGTGTCGTTGCACGTCTCCATTTAGCAAAACAAGATTGGTTTATAAAAAGCTCATTTATTTCTAATAAACGTTAGGTTGTCTAGTGCTGGCCTCAGCTAGACTTTGATTTTTTGGGTGTGAAGCACAAATGCCACCTTAGCTGGTCCAAGACGCTGTTGTCCTTACAGGTATTGTCTCTGCTGTGCTGGCACAATGACAAGTATAATTGGTCCCTGCTTAGTTTTGTCAGATCTAATGCAGAAGCACAACTGCTTGGCATCTAGGTGCTCATTTGGTAGCAGAACTGCTAAATTTTCATGTTCAAGTTTAGGAAGCATTCCTTTTTTAAAGTGTAGCATAGCAAATGCAAGTCTATTTCTACCTGTTCCTACTGCAAATCTACCCAAACTTTTGAAAAAATACTGTACCTCAGCAAGGAACATCCCCCTACTTCCCTGATCCATCATCTATCAACTGAGACAGTTCACCAAGGTCACTGTTATAGTGAAGTCTTGAAGCTTCCTTCTTCAAATGATCTCCAAATTCCTGTTGGAAAAAGTTGTGCTCTGCATGCTCTAGATGCCTGAGTAGCAGAATTGTAAAGCAAGATTTGACATCTCCATGTACAAGAGTTCCCATCATCAAATTGTGTCAGCCTCAATTTCTTTGCTGACACAGTGACCAGCTCACACACCAGCTGGCGTCGTCTGCAGCACTCTGGTGCAGAGATACCCAAGAAACACCTTGTATTGTTACCAGATTCCAACACAGGAACGTATTTCAGAGGCATGGGCAGCTGGGCAGCTCCTGACAGAGCATCAACAGAACCAGAATTTCCCACCCATGGTCTCTACTTCTTCCTCCCTCGCTGCTGATAAAGAAATCACTTTTCTCAAAGACAAAGGGCATGAAACTCTGAACGCAAACTTTACATTCAGCAGCACAGAATAATTTTGGGCAGGAGTAATTACAGTTTAAGGTAGTGTTACAAACCCTTTATCAGTTTACCTTTCTGCCTTCATTCTTCTGAAATAAAAGAAAGAAATCAGAACCACTCTACTTGACTTGTAGCCCTCCAGCACCTTCCAGAAGTCCCAGGAAAAGTTCCATGAGTCACTTCCAGCTGTTTTACCTGCTAGGTGTGTATTCAATATTTCTTTAACCTGGATCTGAAGTAGCGTGCGTCAGCATACGTTGTACTCACAACTCCATTAGTAACTAAGAATTTCTGTACTAAAAACACCCAGAAAAGTTAATTGTGGGTCTGTATTTGTGCTTCAGCTGTAGTAGAGTAATATAAAGTATGCTACCTCGGACACAACAGCCCTCTGGTGATCTACTGTGTGTTGTGAGTTTCCTGAGCCTTCTTTTATAGAATCATAGAACCATTAAGTTTGGAAAAGACTTTTAAGATCACGAAGTCCAACCATCAACCCAACACTACCACGGCCACGAAACCATGTTCCAAAGCAACACTTTTTTTTTTCCACTTTTATTAAGACTTCCCCAAATGATCAATTCAAATTAGCACCAAGAACTCCCTTGAACTCCTCCCAACGTTTCTCACCGCCAGTTCTGAGCTCCTGTGGCAACAGGGCTGCTCAGGTACCACCGTTCTGGGATTCCAGCAGCACTGAATTGAGAGAATAAGACTGAAATTGATACTGAATTGAAAACATAATATATTCCTGTAAATATATTGGTGCCAAGACTGCAGCAGAAGTATATAGAATAGTATTTTCTGTCATTCAGTTTCCAGAAAAGTAGACAACCTTCAAAATACAGATTTCAAACTATCTAAAGGCATGAGGATGCAAGACTTGAAGAAATGCACGTATTGAAATCGGAGTAGGACAGAACACCACGACAGCAAGCTGAGGACAGGCAGTCAGCAGCAGCAACGGAAGTTAACCCCGCTCCACTCCCATTAGCCAACAGGTCTCTGCCGCTTTACAAACTGGAATGGAAAATGGAAACGGAAAACCTGAAGTTACCAAAGATCCTCAGTATTGGCTGTCAAGTTATCTGCAAATAATTCTGGTAAGGACCCAAGGACAGAGCACTGTGTAGTCACCTACAGATCGCTTTAAGACTGAACTGCTACCCTTAGCTGTCAGCTCTACACACTCACTTTCACCTTCCCTTTTTCCATGGCATTTGCAATCCCCAAATCCATTGGTTCCCGTGGGGTAGAGGCAGCAGTACTGCCTTGACCAGTGGCTTTCCTCACTGCCAGCAGACGTGAAGTCCCTGTGAGCAAACACCTTCTGCCTCTGTTGCACGCTTCGCTGCCAAATTGTTCATCTCGCAGACAAACAGGAACTGGCTTGTATGCTTGAAGGGTATTTATGTCTTGCATAATTTATTTAAGGTCCTATCCTGCTTCCATCAAGCTCAAGATCAAGCCAGTACACATATTTCAAAGGTAGAGGGTCCAACTCCTTAGTTGAGGAGCTCCACTAGACAGACCCCCTGTCAGACTGCTGGCAGGGGCCAACCTCCCTTTCTTCCTCCCTCTCTCCACTCCCCCGCCCCTACTTGGTGTAACAAGAAGTGCAGACCCCAGCAGACTACGTACAGGAGCGGAGAGCTCTCGGGGAAAAGGGACAGGGCTGATCCCCCTCCAGAAAAGCCGGTATCAAAACACAACTCATTATTGCCCTCAGAAGAAGACCAAGAAGCCAAATAACAGAAGATCATTTTGAAGGGATGGCGAGAAGTCACTCCAAATGAACCACAGCAAACGCAACAGAGCTTTGTCAGGTGGGCCAAACGCGTTGATTCTTTCAGGAGTACAAAAGCTTTGCTGAAAATCTGACGCTGCAACGAACCACATCCACACCGAGCCCCGGTGACACCTGGGCTGGGCTCCACCCCAAGGCAAGGTGCCCCACCACGAGGCACAAGACGCAGCTATATAAGTGTGGAGGTGCCCGGCTTCTGACACCCTTAAAAGCCTTCTTCTGAGTCAGCACTTCACATGACAGAACGCATTGCTTCGTAGAACAGTAGAACCCACAGGGCTACGTAAGATTGCTGGCCAAGAGAGAGCTGTCATTCAAAAGCACAGCATAAAGCTTGCACTTTACGTCTTTACAATGTTTTACTGTATCAGCATCTTTGCTAATTAAGACTTTAAAGTAGGTATGCAGTTATGTCCATCTGAACACACAGGACACGTGCCATACACTATTTGGCCACAAAATGGCTTATGCCTGACAGCTGACTAACTACATTTCACCTATAAATGAATTCGTATCTTTATTTAAGTTTGCCAAATAATTTCTGCCATCCACCCAAAGCGTGGGTAAAATCCTACAATCTGCTGGAAGAGCTGATAAAGTTCCCCACCGGCTCTGAGACGTCATCCTGATATGTCTCCTACTTGAAGAAAACCCAACAGTACTTCCAGACGAGGCAGCAAGTCCATGTTCAGTGGGAGCACACCTTAAACACAACAATGGTGAGCGTGCAAGTGTCGAGTTTTACCTACAGAGAAAACGGAAATTTAGGAATGTGCCAAATATAAGTTTATTTTCACGTGTTTACAGCCAGATAATCTACTGCTGCTCAGACACACTGTACAGCGGGTTTACTGTCAGCTCCCAGCACAGGTGGACCCTGTTTTCTGCACTTGGGCAGTCTATCTGGATTTTTACTTCTCATTTACTGGAAAAATCTGATACTGCTTCCGGAATTAAAGCTTCCCCTGGGGTTAAACAACTCACACAGTGATGATTTCTGAATGCCTGCTACTCGCGCATAGTTTCAATTACATAACTTTTATAAAGGTCAAGTATGTTTCTTAACAATGCTGAAGCCAACTTACAGACATCAAAACTAACCTAAGAGATTAAATACGGTCAGACAAGTTAACCTGCCTACTTTCAAGTCTACTATTATTTACATGATTACAAACGTATTTTGACCGTGCTCTGTGGTCTAGGAAATAGTATTTGCTGTTTACAAGAAGCAAGCAATGCTAATTACTCGTTAACGTGTGGTTTCCATCTATGTTTATTTTATGGATATTAACCTGAAATTAAGTCAACACAGAAGAAGAAGAAAATAATTGAGCATTTTCAAAGGCCACCCAAGCCTGAGTCTCCTGACAGCTGCTCTACTTTTGCAGGATTTTAAGATACATACGTATATTTTTCCCCTTCCGTTGCTATTTATGTGGGTAAGAAGTAGAAATAAACTTCTCGGGGAAAAGCGTGGCTTTAGCTGTGATGGGTAGTCAGTGTTGGGTTAATGACTGGACTTGATGATCTTACAGGTCTTTTCCAATCCAGGCAATTCTGTGATTCCGTGTCAATCCAATTCAGATGCAAGGTAACAGAGGCTGCATACTTCAAACACCAGAACTCCCACCTCTGCTGCTTTAGTTCAGAGTCGGCAGAACAATCAGAATCTTGCTCAGCAGACACCTGACAGCAAGCGGAGGCACCCAAAGCTCCCTCACGGTGCATTTCTGTACACAGCACACAACACTGTCTTCCAGAAATCAAGCACTAGGCCCAATGACCTTACTCCACTGCGTGTGTCGAGGTACCAGGAAGAGTGGATAAGTACCTAAAAAGGACATTATTTATCACACTTGCAATGAAATAGGTCTCAGAATCTTCCTTTTGTTGCCCACCCCAACTATGGGTACTGAATCAAGTCAGGCCCATGAGGGCACCACAGTGAATTCAGGAGGGGCCTGAAGCTTCTGAACTCAGTTCAGCTCAGTTACAAAACTGAATTCCACAGAAACAGGCAGTAACCAGTGACCTAGGTGAATAAATCTTGAAAGGGCACATGATCCAGGTGCGTCATGGCCCTGGCACTCGCTGCCCAAGTTGTCTCAAAATAGCACAAAATAATTTGAAAAGCAACAGATAAGGATGTCGAGTGTAACTTCAATTTAACACAAGCAATAAAAAAAAGTTTAGAGAAATGTGATTTTAAAATTGAAGCTGCACTTTTAAATACCCAGCAGTAACAAAAGCGAGTGAATCATCTTAATTATCACCAACAGGCAGACCCAGAACAACTCTGGATCCATAGCTGTGGCTGAAGGACATTAACAGTTTGCAAACATATAATGCGGAAACTTGATACTTCTGGTTGAAAAGGATTTGGTTCCACAGATGATTATGACAACTCCAGAACTGCTGTAACCTAATAGCAGAGGTATCTTCTGTACCTGGGAAACTGTTTCTGAACTCCAGGTTAATCCTCTAAACTCAACCGTTTTGGTACAGGGCAATTCTTGCACCACTTAACAGGCGTTTGCTGGAATACTGAAACAAAGCTGTCCTAGTGAGATGTCTAAGCATAAAACTCCTCTGCAGAGAGAAACTTTTCTTAAAAGGACGCACACTAAGCTCTAAAAAGTTTTGTTAAAGTCTCCTCATGTTGGTCTCTCACTCCAACTACAGCCCCAGAAGGCAGTGGTCATTTTTGGCATTTAACATTCCCACTTAGCGCATGACACTATCTGATTTCAAACGTAGGATTAGGGATTTTCAGCACCACTGGTGTCATTAGACCTACTGATTTCTTTAACCCACTGAAGATCTCCCCAGTCTTCCAGGTGCACCCCTCTGAGATGTACTTACCAAGAGAGAATGAAGCTGCTTCCAAGATTCTCAGGTATTTTCATGCAGGAAATATGCCCTAAACGATGCCAGTTTAACAGTTCTCATACACTTAAAAACGAGGTGCTTGGAATCACGTGTTCCTGTTTGGTTGAACACATTCATCTCTTTGCTATGACAAATACGGCTCTATCAACTGCTTCTTTATGAGCTTGTTATGAACCAGTGACATGACAATGCAAACCAATACTTATTTTGTTTCATCAAGAAGTGATTCCCTCAGGCACCAAGATGTGACATAAAATCTTTTAATACACCGAGCAATTTCATTAAGTTCTCTGTAAAGAAGGCAAAACACAGAATGAAATATAAAAGCTTTTAAGACATGCCAGGGAGTTCCAGTGGCAAGGTAACAAATGACACAAGCCACAGGCCTGCATTACGCATTAGAAATGTTGGCTGAGATACCAACCAACCACAGAAACGTTGTCATAGAATATTATTTAAGTTCTACTGTTCAAGAGCTCAAGAGCAAACATTTACTCTTTTCTGATTAATATTAGCAACTTTAAAAAACAAAGGCATTCTTCTGATGACTGAAATACATTCCCAGGTAGAATTTAAGCATCACAGTCCTTTCCACAGAGTATCTCCACATGAAGCACAGCCAAGTATTGCCTGAGAGACCAAACACCAGGAAAACTCTACTCAGCAGAGATTCCCACTTCCAAAATTTTACTTTTTCCTGCTTTCAAGGGAGCTGTTGTGAACTCTGACTCTCTTCTGCACAGAGGAGGCAATCTTCATAGATGTTTTCTTTGTGAGGGACCTTTCCACAGCTCCAGGTTTCCATAGCAACAGCTGAGCATCCTCTCCACCCGTCAACAGACACTCATCTGTCAGGTTCCAGCAGAAGGAGCGAACAGTGGCAGAGTGTCCTCCGCAAAGGGTACCCACCAGGCTCAGTCCATCAGTGCCACAACTGATGAGGTGAATGTTTCCCGTGGATGTTCCCCCAATAAGAAAGAGTTTATCGGCCTTCTCATGGTACAAGCCACCTACCAGGTAATGCAAGGCGTCATTTTCAATGCGGACCGCATCTCTGACATCCAGAACATGCGATAATGTTATTGGCTCTTCAGTATCTAACTGAGCAATGTCCCACCAACAAAATCCCTCATCATGTGTCATGCAGTAGACCTGTTTATAATCTTTCCCAGACCAGCCAGTAAAACTTACTGACGAATCTGAATTGCACGTTGATATCAGAGCATCATCTTCATTATCCTTGTTAATGTCGAACACATTAACCAACCCATCAGTTGACCCAGAAACTAACAAATTGGGTTTGACAGGATGAAAACAAATTGTAGTGATGTCATCATTATGACTCTCAGAATAGACTCCCAAGGGTTCTTTAGTCGCACTGGCACAGCTTGTAACACCTCTTGCATCCCAGAACACCAGAAACGAGTCCTTTTCAACTTTTTCTGTCCCAGCACAAATGATGAGATCACTACAGTTGATATCAAAACTGATGAAAACGTTGGAAGGATAGCCGCTAAATATCTGCGCAGCTTTCTCAGTTGCTAAACGAATATCCCAACATTTCACTGTACCGTCACTGCACGCTGAGAACACTACGCTGTCACATGCGTGTGCAAATCTGACTCCATTAAGTATCCCAGGACAGCTACTGTACTCCCGCAGGAAGGTTAATGTTTCCTTGTTATATACCCTAATTGACTTATTGGAACAGGAAACGGCCACAAAGCGACTGCTCTCAGATTGAGCAGGTTTGGAAATATCTATATCCAGTAAATAAGCAGGTTCCTTGCTGAGCGTAGAGCGTTTTGCTATGCGCAGACTAGCAAGCTGCTCCTCAATCTTCTCCACCGCGCTCATCTCAAATACTGTTCCTAATATTGTCAGAAACCTGAAATAAATAAAATCCAAGGTGAGTTTTAATTATAACATTCTGCAATAATATTAGCTTTAAAAATATACATGAAAAGCACCTTCCACAAAGGTAACACATAAAGTCAAAATTAAATTATCCTGATGTCCTATCCACTACGACTTCATTTACAGAAACAGAGAACCGGAAAAGGCTCCTGAGTTAAGGAGTCTCTTGTGACTATATCATATAATCCCCCTAAAAGATTAAATAGTCTATCTGAATGCCGTGAAAGTCACTTAGCTAAATTTGCTTTATTATTTTTATAAAGTAAAAAGTAAAGCGATGTTCTTTCCGAGTGGAAAGAAGATGAAGATGAAGTCATCACCACTAAGGAGGAATAGCTTTTGTTCTAAGAAGTTGCTAGGAGGCACAGACCACAAAGAGCTGCACCAGTACACTGCAGGAGTCTTCTCAGGTGAACTTTTCTGCTGGGGGACGCACAAAGAGTAGGAGGAGAACAAGACCATAATTACATAGAACTACAGTCTGAAATGGCCAGATGAGGTAAATTTTACAAGTATTTAGGTGCCCAATGACGCACATAAACACCTGTTGGCCAACCACAGACCACCTCAACAGGCTACATGACATCAGTGGAACTTGCTGGAACTAAGCACCTTTGGCTTTTTAATCAATTCTCCTAAAAACCTAAACATTTTTTGAGCCTCCTATAAAACTACAGAATGCTGCCTCTTAGGGCAACTGATATAAATCTTCCCTTCTGAGGCAATTCTTCTCTGGCACTACTGAACTCTCCTGGAAACCCAAAGTATGTCAGTGACGTACACAAATTCAGACTTTGCCAAGCAAAAATCAAAATTGAACAATATTCTCTCAATCCTCTCATACACAGATTTACTTCTAAAAAAAGGTGTGTCCCTAAAAATTGAATTAAAAAGAGTTCTTTCTATAACACACAGAAATTCAGTTCTGTAATTGCAGTAAAGGCTTCCACAAATTTAGAGTCAGAAAAAGTACAGAAGCATTTACATTTAAGAGAGAGATTTGCATCATAAACAACACATGGTTTTAGAGAGTTCACAAACTACAACCATGTTTAGAAGAAAGATGTAGGTGGGGTATGTTAAGTAAACATAACCATCCACATGAATGGCTCCTGCTTAAGTTACAGGTTCAACTAGACTACTCTTCTGTGTTAAACAAAACAACAAAAAAAAACCAACAAAAAAACCCCAATGAACATTGAGGGAATCACAGTAGGTTCTAGGCGGTCAACACTCCAGTGACTCCTCACTGGTCCAGGTAAAGCAGCACTCAAAAATCTCCTTATTTTTTATTAAGGACTAGGCCAGCACCCAACCCTAGTTACCACATGCATGAAAGGACCATTTAAAAAACCAAACAAACAGAAATGGAGCAAAAATCAGGCAGATTCAGAATGCAAGAAAATATCCTCATGCATTCCCAGCTATCCTCTCACAAATTTTTCTGCAAATTCATCAGGCTGGAATTTTAGGGACGGAATGAGCAAGTTTCCATGTATTACTTGTTTTAGGGTAATTATTTTAACAGTCCATGAGGGACCAGCAACAAAGGAGAAGTTGCTCTGAAAAAACTGCATTCTGCTCTTTTTTTCTTCTTGGCGCTGTTTGTAGTTCCAGGGTTTTGCCTTCCCTCCTCCTCTTTGGTACATACAAATATTCACGATGCCATGTGACAAACGAGCAAATTCTTAAAAAACAGCTTAAGTAGGCACACCATAAAAGCTTAATTCCCAAGTCACAAATAATCTCACTAAGCTATTTGCCTCAGTAATATCCTGACAATGAGGTCCTCAGGTTAATCTTCTACATCAAAGCAACCTTTCAGAGCACATCTACAAGTAGTTTTTGCCGTAAAACGCAGACATCCTGTGGAAACTGCTTTCCCCCCAAGAGAAGAAGTTCAACATGTTTTCTGGCACTAGCCTGCACACAACCCTACCCACAGAGCTTGCTCCTTACTTACTTTCCTGGGTATGTCCTCAAATGGAACACGCTTTTACTAGAACTGTTACATAAAGTGGACTGTTCTCGGGCACCGCTGGCTGCGCTGCTCAAACACAAAACTATTAAACTCCCATGCAAATAAGTAATTTAAATTTAAGAAAGAAAATATTTTAATATTATTGATAAGGATGGCTTCTACTTAATCCAATTTACTGAAGAATTACAATGGAAGCTTCTATTTAAATACCACTTCAAAAACATGCTTGAAGGTGGAGAAAGGAGTTTTCATAAACCAGCTATCCTGTAGTGCTATGGTTACTAAAAAAATTGGGTTCTCTCTGTAAACTTTTTGTAAGAAAAATGTAGTTTTCCAGACTGACCTGAATTTCAAGCTCTAAATACTCAGCCTTTTTAGACTCAAAAGGCCAAGTAAACTCAAAAAGACATGTTCCTGACAAATGTCATCCATTTGGAAAGCCAGCTGCAGTTGTTTAAATATTACTGAGTTTGACAGAGAGTATTATTCAATGAGCAGTTTCTACAGCACTCACGGCAGAGCTTTTACTGCTGGGGAGGGCGAGGGAACTCCACAAGTACCCAGAAGTTGTAAAAAGCCAGTCTGCAAAAGCATGTTCATTCAGATTTAATAATATTTTCTGGGAAATAAAATTAGCCCAAGATGGCTCTTAAAGCTTTTACTCCTGAATGACATAAGTACAGCTATTCCGAAATACCAGAAAAAGTTGTTCATGTTTCCAGATAGATGTGCAATTTATATCATCAGGAAGCTGGAGGGTACGGTTTTCAATTCTCTTTCTACTGCAACAACTAAGAAGCCTTAAAATTGCATTTGATGGCAGCCAGGTTTTTGCTAAAAATTCAGTAAAATGTCTGCCCTAGTAAGAAAGTCTTCAGACTATTATGAAATTGTGATTGAAGGTTATATAAACAATTCATGCTCAAACTTCAGGGTGTAGCTGCCAGCCCTTCCTTTTCAGAAGGGGAAGTCACTGTTGTATTCTGATGGGAAAGTTTAAATGGCAGGAATAGGATCTGTGTTAAATTTATGAGACAAATAGGAAACAATGGTCTTCCAAACACAATAGAAGATAACTAAGCACTGGCCTGCAGCCACCTACAAAGCACATGGTGCTCTGCGCCGCAGAAGCGAAGCACTTTTAGTTTAGCACGCCTTAACTCCAACAACACGGGTATCTGTTTTGTTCCTGCCACAAAGAATCCTTTGGCAAAGTCAGTATCTTTGAAACCTGACATACATTGGATGTAGCACAACAGTCAGTTGCAATGATCATGGAGGAAAACTGCTCATGCTACTGCGACAAACTGACACAAAGACTTTGCAGGGCACAGACGGTGTGCTCTTGAACTGTTCCAGGCTTGGAAGAAATTGCAGAGAGCACTGGCCAAAGCCTCTTCTTTCTCCAAGGTATCTCCTTTGCTCAGAATGCGAGTTAGTTAATTAAATTCAGGTTCTTAACTTATTCCAACTCAGTGGCCCATGGTCTGGTCTGGATCTACAGTCTCAATATAGACAAAATCCAGGTGATGTTCAGGTGTCAGGAAAACACCACCACTTGGATGACATACGAGTAAGTGGGTGAAGGTGCCCAGCTATGGCTCGTCCCATGTGTTTGAAACACAAACCCCAGCCCATCCTCAGCGGCCACCATTCTTTGTGTGTAACAGCTGCATCGCTCATCTGCACCCACATCTGCACCCCCTGAATGAGGTGAAGCCACCGTCTACAAATTAACCCTGGAACTTCTGTGTGATTGTATCTAGCCCTCTGGAACTATAATCATGGGAGCTTTTCTGTGAAGTGACATCACAGTTACATGCCACCCCCGCACAGCCCCTTGATATCACAACTACCAGAAACAATAAGCTTCTGCAAGGACGCTCAAAACTCATTATATCTTGGGAACTCAGAATAAATACAGTACTCTGAAATAACCTGAAATATTTGGATTTCCAGGGCAAAGGCTTATTTAAAAAAGCAATAAGCTTGACTTTTAGAATAGAAGCCCCAAAGCGGAAAGGGTGCCAAAGAGGCAGTCGCCTTTGTTACGTATTTCTCACTAGTGCAGTGTGGAAACAACCACATTGCAAGACTAGAAGCAAAGAGCGCTGAAAGCAGGCGCTGCCAGTGACAGCGAACTGAAAGGTAAGCACCTAATCACACAAACTAAACCTTTAATATTGTCTCAGCATATATGGCTGTGCTCTTTGTGCAGCATTCTAAACGCTGTAGTCTCAACTCAAGCCAACAAGCTCACGAGTCTGCTTCAGTCCAGCAAGTTTTTCGAAAAATAAGCCAGCAATTCATAAGTTATTTTCCTTCTCCTTTCAGCAGCGTACACAAGACGCTGCCAAATCGCACAGTTCTCACTTCCAAAGGGGAATGTTAGCTCAACAGCACACAGAAACGTAAAATTATCTCTCTGAAAAACACCGTGGAAAATGTGGGAGAAATGGATCTTTGCCCCAAAGATTTAAACAGTAATGTAAGAGTAACTTAAAACACATAATAAAAATGAAAACAACCTGTAGTTTTGGCAATCTTCTCTGCAGAGGTCAAATACCAAAAATAGCAAGGGACTCAGGCAGCAGTAGATGAAATCTTGCACTGCTCTTTCCTACTATAAACAATGCAAACAGACCCTCCCTTGATTTTCACCATTATTAAAAGTTCAAGAACAAGCTAAGAACAAACCTGGAGCTCTGGGCAGCGGAAAGCAATGCACGCATGCAACATGACATGTGGTTTGCATTTTAAAACCAGCGCACAGGGCGCAAGGTTGGCTGAGGAGAACGCATTAGTACGTGGCACTTCACTAAAGCAAAACGCCTTCAGAGACCTCTCCTCACTGGCACCACTTCACAACAGAAGATGGAGCGGCCGAATGATCTAAGCGCTGAGGGGAAGCCCAGAAGACCCATCAGGTACGCATCATTTCTGCAGGATACAAACTCCTAGAGTGGATTTTGTTCTTTTACCAAAGCAGAGAGAGAAGGTGTTTTTCCAGCATTCCCACAAAGCCGTTTTAAGGCAAAGAGAACAGCACCTAGGCTATCAAGCAGGAAGGGAGTAAGAGGTGCGAGCGCGCAGAGATGAGATGTAAACTGCCAAGAGAATTATTTCATCCTTTCAGATCAGCTACATCTCACTTCCAAACGTAAAGCACAGCAAGAAAAAAACTCTATGGAATGCTGCATTTCAAGTACAGAGAAAAATACTCTATCAAGAGAGCAGAAAGGAGGAAAAAGATAAAACACTGCCACAACAAAGTCTATGGGAAGAGCAAAAAAAAGGAGGTCTATCAAACCATCTGCTTTCCATTGAATCAATTCCTGCCTTCCCACCAGTACAGCCACTGGGGATACAACCCTGTTCAGCAATGGAGAGAAGAGCTGTAGGTGGGACAGCGAACCAAGGAAATGGCCTTACACAGCAGCATTGGTTAGAGGAAAAAAAATAAGAGTCAGAGCTAAGAGAGAGCAAAGGGGAAAAAAAAAAATTAAAAAAAATCACAGGTGCTCAGTACTCTGGGATTCAATAATTTTATAAAAAGTAAACTACAACTTCTGCGCACTCATCACATAAGCACTTGTTGTCAATACAGAAACAAAACCTCTTGTTGAATATTATACAGAATATCCACAGAGAGATAACAAAAAACCACCTTTTGGATTGGACCAGGCATAGTTTTAAATGCGTAAATCCAAACCCATGCACTGAATACAGTCATCAAAACCAAACTTTAAAAATTAAGTTTTTTGGTGTAAGATTTTGCATTCCAACCAGAAAGACCAATTCTGATTTTGCATCCAATGCTGGAAAATATGGTGGAGGCAGATGAGATTTAGAAAATATAGGTATTCAATGAGGTCCAAACTGCAATGAATGAACATTCAAACTTGAGCAACTGAAAGCCTGCTGATACAACTCTGTGAACCAAAAAGATGGTAAAGAGCTGCAAAGGACCCAGATGACAAGCCATCATAAGAAAAATCCAGGTGTAGAATGATTCAGTGTACAAAAAAAAAATTCAAAGAAGCTAGAAAACACCACACAAATCTATAAACATGCTCAAATTACCAACTTTGGCTTCAAATCCAAGCCAACATTTTAAAAATCTGATGGTCAGATAGCTAAACTACCTACTCCAGAACAATTTAGGAGACCTCAACATAAACCACGGGAAACACAGTTTCTAAATACTCCAAGCAGCTGTGTCAAACTTTGTTTCAAACACTTTTGAGGATTTTCCTTTTTCTGTCTCCTCTTTTCATCCAATTCCATAGTAGTGACACAGACCGTCTAAGAGAGGAGCAGCAAAGTAAGCTCTCAGTCACCAAAATCACACTGACAGGAGCAACTGGATCCAATTGAGAACTTGCTTGTAGAGGACTTTCCTAGTAGTGACCTCACCAGGTAGAGGATGTTATTGCATCCAGGTGTTGATGAGGTGGTCATCCAATAAAGGACACTGCAAAGTTCTAAGAGGATAAGAGACGCTCTATTTTATTCCCACAGCTATTCTCAGATCAAGCTGACAGAAGCTGCAGCAGAAGAAATCCTATTTTATAAAGGCATATCCGTAAGATTCCCAGGCAAATGTTAAATTACAGAAAGAGATACTGTAATCTGGACATTTGTCTTCTAAAGTCTATCTATTCTCCTTTATTTTGGTAAAGAATACTGTATTTAAAAACCCTCTGCAAAAGCTGATCTATGCCTAAATTGCATACTCCTGGCCTCTGAACAGGTGAAAACAAATTCCGCATCCTCAGGTGGATTCTATGCGACAGGCAAGAGCTGCCAGGGACACTGTCCTAGTGCTGGGCCTTGGCTTTTGCAAGTTGCTGAGATGGGTATTAAATATGAGGTTTGTGCCTGCTGCTGCTCCCTTCTCCCCTCTCCTCCCAGGCACAGGCAGTGCCTAACCTCTACTCCAGCCTAGCACGCTAACATATGGGGTGAGGCTCCCAAAACACCTTCTAAAAGAAGGGTAAGCACCTACCAGGGAGGTCATGGTCAGCTCTGCCACACTCACCCTTTCTCCAACAACCACCTCCTCCTAGGATGAGACCCAGGATATCGGTTAACACCTCACACGGAATGGAAGGTGGACAATATATGCACCCAACAGCTCCAGAAGCCTTCATTCTTCAAGTGCTGAGCAAATATCAAGGTTCCCAACTCCAGCAGATGCTCAATAACTCTTCAGAACACAGAACCTTTGTGTCCCAGTGTCTGCCTGAAACATAACCACGACTATTCAGTGAACCCACTGCAGAACTTGAAGAGAATCCAAGGCTCAGCCTTCTGCACTTCTGCTTATCTCATCAGACCACAGGAAAGTAATTTCCGTTCTCTTGTGAGCACCTCCCACCATAGGCACCATATTGACATCGCTTTCTGTAACCACAAACATAGAAAAGAAGACACAGAACTCATCAGTTTCTCAATTACATACAGCCAGCAACTGCTGGGAATGAAATGTGTATGGTACAATGTTCTCCTGCATGTAGTATTAAGTTTTTCTTCATTCACATGTCCTCGGTATAACCATCATCAGCTAAAAGAAGGTTCATTGCTTTCTCTGAACTATTCCTTATACACCTTCTCACTAACGGCACTTTCTTCTGTTAAAAGGTCAATTTGCTTGACTTGGCACTAGAGCTATGACCCAAGATGGTCACTGCACAGATAGAGAAGACAGAAATAAAGCTATTCATCCAAGTGGACTTGAACAAGAGCCTGCTCTACGAACACTTACTAGCCCTGATTCTGGCACAGCTTAGTGACTAATTCCCAGTAAGCAGCAACATCCACTCTTCACTTTCTCCATCAGGGAAACAAAACCAGTATTTGCCTGACCTGCAATACTTGTGTACACAAACACTAGTAAGTACAGTCAGCAGCAGCCTTTCAAAAGAAAAAGCCTTGTTCTGAACATCTATGCTACACGACAAAATGCGAAAGTCACAGTAACACCACAATGCACCTGCGAATTCCACAATCGAAAAGTGCTTCCATGCCCTTCCAGGTTTGGGATTACAAGAAAGGACTCCAAAAGAGATAATTTCCAGGGCCATTTTAAGCTGAACAAACCCACCACACAAATCAGCAATCCCCATGATCCACATGACAAAGGAAGGTGAAAGGAAAAAATTACTTATGCAGCTGCATAAATAATTCAGTGACTCTGAAATAACACCATTTATTTCCTCTCATTTAGACACTGCTACTCGGTACCAACATCCTCATATAAAAAACCCGGAAATAAGTACGAAGATTCTTCCCAAGTATTATTAAATTTTGCTGAAGTTCTTCCAAATAATTTGTTTCTACACCACAGGAAGCCTGGAAAATTTCAGCCTAAATTTAGCAGCAATGGGAATAAAAGGATAAAAAGAAACTTAGCTACAGCATGAAAAATAGCTCCTACTAACACACACCAGTGCCAAAATACCTATAATTAGATAAAATATTTTATTTACCAGAATATTTTAGAAGTCCTTTCACAACAGTAATTTAGCTTAAGTACACTTTGTTACCAGAGCTCATTCTTCAAAGTGCGAGACTATGATGTTTACAAGACTCCCTTCTTAAAAACCCAAGCTTAAATCAGCTGCTACCGTTGCTCACCTGCGCTTGGGATGTTGCTGGTGGTAAGAAGATATTCCCCGACATGTGCAGACGTGGCACCAGTATTTTGCGAACACATTTGTGTGTTTGGCAATCTTTAACACTGCACTAACACCACTGCCTGAGCAGCTCTCTGCAGCTCCAGATGTATTGTGCAAGCGCAAACATCTGTCAAGCCTAAGCAGGGGAAGCAACTTCTCCTCATTTGCTTCCCCAGGAATCTGCAGATCACTGGGGTATCTTGCCAGTCACATCCTACAATATCCAATTTTTATATTTAGCTAATCCAGAACATCAGCATCATATTAAGGTAATTTGTCAGACCCTCTCCAGTATCAAAGCAACAGGAGAAAGTGGAGATCCTTGGATGTCCATGACAGTGCACAGACTACCAATTTCCCAAACACGCTCTTTGTACACAGCCTGGCAGCTGGAGGCTCTGCTGAATTCTTATCATGCCCTGAGCTCCATTTTCAATGCTTTGTAGCAGACTAAAGGAAAAGATGTCACCTAAGTGACAATGGTAGGATGGAAGGGGCTGAAGGAGAGCAGTTCAGAGCCATCTTGACTCTATCCTGTTCAAGTGAATTTACTTTTCAGCCTCCATAAAAGACGTGAAGGCCTCAAGTGTATGCACAATGTACCCATGCAAGGTGCTCTCTTCAGGTCTTTTGTTTTCAAAAGCCTTTAGAAAGTGTTTACATTTGAACCACGCGCAGCACTCCAGAACTAGCTTCACCAAGGCCATACACATCCAAGAGCGCAGTAATTTTCCACCATACCGCACTGTAAGTTCACGGTCAACTTTAGTTGAGAGTGATTTAGGACTCAATCGTAAGAAATGGACAACGAAAGGGAAGGGCAAAAGAGCAAGTATGTAGGTATTGATACTCTACCACTTTCTGATCAAGACACCACCTGTATGCAGCAACACAGACAATTTCTTCCAGCAAATCACAGAATCATAGAATCATAGAATGTTAGAGGTTGGAAGGGACCTCTGGAGATCATCGAGTCCAACCCCCCTGCCAAGCAGGACCATAGAATCTAGGGCATCAGAAATGCATCCAGAAGGGTCTTGAAAGTCTCCAGGGAAGGAGACTCCACAACCTCCCTGGGGAGCCCGTTCCAGTGCTCTGTCACCCTCACAGTGAAGAAGTTCCTCCCCATGTTGAGGTGGAACTTCCTGTGCTCTAGCTTGCATCCACTGCCCTCTGTCCTGTCGCAGGGCACAAGTGAAAAGAGGTTGCCCCTTTCTTCTTGACACCCAGCCCTCATATTGATACACATTCATTAGATCCCGTCTCAGTCTTCTCCAGACTAAAAAGCTCCAGGTCTCTCAACCCTTCCTCATAAGGCAGGTGTTCCAGTTCCTTAATCATCCTCATAGCTTCCGTTGGACTCTCTCACAATAAAAACTACAGGCTTTTGTGAGTGCCCACAAACCCCTGAGACCTGGCTGGGCAATTCATTCTTCTGTGATTCACAAAGACCTTTCCAACGTCTTTTCCTGAAACAAGACAAAGATAAAAAGGAAAGTCAAGAGCTTTACCCATTTCACTAACCCTGCTCTCAAGCTGTGTTTGTTCTCAAGGCTTTAGTCAGTGTGTATTTTGCAGGGTCACAGCAGGTTGTCAGCGGGGCTCTCTGCTGCGGTCAATCTCTTGATAACTAAACCGCAATCAAATGCAGAGGAGGACGAGTTAGATGATCCAGGGAATGGACTGTTTATCTTACAAGTAGCTGGGATGCTTTGCCTTGTATAGTTTGGCAAAGACAGAGTGAGAGGGGATATGATTACTATCTACAAATACATCAAAGGAAAAAATGCTGGAGAGGGAGGGGAGCTACTCAAGAACAATACTGGCACGACAGTTTAAGAGTATGAACTGGCCATAAATAAAATTTAGAACAGAAATGATAAAGTTTATCTTTCAAAACAGCTTCCAATTAGAACAGCAGGGGCAAAAACTTTGGCTGTTTGAATCTACATTTATAATCTCATCAGCCTGGCACCCACAACTGCCCTTGCACAGCAAAGAACACAAATAGGAAGGCGGACAATAAAAACAAGCAACTGTGAGATAAGCTGGGTCATCCTTTCTTTCTGGGAGATACTACACTGCCAGGCAGACAACAGCAAGACACAACATTTGCTTCCTGCACAGTTTCAGAAGCAGCATTAAGACCACAGTAGGAGGGTATGTATGTGCACAGAGAGAACGCAACCCCCAACAAAAGGTGGCTTCCTCTCCCCATGCCCCCGAAATTATCGGGATACAAGTCTAAGGGCTTGAGCATGCCCCTCCAAGCAGCCACATCTTTCTGCAAGGCTGTTGCGTGGGAATTGTGCTGCCTCCCTCTCAAGCTCGGATGTTTATCAAGCACTGCAACGTAGAACTGAAGACTTTCTGTCCTGCAGTGACTGCATGTCTCCAGTGCACCACAAACACGACGCCAGGGTTGCTGGGAACACGGGTACCAGGCGATGTCACAGCGAGCTGGAAGTTAAGGGTGGCCGATGGACAGAAGCTGTTATTTCGCACTCAGCCCACTTGATGTCACTAATGACCATCGCTCCCGAGCAGCTCCGTCCCTCTTCGAGGAGCTGCAGAGTCAGATTCAGACCAAGCCACTCAAAAGGAGAGCTCTTCCTCATGTGCTGCTACTCTTCTATATTCCTACACTCATTTCACTTGGTTACGATAAGCTGATGGTCTCCTCTAACAGTCAAGACATTGACTGACATTCAAGGAATGAAATAAGCCTGAAGTACTGCAAAGAACATTATTAAGGTACCAGCATTTTTTGGTTTTCATTTTAAAAGCCTCAGAACCTCAAATCAGATTATTAATCAAAAAAATCACAGCCTTCACTCAGAACTGTCTAACACCAAAAGCTGGAGAAGAAAACTAATCCAAAAGTCAGCTACACTGCAAGTTTCTCTTTCCAATCTGTCAAAGAGATTAAAATAAGTTACACGCTTTTTTTTTAAAATCTCATGTTTGTGAATTCAATTTGGAGCTTTTGATCTTTAGGAGTTTATGACAACGCGAGGCAAAACTCTGGTATTTCCACGCAACACACACAGAAGCACTCAGGGAACAACTGACTTCTGTGTGTTTGTGTTTGCTCTTCGAAGTCCAGAAACACTCATCACTAAATTTTCCCAGGGAGTGGAAGGTGGGAACAAACCAAATCCAACAACCAAAAAAACCTCTCGCAATCAGTTACGCTCACGTCTGCCTCCTGTGAACACTCCTGAAGCAGGGACATTCAATACACACACATGGTAATAGCTACCCAAGACATTAAACCACTTCATTTTTCCTTAAATCTAGTTTTCCACCCTTCGAAAGTGGGTCATGTACTTCCTTAGATATATTGACAGGTACTGAATAAACTAAAATCTCCTTCACTTAAATCAAAAAAATCCTCCATGAAGTATAAACAAAACTCAAGCCAGGTTTGCTGGTAAAAGAGCTGAGTGTTTCTAAACAAGAGTTTTTGCTTTCACAGCCATCTGCTTTGTCCCTTCTGATTCCACAAGGGATTAACAACACTTAATCCCAGCTCTCAGACATTTCCATAGCAACAAACATACACACGTGTTTATTACTAAAAGATCCTCAAATTCTTGAAAAGTAATCAGCATCTGAAGCTTCCTATTCCAGGCACTGTCAGGACGTAGCTCCATCCATTGGCAATTCGCCAATTTTAATTAAATGCTGGGTTGTCATTTCACCAGTTTAACTGCTTACCAATTTTACAGCACTTTTACATCTTATTTTAATGGGAAGCTGAGTATAGTTTTGCCTAGAAATAGCCAGCATGGGAAAAAAGGAAGATCACTGTGGTTATGGCTAGTGGCAGAGAGGGGTGCAACTGAAGAGTTGCTAATAAGCTAAAAAAAAAAAAAGATTCTGCTGGAGAAAAAAAAACAAACATCAGCAGTAACTACAGGTATTAACGATATGTTCCCTCATCCATCTAAAGTGAAATGGCAAGAAAGACACTCAACATTTTCAAACTAAATTGCTGCTATACACAAGCACAATATAGCAAAAAAATAAATTTAATTTAAAGCTGATTTTAAAATCAGTTAGTTTAATCCAACGTAAGAACCACGACTGTTTTAATGCATCTGTTTTTTCAAAGATTACATTCAGTTGATATATTAAACGAAGACTTCCACAACTCTTCAGTTTTGATTTCTCATCAAGTTCTCGTTTTGCTGGAAAACTAGAGAATTAAAGAAAAACAGCAAGTGTCCTTGTAAGGCCACACGGAAGTCTCATCTAAAATAACACATCTCAAAGTGCAAAACAACAGGACTAAGAGGTTTTAAAATAACTTCCATTCCTCCATCTGTTGCAACTTTTAGTCCAAAACTAGACATTAAGGTCACCTCAAAACATTTTCAACAACACAAAAGGTGTAATAAAAAATAGTAACAAAAATCTAAGAATATTAACACTCTGCAAGAAATGCCTTCAGATTAATATGAAAATGGGAGATAAATTTATGTAAAGATTATGAACAACAGTACAAATGGTTCATCTTGCAACGCAGATCAGACGAGATAATGCAACAGCCCTTCTGGACATCAACATCTGACTTAATGAAACGTATCTGACTGAAGAGATTTTAAGAAAATATTAACCTGAACTTGTTAAAAAGGTCAGCTGAGCAATACTTGCTTCCTGCCACTACTTACAAAACATTCTGATTGCTGGAAACACTCAAATATCCTGTAAGGCCTAGAAACAGGACAGAAAACACACTCTATGCTGGGACCTTCGGAACAGCCTGATGAAATTACTCAGTATCTGTTGTGCAATTTGCGCATTATTTTTTCAGTGCTATTGATTGACTTACGTTCTTCTTCCAGTGATCTTCCCACCCCCATCTCCTGCTTTGTTCTCACTGAAATATTTGTTGAAACTTGCATCAATGTATCAGCTAATGCAAAAATACATCACAGAAACAATTCATCCAAAATATAAAATCTAATCTGAAGGTAGTATTTCAGCATCAGATATCTGTCACTCCCCATCTAAAGCTTTATCTACCAAAGCAACACTCTTCTACGTAACAATCTTCTATAGAAGCTTGTAACATACTCTGGTAGACCGTGTCCATGCACCAAGTTACCTCCACCCATGTTTAATTCTCCAGCCCTAAATTAAATGCTCTAGGCTTCTCGACAGACTGCACTGAACGTGTTCCACCTCTGCATGCTGACTGCACCAGTCCCCCAAATTAACCAAACGTGCTTCTGCCAGGTCAGAACCAGCACCAACTCTGCTTGGTTTGTGGGTGTGAAGTGCTGCAGTAGAGTTGTCCTTTCCTGTGGCTTCAACAGCTGCAGGTGTGAAGGAGGGAACAATCTGAGGATAGCTTTGAGGGGAAGAAAGGGGAAGGAAAATCAGGTGGCAGAAGGAAATAAGAGAGGAAAATGCACCAGCAAGAATTTACGTGACACTTCTATTAAAGGAGAAGAGACAGCACAGGAACATGAGAAGGGGAGGAGCTAAGGGGGAAGTGGATAGTGGGTCAGGATAAAGTCTGAAGAAGGCAAAGGCATTTTTGAAGCTGAATTTCCTAACCCCACGTGGCTACAGGCAACACACTCTTCTCCTGCCTTTCTTCTGTCCTCCATCATTTCTCTTGCACCTAAGCTTCCTGCAAGTCGCAAAGCACTCTCATCTCCAAAACCAGGCCTTGCTGAGTCTCCGATCCACAAGTGTCAATGCTCTTTTTAATGTCTAGTGTGAAAGCCACTAACAGACTTGTCATCACACAGGAGAGGCTGATCCACGCAAAGCACGTCTTTTCGCTCACCAGTCAAAACCAAGTCCTAGAAATCTGCACATCAACACGGCCAACCAGCATGGCAGTGCTGGCTGCCTTCGGCATTGTTTGTTTTCAGAAAAGCTCAGAAATCCCATTATTTGCATAGTTACAGCAAAAGCACGTCAAAGCTACAGAACCCAGCTGGGAAGTGCTGCCAGCACGTAACAACGAGCTGGTTTTACAGGAGACTTCGCACACAGTCAGGTACAGACCAGACCCTGGGGCTGCCCAGCAAAGGACTCATCAGTAGGACAGATGCAGTGAAAGAAAAATAGTAAAATTCAAAAATCATCTTATACTTGGAGCATTTAAAAAACTACCTAAACATCATTGATCATCCCATGTATAGCAGAACTCTCATGTGGCAAAAAAAGAAAGGGAAAGTTTCCCAAAATTCTGAGAACACACAAGAGTGCCAGATCCCACAGCCCTGCCTATGTGTGCAGAGGCTGCTGAGGAGTCCTAGATCCACCTTCCCTGCAGGGCTGTTCCCTGACCCCATAGAAAGATATCTGGAGGAAAATGCAGCTACTGTAGTCTTTAATCACACAGAAAGCGTCACGGAAACTTTAAATAAGCATTATGTAAAATTAGCAACTAGAAAGCTATTCCTGGGATACGTATGAACAGAAACCTTTTCAGTTACTCCACTGACAATGACAACTATCTTACAGGAGCTGCTCTGCACACACACTTCACTGAATCTGATTATTAACCTCAAGCAGGAAACATTTACAATATTAGGAAATAAAAGGCATTAACATAGCTCAGTTCTGTGAGCAAAATTTTTACAGACCCCAAAACCAACATACTAAGAAAAGACCTTGTGTTTCTCCATCCTTCTGGATACACAATACATTTCTAGGGAAAACAAATTTGGAATTACACAGCTGTAACCAATATGAGTCACTAACATAACAGAGCACTGACAATTGCACTCTCCATATGTTGCAGAAAAAATTTAATTCTCCAACACAGCATATTTTGAAATCTCTGTTGGTTATATAAAACATAATTTAAGGAGATATATATATATATCGCCTAAAGATATATATATATATATATATATAAAAGCTTTGGCAGTAGTTTCTCTAACCAGTTTTTTTCATTCAGAAACATAAAAAAAGTTTCTTTTCACTTTTTCTGAGGGGAATAAAACAACCAAACACAAAAACCCAAATCAAAAATTTGTTTCTTCTTCCAAACTTTTCCAGTTTTTTTTTATTTTAGACTGTTACAATTATTAAAAAAGATCCTTATCTTCACCAAACCTCGGTGAGGTCAGTTGGTACTTACTAGCATAACTTCTTAATAAACATATTTTATCTACCAATACAGGTCCTAACTTTAACACTGACAGCCCGTAAGTGGCCAGTCACCACTCTAATCAGATGTGCCTGCCCAAATTAGCAATACACTGATTTAGCCCTCATGCCTGGCTCGGTCCTAGCCCAGTCTCTCCCGGACACAGCATCAAAGCTAGAAAGGGTGACTAGGCCAGTGTCAACCCTCCACCAGCCCTTTGCCCCCGTCCAGAGTGCTCTGAGAGCACAGTTAGACCTTCTAAGCTTCCCTGAGCAACAGGATAAACTCACAACGTAAGTCAAGTGGGTTTATTCACGCTTTACCAGCATCACCCTCAGCAAAGCATGAGATGGTTCAGTTTAACCTAACGGAAAGAGAAAAGACAGCGGTGAGAACAAAACTTGAGGAGTCCCGCGCCCTTTCTCCTCCCTACCGCACAGGCACTGCGTATGATGTCCAACCTCGATGCGCTGGGGCGGCTTCAGGGGCAGGTTCAGGGACAGGACAGGGGCAGGGCAGAGCGGGGGCACCTTCAGGGGCAGGACAGGGCAGGTGCATGCTCAGCGGCAGGGCAGGAACACCTCTGGGCCGTTGCTCCCGCAGCCCAACCCACCGGCCGCGGACAACCCCCCCCCTCCCCCGCCACAAACCCCACAGGGCACCCCGCAACACCTCGAAAGAGGGGATCTCTCCCCGAGCAACCCTCCACAGACGATCCCCCTCAAAGGCAGACCCGCGCTCCCCAAAGAGCCGACACGGCCCTGCCCACGGCCCCCCCCGCCCCCGAGCGCCGCTCCTCACCCCGGCC
>VZZY01008833.1:97804-128002 GCA_013400335.1 Eurystomus gularis | reverse complement strand
CGGCGGCTCGCAGGGCCTCACGGCTGGAGCCGCGCCCGCTCTCATCGCTGCGGGTTGCTTGGCGCCGGTCCCTGGGAGCCACGACAAGACGGGGATCTCACGGCCCGCAGAGCCGAGTCACACCCGTCACCCCAGCGGCTGGCGAGCAAGCGCAGCGTTTGTCCTTTAAGGATGGAAATCGACCTGTTCCTTGATTTTTTTTTTCTGCCCCTCATCGGTGCGCTGCCTCTGTAACGCACCGAGTGTCTGCGCGTACCCCGTGGCGCTGGAGATCACATTCGGCAACTGGATTTGAGGCCGAATTCTCCTTCATAGCTCTCCTGCAGCAGCTGACGCTGCCTAAACCTACTGCCTGTGGAGAAGCAGGGACCGGCCAGGCTGCGGGGGCTCTGCGGGCAGAGGCGGGCGGCCCTCAGGCCCTGCGCCCGGCAAGCAGGAGCAAAAAGATGGATTATTCCCTGGGAGGGATCCAGGCGGGAGGGATAGGAAGGTTAATTAGGTTTCCTTTTGCTTCAGCTTGCTGGTACATTTTCCCAGACCCTTATTTTTTGCAATTAAAGTTCCAAAGAGTGTTTTTTTCCTTTTTTTAAAATTTGTAATTTAACAGGCTAGCACATACAGATTATTAGAAGGGCAGCATACTAACATCTGCGTCTTTTAACTTTGTATTTCATATTGCTCCAAGTGTTAGAATTCAAAATTCCTTGTTCTAGTCTTAATTTACTATTCTGCATTGGAGTTTGTTTGGCCACAGTTGCAGAGTACTGCATTAGTCCAAACCTTAGAGGGATGTTACTCAACAAGAAAAGTAATTTGTACCAGTTAAGATCAGATTTTTTGTCTTTTCTGATAAATGCTGTAAGTTGCGGTAAATAATATTACCGATCTTGTAGATAAGTATATTAATTCAATAAGTATTTTTAAACATGGAAATATTTTAATCAGCATAGTTTCCCCTGCCATTTTTAAAATTAAACGTTTGAGCTGACTCTATATTTTTCAAGCAAGATAAAAGAGGGCTATACTTAAACCCAATAATGTGGTCACGTCACATGGATAATAACCACAGAACATGATAAAAAACATGACTTGCATCTCAGTTTAATGACCTGCTTAACTCTGACATCTAATGAAAGTAGGAAGTCAATCAAAAAATACTGCAAAGTTCTGACAATTTCAGTTGCCTGCTACTAGTAGCGTGCAAAATTTTAATTAATTCAACATGCTCCAGTATAACTACTATTATTTTTATTACTGCAGCTGTTTATGTACCTACCAGCATGATCATCTTTCACTGAGTAGAGAATACCCTCCCGTGTGATCCCTCTGCAATACCATGCGATGGTCAACTTGACTTGTATTTCACAGATGCTTTGATAACTCACCTAGATTTCAGCTTACAGTCTGCTCTCTAAACAGTGTACTAGGACCAGATGTTAACAAAGCTATTTGTATTTGTGAGCAGTCAGAGGTGCACAGTTCACGGAAGCCTCCTAGTCAAGCAGCTCTCACGGAACACAGGCCAATTCACCAACTGCCATTAAAAAGTGCCCTTTTTGTTTATTTTTGCTTCTTAACAGTTATAGGGGGGGGCATTTTTTCCTTCATGGTGCATTGAAGATAGAAAAATACCTAAGCACCTGACATCGAAGCACAAAGACCCAAATTACATTCTTATTGTTTTCACAGTACATACCTTCCATCATGTTGTGAAGCCTGGTCCCGCTGAAGCCCATCACCCAGGACTAACCACCGCTCAAACTCGTGAGAGTTGTTCTGAAAAGTTCAAAACAAGTGTATATGCTGTCATTGAAGACAATATTGAATTCAACACAATCTACATTATAATCCTTAAGGATCTACTGTAAATGCCAATATGACAGTGAGAAGTATTTTTATTTCCTAGCTTTTCATCTGAGTTTTCTGGGCTGGTTAATGTTGCCACAGATTCAACAAATACCCTCTGTTCATTGTTGGCGTAGTAAAAACAGCTGCAAGATCAACTGGAATGACATAGCTCTGCAGACACAGCTTTGTATTCAGTACTCCCGGATGACTCCAGCTACACTGACAGCAGGTACCATTTTCTCGACAGCACACCATCACGGCTGAGTCACCATATACATTAGGTAGAAATGCATCTGTGAAGTTCACCACAGAAATTGCGTGGCAGTTGCTCCAGAGGTCACTTTTAAGTTACGTGAGTATTGTGTTCAGTTTTTGGGCGCCACGGTATAAAAGAGATATTGAGGTGCTGGAGTGGGTCCAGAGAAAGGCAACCAAGCTGGTGAGGGGTCTGGAGAACATGTCTTATGAGGAGCAGCTGAAGGAACTGAGACTGTTTAGTTTACAGAAGAGAAGGCTGAGAGGAGACCTCATTGCTCTCTACAACTACCTGAAAGGAGGTTGTAGTGAGGTGGGTGTTGGTCTCTTCTCTGAAGTAACTAGCAATAGTATGAGAGGAAATGGCCTCAAGTTGAGCCAGGGGAGGTTTAGATTGGATATTAGGAAAAAATTCTTTACTGAAAGAGTGGTTAAGCACTGGAACAGGCTGCCCAGGGAAGTGGTGGAGTCACCGTCCCTGGAGGTGTTAAAACAACGGGTAGACCTGGTACTTCAGGACACAGTCTAGTGGTCATGGTAGTGCTGGGTTGATGGTTGGACTTGATGATCTTAGAGGTCTTTTCCAACTGCAGTGATTCTGTGATTCTATTATTAACTCTTGACAGTTACTTTACAGACAGAACTTAAAACAAAAGGCATTTTTAGAAAGGAAACTATGATCCCCACCTGAAAAGAAAGTGAAGTAGTCTAAACAAATCTGAGTTTCAGTGTCAGGTACTCCAGGACTAAGGTCATGTACTCAAACAGCAAGTTCTCTAGAGCAATATTTTTTGTTGTGTGTAATGTCACAACATATGTTGTAACACAACTATCCCAGAGCGTAGCCAGCAACTTCTGGGTGCTACCATAATGCACCACAAATATTTTTTTGCATCTTGTTTGGTTTTGGTTTTTTTTTTTCTTTGCTTGGGTTGCATTGCATGAAAAGCAGGCCAGTGAGTGTTTCTTCCCCCCAGCAAAATTAAGTTAAAAAAAAGGGAGGGGAATGAAAGCACCAATTTTTTAGAGTCATTTTATCTATAGCATTCAAAGCAGAGAAAGAAATGAGAATACCCAGAGGTAGTGGAAATGACCTGTTCTAAGATGCCCTTTCATAAATCATGTTTGTAGGGCTTGATAATTCAGGATGTTGCTTGTTGCAGTTTTAACTGGAACTACTTAGGTAAGGTCTATCAGATAAGCCATGGTACCCTGACTACTTCACTGTCTACCTACTACATCAAGGCTATTTGTGTGGCAGTCTGTCTGGCCACCAATACCAACTTTTACAGTATAGCAATTTGTAATTAGCTTGTATATGCACGTAGATGAAGCATTACCATGGATCAATGCACGTAATCCCATCAGACTCCTGCGGCTGAAGCAGAAGGTAACGCAATTTGCTGGAGAAAGAGGGAGTTGTGTTTGACATCTTTAAAAGTTACAGCTCATTGGATTGCTTCCGTTTTCGGTTCTCATCTGTTTGCTGAGGGGAGAGCTGGCAAACTTCTCGACATCACCTGTTGCAATTCTACCTGCACAATTTGTCACCAAATGTAGAAATGAAGCAAATTTATTATGACTGATGACTATCAAGTTCCTGGATTTATTAAAGGTACTTTTATGCTTAATTGCCACTTAGAGCTGAATAAGCAATAAATGTTGATTAAAGCATATAGTCTAATTACATAGTATAATAAAAGGATATTTTGATTGCAAAGTCAAGTTGTTGGGTAAGGACACCATTTTTAGGGGTCAGCTCAGAGTTAACAGCTTCTGACTTCAGAGAGAACCTACGCTAACTTTCTGCATCCTGCAGTAAAAGAGCTGTGTCCATCACCTCTCTGCTGCAGGAATTCTTAAATTTAATAATGCTCCTATTGGTAAAGATACTCGCCATTTCCCATGACCTCCACAGAGTGCCAGTTTAAGATTCTATATTCAATCTTGTTGAAAGCAGAAAATGAGGCCCTGCACTGTGGGGTCCTCCTCAGCCTCCCCAAGTGTTCTCTGTAACCCTAAAAGGCTGAGTGGGTGTTCCAGGCATAGCTCAGGCAGGGGAGACAGACTGCAGGCAAGAATTTCTGTTTTCCTGGGCATCCTCCATCTCTGAACACTTACACTAGGGGTGTACATGCTGAGATTCAGGGGTTTATTGATAGTTTTGTTAGTGGCAAGAATTCCTGATTCCTCCCTGCAGCAGAAAGATCAAACTGGACACAGCAGCAGGAGCATTCCATGGGAGTGGTAGCAGAGGGCACCCGAAGCACACCAGAGAAGTTCACCCAATAGCATTCCTAGTTCTTTCTGTATTTGTGCAGAGACTAAACAGGATGGCCTAGCTGGAGCCATTCCCCTTCTTCCTGGCTTTTCCCAAGAACCTCAGTATTAAGCCAACACATCCATGTGGGAGGTTCCTGAATACAGCACAGACATGCATTAGGAAGCACCTCCAATCTTCTACCTATTGACTTTTGCTGGGGCGATTTCTTAAAAAGCGTGGATTTATTTGTCAGTGTCTGTACACTTTTGTGTTGGGGGGTACCATTTGTATCCTTGCTTCAAACTCTGGTCTTATGACCTGACTCCAATTGAAATTGGTTGACACTGAGATCAGTTACAGAAGACTAGCCCCTCAAAAGTCCAAGTTCTGGAGAGAGAGAAGCCCTAGGCCACCAGACCAGATACGTATTTCAGAACTGCTCTTATCATACGTGCAGTGTTTGCATAACTACTCAAGTGTCTTGCATACAAAATCTGAAATAGACATTTATTTGCATTGACAAGAAAGAAATCTCAGCTACCAGATGTTTAAAAAAACTGCCCGGACACACCTCTGAGTGACAGGAGCCAAACCTGACCGTAAGATAATTTTTCTTCTTTCAGTGATTAGTGAGGTTAGTCAGCCTGAAGTCTAGACACAATCCCAATAGTGTCCCAAGGCCAATGCACCAGGGAAGACCAGAACTGCTGCTGCAAGGCAAGCACAGTGCAGCGCTAATTAGCATTGGTATGGAATCACTCTGAAGGCTAAACTGGTTGACTTTGCACTTCTACCACAGTCTTAAAGATGTTGGCACCTTTTGTTCCTTCAAACCATATTAAAAATTATTAGAGACAGCATTATGTTCTGTAAACATCAGTCCAGAGAAAATATTCTCTTAAAGCAGCAAACATCAATTTGAGTAATAGCTTTATTTAATTTATAGTTTCAGCATCTGCAACTGATCCACTGTAGTCCACACCAATAACTGCTAAGCAATTAGTAGCCATTACAGCGTGAATAATGCTGTGAACAGTAAATCACTAAAAAATGAATAATTAAAGTACATGCCGTGTATAATGGGAGTGCAGGTAACAACCTCTCTAAATTTTCAGTTTAAAAATATTTGCAAGTTGGTAGAAATCTAGGTCATCATGTTCTGACATTTAATCATTCTGTGCGAGGCAAACATGATTACATCCCTTTGCTTAACGGTGGCAGATGAGCCATTGCAAAGTAACTCTTTGTAACAGGCAGGTTTTTGGCAAGCTTCCCAAGGTGGTTGTGGACTTCATTAGCCACCGGTACTGAATTCTTTACAGCAAGAATTACCCAAATAAGGCTACAGGCGTATCAGGAGAGATGATCAAACATGTGAGGGATTAAATAATTCAGGGGAATTTTTGTATTTCACTGATATGGAAGCAGAATGTATTTTCTGCTTAGGCTTGCTAAGCTATCATGTCAAATTAGCCTGATCCATTCAAGGGGAAGAGGACTTTCAGAAAATAAACTTTGTTGGTTTTAGTTTTGAGATTCTGAGAAGATTCCATCCACGGAATCCATCTACAAACCCAAATCTGAGACTACCTGGAATCAAACTGCATTAGAATGGGGACGGGCGATGGGCCGGTCTCTAGCTACTCTAACAGAGGACCACGACTCTAAGCCAAAATAGCTCCCCATTCTTCAACCTTGGGAAACTCGAACTAGTTCCTTTTTGAATATTAAGTATATCCAGACACAGCTGCATATCAGCTAGGGAAAAATAAGGAAAAAAAGGAATTTTAAGTTTTTAAAAGACTATACAGATGGAATGTATTTTTTTCCTAACTCCAGGGATGTTCTGAAAAGGCAGAGGATTTTCAGCTCATGCCTCGTTCACCACTCTCAATTTCTTCCTCCGCCTACTACTTCCCAAGATGTCCATTAATCCCTCATGTCCTCCTCTTACGCACTCCCCACAACCCTTTTCTCCCTCTGCATACCAACATCTTACCTCTCCTACGGTTTCCTCCCTCCCTTTTCTTTCCACAATGCTCTAGAGACATACCTTCGTGCCGTTTCTCATCTTCTACAATCTTATTCTGCACATTTCAGACCAGCCACAGTGTTTAACACAGCATGGAGATACCCAACTATGCAGAGATTGGCTGTGTGAAGGAAAGCGGTTTGGCCATGAGAACTCTCCTTTGTGAGATGAAGGACCCTTGTGCTGTGGTGTATCACTGAGCATGAAGTTTGGTAGGATACGGGGTTTTGGAGCTACCTGAAGGGAAAAAGCTGAAGAGTAGATAAGGTGTCCACGAAAGTGAGGAAAAATGGCTTGTAGCACATGGGAAGGGAGCACTTAGGGAAGCACCAGCTAGCTGGGAGGCGACTGGCCACTTGTACAGAATGAGGAAATCATTGCTTTCCCACCCAGGAAAGGCTGAGCAGAATCTAGCTGTAGGTAATTTCACCTGTTGCAGGCTTGCTGTTTTCTATATCTAATTTGTATGGTTTCCAGAGTAGAAAAAATGCTTTAGTTTGGCTGAACTAAGGAGTTTAGGGCAGTATCCACAGAAATAAGGTTCTCTTGTTGAGTTTGCTGTTGTCTAAACTTCACTATGAAGGATCTATTTAAACAGCAGCCTTTCTCTGATTGTTCTGGCAGCATAAAGGAAGTTTGCAACTTTCCTCCTGAGATGAAGAAAACAAGTTTGGCTCCCCTACAAAATGCACATACACTTGGGGGGAAAAAAACAAACTCCACAGATTCTTAGATTTAGAATCCTTTCTCATACCAAAAAGATTTCTTACGTAGTTATAAAGGATTTATCTTTAGGATGTGATCCACGTTCAGTAGTTTTGGGGCCAGAAGAAAGTATCAGTCCCAGAGCAGGGAGGGAGGGCCAGAACATCAGAGGTAAGTTAAAGCCAGCACAGCAGCCATACTTGGAAAGGGCTGATCTCTACTGTACCAAACCCACATCATCTCTAAAACAAATACTTGCCACACCATCCAGAAAAGTCATTGAATGTGGTCAGAATAAGTCACTTGTATAAAGCCAGAGCACTCAGTTAAGTCAATAACAGACAGCATTAAATATTTGACAATTAAAAGAGTGATAAGAAAATCCTTCAGAAAAAAATCAAGTGTCTCTATGTCCAACTGTTGTTCAGAGACAAAGGTTAAAGCACAGAGAAGGCTCCATTAGAAAATGTAAAGTGGAGGAAGAGACAATTCCCAGTGTGTTGCAGGTTTGAGTTTCTGGACAAGAACTTGTTTTTACTTTCTTCAGAGTAATTAGCAAGTAAAAACTCAAAGCAAATTAAGTCTATATATAAAACACGGCTCAACTGATGTCAAAGGACTATTAAAGATGATTTGTACCTATAGAAGTTTATGCATTTCTCCTGTATCTGGTCCATTCTTGAGATCTAAAATTCTCACAGAAAGAACAACGAACAATCCACGGTTGAGGAAGGTCCAAATCTCAGGTCTTTGGAGATTCAGTTATCAACTCAGGAATATTTGGCCAGGGTTCCAGGTGGACTTTTCTGGTTTCTGATCATTGTATAAACTCAAACTGCCATGAGTCTATCAGTTAAGCTCCATCAGCTGTTTAAGCAGAGAAGGAATGCTTACTTCAAATCCCTTCAAAATTATTTTATTTAGAATGAAGAATTAGAAAGGCCAAGCACTTATGACCCACTTTATGAAGCTAGGGGCCAGAGCTTTGCTTTGGTAACAAGCCAAGTCCTTAAAATAAACCTTTGTTTCCCCAGCAAAGACCATAAACAGTTACAAACATCAGTGGAATGATGAATGAAAATCTTGATGTCAAAGAAATGTTATTTTGTTACATTTGTTGAGGTTTTCATTGTATACTTTCTTTCAAGTGTATTCTTTAGTTGGTTGAGTGATTTTCTTTTTCTTTTCTTTCTGTCTCAGCATCTTTTTTCATAGAAAAAACATTATTGTGAAACTTATAATAATTATATCATCAACTTTAATGTTAATAATAATAATAATCAACAGATCATACATTTCTGTGGTCATTGGAATTAACATCCTGGTTATCTAAATTTTTGACATCTCTAACAGGACATAAAGGCCTTTGTAGGGAAAAAAAAGAATTACAGCAATCTCTAAGTTGGATATTTCCTTAGCGTAACAGTATGAGTTCTTACCTCATGTAAAAAGTAGAATCTCGTGCACTATCTCCACATAAATCCTTTTTGTTAGCAAAACAAGGAGGCACGCTGTACAGTGCCCAATAAATGGACCTGAAATAGTGTCATGTCTTCTGTTTAAGGGGCAGCTCTCACCTCTTCTAGTGTGTTCTGCAACGCTGTTCAGACTTCCTCACTGGACGTTGTACAACTGCAGGAGGAGAGGAAGCAGGAGTTACGCTGACTAGTATTTTCTTAGCTGCACTTCTCCAAGTAACTTAAGGCTAAAGTTAATACAAACGTGTAAGTGAACAAACACTTTCACATGCTCATCTCTTACATAGCAGCGAAAGCATTTTGGGACCACAGTAAAACAAAATTCACAGCACTGGAAATCAATAGTATTCTGCAACTAGTCTGGTTTACTACGGAATCAAAGCTCATGCAAATATACTGCCTACTTGTATTCCACGAAAATCTGTATATATTCAATAGTCTGGGAAAGCATTGCCCACAGCTGGCCAGTTATCAAAGCAGACCTGGGAGGTCAGAAGTTACTGGAAGGTGACCCAACAGGCTACGAACTCATGTGGTGGTTTTCTGTGACAAGTCTGATTTCAAATAAGGACTGAGCGATCTCATTAAGCCTACAGCATAAGTCAGAGCAGTCACCAGATACCCACTGGAAAGCCAAACTGTAAGAGTTCCAGAACTTGTGAAACAACTACTACTTCCCCACAGCAGGTACTTTGCTAGAAAACAAGTTTTTTGTCAGGTAGACTAAGGGCACGCTTCCACATTCATTTATCAAGGGACAAAAGCTATAGAAAGATACTACTTGGATCTCTGTATACAGTTTGATCAATAGCTGGTTTTATTATTTAGTATATGAAACTAAACAGTCCAGATTAAGGCAGTGGAAAAAGAAAAACTTCATTTCGGTATTTTTTCATTCTTTTTCCTAAACTTTTGCACCTAAAGCCCACAGCTCAAGAGGTGCTATTTTTGTAACAGTTATTGCTATCTGATAATATGAATGCAAGTCTTCTTGTGATCAGTGTTTTAAGCTTGTGGTATGTGTCCAACCACGTGTCCCTTTGTACTGGGGGAAATAAAGACAACAGAACACAGGAATCCAACAGTAGTTTATTACCCACTCGTTGCAGACGAAGTTAGACACTTCAGTTACCAGTCAAGATGAGTTTAAATATTAGTTGACAACGGCAGAAAGTGTACAACGAGTACAAAATCATTAACAATAACATAAAAAGTTCTGATGTATTAATTTTTAAAACATCGGTTGTACATTATTATACAGCAACCGTTATATGATCCTCAAATAACTCCAGGCTTGTATTGAAAAGTACTTCTTTAAAAAAAAACAGTCTCCAAGAGGTTGAGAGACTGGGGGTTCCAGCTGCATTATTTCCCAAACACTGCTAACATACAGCCTGACTTTCTACAGACAAAGCTGGTTTATATTTTCTGAACACTTGCTTTTATCAGTAACAAGAAAAAATCTATAAAGAATTAAAATTCCAATAAGCAATATATTATATCTATATTGTACTATAGTTTTCATATAAATCAAGTATAGGCCAAATTTTGGCATCACTTTTAAGTGCATTAAGTTTAATCCCCCTCACACTTTGCTCTTACTTTTCAGGTTATGAGCTCCTGAACTGATCTTTTTTCAGTTACGATACTTCAGACATTTAGAATTGTCTTAAGATCTGATTTCTGTTCCAGGAATATCACCCTTGTCTTTCATTCTGCTAACAAAAATCAAGTTGTGGGAAAAAAATTGACTAATTTAGTCAAAGTTTAGTAAAATTTTGCAACTTGATAGGACTTTAGTTACATTTACTGGTCAGTATCTTCAAGGTAGTGTTCTCTCTACTCTGCTTTGATCTTACAGGAGCAGTTACTAATTATACTCCACAAGCATGTATTGCTTTGCTTCATTTTGTTAAATGGACTCTTACCAATATGCAAATTATTTCTGGTGCAGAATGGAGTACAAAGTAGTTTTTCTAATGCATAGTTAAATTTGCATCAATCCAGCATGTGATACTTGCTTTCTGGAGAACACCTACAGAGCTATGTGCTCTCTGCCACACAGTATGACATTTTGTTTCCAAATAAGCTTTGTTTGCCTTTGTTTCAAAAAGTACCTATAGGAAGAAAGACATTAGTGACCCAGCTAGTTTATCAATCTGTCGAACATGGTATTTACAGTAACTTTAAAAATAGGCTTATATATTTTTGCTGAAACAAAAAAAAAGGCCACTTAAACTTCCCACTAGAATAAAAGTCTTGGCATGAAGTCATTCATTGAGACTTCCTCCCACAAAAGAAGTCAAGGTCTCCTCAAAGTCATTTGCAGAATAGAGAAATAAATTGTGTAACACAGAAACATTCTACATTAGACCAAAAAACCACCCAAGAATCATTTTACAGTAAGCTGAGCCACAATACTCCAAGAAACCAATTCTCCTTTCATCACTTTATCTCCTGACGTTATTCTGGGATCTCGTCATTCAGCACAATCATGGTACAGAGCGGAAAGCATCAATTAAGCGGTGCAGATGTACAGCCAGTTCCAGCTACTAACAAGCTTCCAAGGTAAGCCCTTTAAAAGTCTTGTAAAAGCTAGGCTAAGTATGATTTTAAAAAGAACAATCTCGCAGACCTTGAAAGCAGGGGTTGTACATCGACACCGTAGAAGGTCAAGTCACTTGACATGCGCTGACGGCCCATACACCTGTCAGAGCATGGACGGGATCTGCAGGATTCATTCTCAATGTAGTAGGGAAGGAACTGGGTGCAGAACTCCCAGTAAAGTTGTTGGGAGTTAGACAGCGATGTCCCTTCATACCACTGAATCATTAAAGGTCTCGTGTATTGTGTGTGGAAAAAACTCAGTTTTGTATTGAGAAAGCAAATACTGAAATAGAAACAACTTTTAGCACAACAGATGTATTTACTTACAGCATGCAAGGTTTGTTTTTATGCATTTGAGCAGCCAACAGCCACTAACAGCCCTTAAGTATTTACAAGTTCAAAATTACAATCTTCACATAAGTAGCAATTGCTTACAAAAAGTTCGGGACACTCTGGGAAATAAGCAAGAAATGGAGTAAAAAAATATTGAAAGCAGTAATAAAAAATAGTAGCAAAGGAAAACATAATAGCTTTTAAAATCCAGACAATTTAACACTGTTCTGGTAAAAAAAAATAATTAAAAATAGCCACATATCAATCACATTTAGAGATGCCATTTTAACAGACACGCATCTTTCTGGGTTTTGGTGGTTTTGGTTTTTTTTTTAATTTAGGAGAAAAGCTATACATAAGCTTAAAAAAAACCCAAGTAAATAAACAAAAGACAAGTCCCTTTGGTTTGCCAATTTACCTTAAAATAGCTCCTCCACCTCCGCCTCCCCCCAGGTAAGTGGTAAGGCAGATGTGAGCAGAGACTGAAGAGCTCCATAGGTGAACACACAGGAAAACGACACTTCAACCCCAGTTCATGGTATGGGAAGCAAAAGTAACAGCTTTTTTATAAGCAGAATAACAGATTCTATAAACTTACCCAAGATGGAATACATGTGTTCGTTCTGATTGAGGGCCAGGTCAGAAAAAAATAAAATCCTGCTCCTACATTCAAGGCAATCTAAGACTAATTCAAGTCTCCTCAGCCTCTTGGAAAACAGAATTTTCTACCAAATTACACTCTACGTGACTGTTAGTTGCAGGTTTTATTTCATACAGTAATCAAATAAGACAAATTTAACTTGCAGCTTTTTGCAATAAATGTATATTTATACCTGCTGCTCTCTCTAGGGCTACGCAGCCTGGAACTGGGGAAGTTCACTAGCAGTGACATACCAATGGTTTTTGCAGCACTTCATGAAAGGTTTCAAGTGCGCTGTCCTTCTGAAAGACATGGAACTACCTCTTAAAGCTATGTTAAATTTAAAGAATTTGGTAGCAGCTGATGCTCAGACTAGAAACATTTTTCATGTTCAACTCTAGAAATAGCTTGGGGTAAAGAAAGTGCTCCAGTTTTACCTGCTCTTTCATTATGCCCGATTTGAAGGAATCTTAGATAATTCTTAAACAAAAAAACATACTACGACACAAATATTTAAGGTGGGTTTTAAAATTTTTGCATTTCTGTGATTCTTTATTCTGTAGCAGTATTCATATTGCATGATATTTTGTGCTAAACTGCCCTCTTGAGCCGAGCCCCTAAGAACGCATGAAAATAGAATAGTAAAACTTTTTTCCTGTAAACTTCAGTCGAGTCGTTGCCGTCTTAGAGACAGGGTTGTAAAGGTGCTGTATAAACATTCTGATACACATTTCCTGTGTGCTAGGCTATGTGGTACATGGAACATGACACTTTGAAGTTACTCAGTGTAATGTATAAAAATATAAAATATGTATTTATGAGTAACAGTAGAATAAGCTACAGTGCAAGTTTCCTTAGCCCACTGAAAGCCCTACCTGCATGTGATTTTTTTGCCCGTTCTAGACCTTCCACAGTAGGTTTTCTTTTCCATTAATAGTGCAAGCACAGCTAGAAAAGACAGTTTGAAGAACACTCTTATGCTGTAAACTTTAAGTTCCTAGAAGTCAATTATGTACCTTAAAAAAGATAATTTTTCTTTCTCGTCTCTGTGCTAGAATTTAAACACTTTTCGCTATAAACTGCGAAGCTAGGATATTTCAGGAGAAATGCCCTAAATTTCCAAGGAAGTTATCCTATTATTTTCACCGGCCCTCAGACTGATTTAATATAATTGGAGCTACACGACTTGCTCAGGGCTTTAAGCATAAGGCATTTTGTGTACATTCCCTCCAGCTCTTTCTTTAATGACTCTCTCAGTGTGCAAAGCCAGACCAGTGGAAATCCCTCCCTTGAAACCTTGGAAACCAACTGACCTTTCGCTGCACATTCAGCATTATACTGCAAAAGAGGAACCCATGACCTCCGCCTTTCCAGAAATGTGCACTGAAACAAGTGAACCATTTCCTACAAGGCAAGGTCTTCTCAACTCGAGAAGTCGTTTACCCCACTATAGTTCTGAATTTGCCAAGTTGAATACATTCCTAGCGGCACGTTCTGAATGAGCTGAAGAAACGTGTCCAAGAAATCAGCTTTTCACATCACCTAATGCCAGCGGACCCTAACTTTGACTGCTCTGAGAAAAAGATACAAAGTTAATTTTTGTTAATTTACATATTAACAGTCTGGAGATGTGAGCTCCAACACACAAAACCCCTTCCGCTTCCAAATATTGTTTACAAAACCCGTAAGCTTTGTGTTCTATCTAATCACTATACTTCCCAACCAAATTACGTTTTTCCTGAAACAAAAGTACCATACAAAATTAATTCCTGTCTGGCCAGACAATAAGACAGCTCTTGCTGCAATATGACAGTTCCTGACATGGAAAGAACAAATTAGGCAATACATTAACAGAGAGAACATGAAACACGGAAGAGGCACATGAAATTACAGTTGAAGGGTCATATTCTACTCATCACTGGAAAAGGGATCATGAAAGGCTGGAAAGTGCATAATAATTCAGTCAAATTTAGATATGCACAAACCGTTTATGCGTTGGCCGCGCTGCCCTGGCTGCTCACAAGCTGCCCATCAAAATCAGTAAAAATTTAATTTGATCATTATATTTTCTTACAGCTATCTAAACTGGGTAAAAGTGATTATCATCTTTAAATATAGTATGTTAATGCACAAAAATACATATTTTTTTTCTAGAATAAGGATTATATTTTCTAAGCAAATATCTAAAAACAGTGGTCATTCTAAATTAGTTTGGAATAATAAGTGAGGCCCATTTCTCTGCAGAATGGGATGTTTTTTATTGTTTATATGTTTAGATAATTAATTTTGAATATCTGTCCACTGTATAAACAATCTCCAGAAAAATATATCCTCTTCCAGTAACTTACAATACACCTTAAAAATACTTACAAAAGGGATTATGGTCCATTTTGTAAAGGACACTGTTCTTAGGTAATTTCATTTATGCAACTTTCATCTGGCTAAACTGAATATTCTGGTTAACTTGAAGCACACCAGCGACGCGGACAATCTAACATTTAAAAATATCTGCCTAATGTAGGATTTTAAATAAAATTAGGCATTTTTACATCACAGTATATATGGCATTTCTTATTTCAGCAACAGAAAGGCACACTTATTAAACCATAAAATACAGTACCTGAATCATATATATGCTGTTGATATCTACCAATGCCAATCCAGACATTTTACTCTGTAGAGGGAGGCTAAAGAAAAAGGCTTCTGGGTTTGGTGGGGTTTTTGTTTGGTTTTGGTTTTAAGAAAAATTCAGCCTCATTACAAGTTTGGTCCTTTAGAAATGCCTATTAGCCAAAACGTCTTGAAAGCAGGACTTAAAGAATAGAGGAAAGCAAATTTAGCAGTCCATGGTCCAACAACTGGAATAAATTACTACAAAATGGCAAACAGATGATGAATGGAGCTTTCTGATCAGCTGTCAGACATACCTGTTAAAACATCAACGTATACAGGTACAGTGTGACAGACATGCCAGATACATTCATTGCATCACACACACACACAGACTTTGTTACAGCAGTAAGTCTAGACACAGCATTTAGAGAGCTCAGCACTTCTCGTGGACTGATGTTTAACTGCTGGCCCCAAACCGTACCCGAAGATGTGCAAAGTTCTGTAAATGCTTTGCCTGCTCTGTATTGCTGTTCAGGTGAAGACCCCGCTAAAGCCAAGCTCACTGGCCTTCCCGTAGCAAACTAGTGAGTCTCTTCAAAAAGCAGCTAGCTCTGTTGTCCCTATTCAAAGTGACAAAATGGCATCAAGAAAGACCAATAAAATGGAAGAGGCAAGGAACAATAAACATGAGGGAGAACCCAACCATTCCATACGTAATATAGCGATAGGGAAGCTCAACTTCCATGCGTTGTCTTGCTTTCCGTACATCGTCATGTGGTATGCGGAATATTTTACATGCCAGTGGAATAGTGACTTTTTTCATCGCTATTTTTGTTAACAACAGAACTATTACTCCAATCAACAACCGCAGTATGGCTTTTCCAAACACGGTCACAGTGAGAGAGGAAAGTGATAAAGGTAACGTTTCGGGAGGAGGATCTAGCTTGAGACCCATTATGTAGTTGACGTGAGAGCCACAGGCTACGCCAGCACCGCAGCCCAGTATCTGCGCTGTGTCTCCTCGCGATGTGCTCCAGGTGTCTAGAGTGAAAGAGAAGATGCCCAGGGCTAAATGGAGACTGATGATAATTAAAGGTGCATATTTGTAAGTCAAGTTGAAGTTATCAATCAGGTCCACAACAGGATGGAAGACAAGCAAGATGAGAATAGCATACAGAAATCCAGCAATAACATCCTGTTGAAGAGAGAAAGATAAGGTTTCAGTGTAATAAATAGTTTTTTAACTGTTTAAGTTACATTAGCATGGAGACAAGCCTAGTTGCTCCATTGCTAAAAGCAACTTGTGGATTCTCATCTTCTCTCAGTTACTGTACAATCCAAACCATTCTGTGATTCTAAGATTAAATCTTTACGTTAAAGACAAGGTAAGGAATTGCATCTCATCACCTACTGATAGGACATCTGCATTATGATCAGATCATGAATGACGCTATGATCTAATGATCCCGATCAAACAAGGTCACAGCTCTACCTCCCTGCTGGCTACAATGGTCCTGGTCCATGGCTGGCACATTGCAGCCTACCTTCAGCACAAAGTTAGCCCAGCTAATTAAGTTCTGCCAACTTAAGTTTCCTGGAAAAGCTCAAGACGGAATCAAAGCGCCTGGGTGCCAAAATAAAGGTCCACTGGCAGCAGCAGCAGCTGGTAAAGCAGTGGAGGACCACTGCAACTAGAGGAGCTTCGACCTTCCACTCCAGCTTCAGAATTAGCAATACTGCAAGAATGGAGAACTGTTTCCAACTATTAAAGGAGAGGAGGAGGGAACTTTTGTGGCTTCATAATTGAATTTCAGTTTTATTGTTTTTAAAATGTCTTTTCTTAATTAAAAGGTTAGTCTGTTTAATTCAGCATTAAATTTTAGTTACTTTCGATTAATCACTTCGCTGCACAAAATTATCTGCAACTTCTGTCTCCTTTAGTTAAGGAGGAATTTGCTGAAAGCTGTTTAGAAACCCAAGCGCTAGGAACTGGATCACATTCAATCACATGCTTATCAACTCTTCCCTGTGAGCCAGGAGGTGGGACTTTCGTCAGCAGTATTTGTATTGCTGCCTTCAATGAATCATTTTTCTTCACTTCCACTAATGGAATGCTTGATAACAGCTCTAACACAATTGACTGATATGAAAGTCAGACTTGCGCATTTCAGAACCAACTTTCTGCTGTATCTGCCACCCTAAGCCCCACCTCCTTCGACTTGGGCACCATGGTTGATTTATATTACAGGTAACACAGTTAATTGTATTTACTCAACACTGAGGAGGATTGAGATATGAAGCTTCTGAATAAGCTACTCTACATGATGCGTCACTATTTGCTGCACAGCTTTGTTCTGAGATGTTATCCATCAGCTGACAGTATCAGCTGAAATACCGGTTCCATCCCACCGTCCTCCACACAAGTGGTTCCAATTTGGGAAGCCTCCTAATCACCTCTGCAAATATATCGCTCAGTTCTTCTGAGCTGCCTGATTTTCACATGCTCCTTTTACATTGTGTTCACCTACCAGCTCTACTACTTGCTGCCAGGCTCACTGTTCTCTGTGTGCTTTCCTCCTTGGAGCAAGTGATCCTCAAAAACCTCTTTAGCCATCCTTATTAGTGGTCTTACATTCCGATTACCATTTTGTAGTGTTCTTGCTTTCCCGTTTTTACATTGCATGCTTGAAACATTTGTGTTTGATTATTTGAAATAATTTAAATACATAAGTCTGGTTTTCAAACGTGACAACTGGGTCTTTAGAAACTTTGCTAAGCGCAGCCCAAGCATTTCCCGCGGCACTCTGAAAAGCACAGGCTTGGAGTAGCTGCCATGGAACCAGCGGGAACATTAACAGCCACTCTCTCCTGCTGCAAAATTACTTCTGCTCTGGAGAGGAAAACTTAAGTCTATGCTTTAGTGCAGTCATCAATTTCTGCACTAAAACTGCTACGGAACATCAGCCAAGTTTCAACTGTGGGTTGAGGTTATGACAGAAAAGTATAAATTACCAGAAGTTTGACATCCATTTTTAGCTACTGTATCAATTTCTCTGCTGAAGAGATACAAGTTCCTATATGGCAGGATATTCTAAAAAATCATATCAATTACTGTACTGTAAAACCTTAAGTGTGTTGGAGGTTTACGAAATCAGAACAATGTTCAAATAAAAGTTTAGTAAGATTATTATTTAGTAGGATTATTTTCTTACCAAAATTGAATGCATTCCCATATAAATTCGACTACAGCAAACCAAAGAACACCAGCAGAATGCAAGGATCAGTCCAAAGACAAGGGGATACTGGTAGGGAAAAAATTGAGAGATTATATTAGAATTTGAAAAGAGAAAAATATAACTCCATAAGAATTCTATAAATAATCCCAATTTATGCTTACCCTTTTCCTTTCATTAGCCTACCCAAGCCTATTAGACCACCTCAAGTAAGTCCACTTTCACAAAGTCAAAACATTATTAAATCAAACTTTTTCCTTGGCCTCTTCCTTTGCATTCAGGATACATTAATTTCAGGGTGTTGGTCTTTTCAGACAAAGCTGTAAGAAGTTACCAGACCTTTGTAGCTGCTAAGTCTTGCCATGTTCTGATATCCTACATTGGCAATACGGGCACAGACACAGGCTTTGTGTTACAAACTGTAGAACAGTTTTACACGGGGTGAAGCAGCTATAGAAAACATACTAGCATTGTTATCAATTGATCCAGGCAGAATCTAGTAGTTTCACTGAAGATCTCATAATACTTTACAAATAAATTCAATTCCTTACACACTGTTTTTGAGTTTCTGCAATCCTTGACTTTGTCTCTGAGCATCAGTATGGAACTCCTAGAACAGTAATCTTCTTTGTTCTCTACAAACCCATATAAATTTCCTCTTACAACCCAAATTAAACAAAAACCAAAATAATTATTTCAAATTATTTCCATCTACTGATTAAAGATTTTTTTATTAATAAGGACTTTTTACAAGGAACAAACAAAACACTTTGTTTTAATAAGCAGATATCAGCATGTGTAGAAACTTACTATTTTTTACTCATTGGTTAGTATTTTATTTCTTTGGTTGTGGACAGAAGTCTGCGAATTCACACCTGACAGCACTGTAAGAAATACTTTCCCCAGTTTTGCAAGACAGGATACAACCTGCTTTTTTTCAGTATTAAAAATAATTATTAGTTGTATACAAGATGCAGTCACAAGACAAAATGGCATGTTTCCAAAATTGCTTCCCTTCCTACATGAAACAATGATAAACATTGTCAATATAAACGGGCAGTCTAGAGGTCCTTGAATGTTGGATTAAAACCCAAAGAATTACTGGCAGTTTTCTTGCCCCTTCCCTTGCTCCTGTTGTGAGTAACCTGGAGGGTAGAATATCCAACAAATTGGAGAAAGTAACTTTAAATCTTATTGAAGAAAGTTGTATGTCCTCTGAAGGCCGCTTCACGGATTGATAATCTTCTCTCAAACCTTACAGTGAAAGACTGATTTAGAAGCTTGTCAGTCTTCTGCATTATTCCAATGTTCTTTGGATTATCAGCTCCAGAACCATGTCAGCATGACAAATCTAAAAACATTTCCTCAAAATAACAGAAAATCAAGAAGCTTTTTTCACATAAGAAACAAATTTCACTTTAAGATTCCAAACGCCCAGCTCAGTTTTGTTCCATCTCGTTTAAACTAATTCCAGTAGCAACATTTGTCTTTGTTTCTACTACATTCGCCTACAAATTGTACCTAAACAAAATTATGTAATGACTCCTTTCTAACTGAAATGATGAAAGAACAACTGCAATTTCCTTCCTTAAAGAATTACACTAATAATGGGCAATACACCCATAACTAGGTCACACTCAAGAGGTGACTGCAGTTATCAGATGCTGACATTGCTAGAGCAGCCACAGAAGTAATCCTTGTACTCTGTGCAGCACCACCACAGTACACCCCAAGTGTAGCCCCATCACTCATCCACATGCTGCTTCTACCACCGTTCCCATCGATCTCAGGGCAGATGTAATGCTGCCTGCTCCAGGAATCACAGCATGGTAGGGGTTAGAAGGGAACTCTGGAGATCATCTAGTCCAAGCCCCCTGCCAAAGCAGGTTCACCTAGAGCAGCTTACACAGGAACATGTCCAGACAGGTTTTGAAAGTCTCCAGAGAACAAGACTCCACCACCTCTCTGGGCAGGAAGACATTCAAGCCACACAAGGTCTCTGCATGCTGCTGCTGCTCTGCTCTTGCCTCCAGATGACGGCCAAAGCAGAAACGCTGTATAGACAGGGACAGGTATATACTCTATATCCTCTGAAGTAAAGAGGAGCTTCCAGCACCTCCTTACACATTCCACAAGATGAAAGCCTGGGAAGACTGACTGTGTTTGTCATAGGCTATCAAGGGAAGATTTACTACCTCCAGAAGCAATGCTAAACTCTCAACCAGAAAATTTAGTAGCATCACAACTGCTCAGTGGCAGAATGAGCTTGCGTGCGTTCACGCCCAGGTCAGAAGTTTCAAACAGTTTCGCCCAACACTTGATACTGTACATCCAGTCTTCCCTGGCACGCATCTGTTGTGCTTTCAGGCTTCAATCAGGGGTAAGGCTTTTAATAAAACCAGACCTCTCCTGTGTTTTTGAAATACCTGACAGAAAGAGAAGCTGGAGCTTTAGCAGGAAGACCGGTGAAGTGCCAGGCTCAGCAGGCTATAGAAGCTAATGATACTGTGGGTAAGATGTTGGACTTGTGGGCGACATGATTTTACAGCAGCTGAACAGCAAGACCCACAGAAGGCAGAATGAAGGAAACTGTTTCTGTGAGGAATCTTGTTTTAAGAGTCCTGGGCAGATGACTGTAAGCAGCAGGGAGAGTAGGACAAAGTTCTGGAAATGAAATGTTTGCTCTTAGGAACTCTCAAGGGAGGAGTGTTTGGGGAAGAAACTGTGACACAAACTCCAACTTAGAAGATGGAAATAACATTTGGCTCTGTCGTATCTCACTCCAATTCTGCTTTTAACAGTATTGAGAAGAAACACCCATTAAAACACCTGAAAACTGTCTAGCTTAGTTTCTTTGTGGCAAAACATCTGTATCCAAGAGTTCAAACACTTCTCTATTGTGTCCCAAAAAAAAGTCAATTATACATTTTACCCTGATCCATATATTCTTAAGTAAGGAAGAATTTTTAACTTAAAACACAGACAAATTATTCTTACTGATACAGCTTTAGCACGGCCTGCCCACAAATGTGCCTGTAGTATCAGGCACATGCTGGTTTACACTATTTCTAACACGTTAATAATAATCATCACGGAAGTCCTAAACCCAGTTTCTTCCCACTGAAAAGAGCTTACTCTAGTATTCATAACTCTGCTGTAGCCAGTAAACTATAAAGAAGCAGAAGATTGAACGATTATTCTAATTTCCTTTGGAATAATACACCACAATACAACAGTTATGTTGATTTTTGCAATTAGTTCCCACACTAAGTGGTCTCCTCTATGCTCCCACCCTTACGCAACCAGCTCACTTGGACAAATGCCAGTTTATCTAAACTCACAGGTTTTTTTACTGGTTGATAAGGAAGCTTCAAATGTAAGGACATTTTTATGTCTGAGGTACAGGAATAAAATTTGACCTAAGGATGGTGTTAACCTTCGTCTACCCTGTTACAGTTCGTTATATCCATACCTCCCTGCACTGCCCACATAACCAATCTGATTTTCTGATTCTTCTACCTCAGTACCCACCTGCAGAGCATCATAAGGCTGTATGTACCCTTTGGGGTTCCAGAGTTCACTGGGCTCCTTAGACACTAGCCAAAATCCTTGCTCCAACACAAATAAAGCGCAATATCCTGCCTCCTCCTTGGCCTGTTTTCACTCGTAACTTTTAAAAGCAGCCACTGGGTTCAAGAATTCCTATACTGAACAGGTACCACCTGCTTAAAATCTGCCTTGAGGTGATAAGGCAACCACGTATTTTGTCCTCACATGTAGAGATAAGTGTACAAGGTGACTAAAGGAGCGTATTAACACCCCCACACATCCTGGAGCCCAGCAAGAAGTCTGCTCAGCAGCGTGCCAAGTCCTAACACCTACAGGGCACACCACCTTGAATCTTACAAAAAAGCTGATGCCATAGATTTACTTCCAAGTTATTGCCTGAAAATAACGCAATATTGAGGTACTAGCAAGCATGTTTTCTGGAAAACCACTGCCTGTATTTTGCACATATGCATTGGCTATACCATGTTTGTAAGCATCCATAACCTCCCACTGCCTAGGCATAAAAAATCCTCCCAAACACCGAAACATCTTCTATTAATATAGTGCCTTTAGACTAGTAACATTTTTAATCAGCCCTGCTTTACGGTAAACAGTGGCTTTCACAAAGCTTGTCTCCCAATAGCAAATGCATCTTCAAAGAAAAAAAACCGAAAAAAACAGCTTTTGCTACATTTTCTACTTAAAATAGGCACATCTCATGAAAAATTGATGTGAACACTTTAATAAACTAATCTCAAGTGTTCACAGAAGAAAGCCGTAAGCACTCAATTCTGACATTTGCTTGCGTCTCTTACTTTGGAAAATGCTGCCTTCACAAATTTGAAAGTTAACCATTACCATTACCTTGGAGTTATAAACTTCTAGATCTTTTCTACACAGTTGCACATAGACACACTGCCAGTCTCCATTTCAATGAAATATATAAAAGCAAGACCGCTGAATCCCAGGCATTTTAGCCCCACAGTTCCTTGCACACCAAATCTGACCTACAGGGGCACAAAGTACAAACAATGACAAGTTCACTTCTACCCTCTTCCACACTTCGTTGCGCTTCTCCCTCATCCTGGCACCGTATCCAGACAAGGGTCTGAAAGGCTGGCAGAGATCACAGCTGGCACAGGTAGACATAAAAACCAGGTTTCATTCTCTCAGCTTGCTCTTTCTGATAACAGAATTGACAGATCTTCATTCTTGACCACACTTAAGAGTCACCGAGTCAGACATTCAGGAAGAGCCCATTTTAGACACATCTCAAATCCTGCCTCCATGTCCTCCATTAAGACCATCCTATGTATATCCTCAAAACCTCATGATGCCTCCACAGCTGCCATGCCACCTCAACAATTCTGAGTATAGGGAGCATTTATTGAACTGCACACTGCTTCCTTTTTTCCAAATTAAAAAGAAAACAACTTGCAGTTTGAAAACCATAACCTTATACAAAAATAAAGACATTTGCATAGTACTCAATCTGAACTTCAGAATCACACATTGACTCAAAACCAACATCAACCTGGCATTTTTCTCCTTGAGAAAAGTATGCCACATTCCATATTAGATCAAATCACTGATATCCAGCTTGCAAATTTTTTTTCTGAAGGCCAGAATAAAACTTCCATAATATGCTTAAGCGTGCCATAAAAATGCAATATGAGAAGGTGAAGTGGAGGCAGATGGAATTGACAGCAAGGTAGAGACTAGAGAAAGAGAAATGCAGCATATAGATTAAAAAGATATCTTTTTTGACATAGGAGCTTTTAAAACTTTGATACCTTCAAAGAAAACATCCATTCAAAGTGTCCCACTCTTGATGTATATGACTATGGGACAGACCACCAAGCATATTATTTAAAAAAAGAAAGGATAAAAAGGTTAACTGATTTCTCAAATTCACATATTAAGTTAAAGAAAAAGCTAGGAATAAAGCTGATTAAGTAATTACTCATCTCCTCTCAGGCCTCAATTTTATTCCCATATCCAGAATCTTGTTTAATCAAACATACTGAAATAAATTGGTCATTTTGGGAAAACAGCAGTGAAACTACTCCCAATAAGCCTCTGATAATTTTATGCCCTATGTTTTTAATGGGAAATTCCCACTTTATTCCATTACATCCTCTGAAAAGAGCTTGCAAGCTTCTGACTGGATCACATAGAAAATGTTTCCCTCAAGTGAGTATCCTCCTCCCCCCCCTTCATCTGACTTTTTGCCAAGAGTCTTAATAACATAACCATTGTTTAAAAATGCTCATAAGGAAACAATCTGTCCCAAAAGCTTTGACCTAGGTCAGAAAATTCCTTCTTTCATAATGGAACATTCTTAAAACACACTCTAGATGCTCATTTCTTTACTTCTTTTAAAGCACATTCTACACTGGAGATGTCTCCAGCATCCACAAAGGGTTCCAAACTAATTTTCTCATATTTTCAGTGTTCTACAGTATTACTTAATGTTTTTTAATCACATGATAACTCAGAAGTTCAGCTTGAGTTGGACAGAATTATTCTGGGCCAGAGTTCACTGAAAGAATCCAAGCAGCACATGCAGCATCATGCTTCTAATAAGATATTTGGGTGATGTATTGGCAATAGTTATGGAAAGCTACAATCGGCATTTACAGGAATGACTCTGAGACACAGGCTCACCAGATGAGTACAAAAAGCACAGCACAAATTATTTTCTGGAGGGAGCAGAAAAAAAAGGGAGAAGAGGATGATTAAAAAGGAAAGATGATAAAAAGGAAAGAATGACTTAGCAGTCATTTTAGGAAAAATACACAGACAAAAAAAAAAAAGAATTTCAAAAGAGGCCAAGCCGTAAATAACACTGGTTAAGCTGCATTTATCAATTATTTCCTCCTTTCTTCCACTGACCAACCTTAACATGAAAAAGCATGTGCTACATGTCACAAAGAGAACCTCTTCCTTAAATTCCAAGATGAAGCCTTCAATGCCAGCCCTGCAGGGAGCTGAAAAGCTTAATATTCCGCTACACATCATCTGAAAACAAATTAAGAAGTTACAATAGAAACTAGAGTCTGTTACTTCTTTTCCTTGCAGCCAAGCAAAAAAAAAGCCTCCCTGAACACACCTGGCAAGAATCACCTATAGTTTGCTTTGCTTATGTGCCCAACACCTAAAAAAAAAATAGGTTTTTCTTCTGCAAACTGACATTTTTTCAGGTTTAATGAACACACCCTATTTGAAAGTACGAGGAGTGCTTTACATGTGTGCAATCCACTCAGAGAAAAAAATTGCTTGAGAAGTATTTCCTTTGAATCCTTTCTTCATCAAAAACTCTGCAGCTAACCTTACAGCATTTGTTTTTACATATTCGCCCCAAGATCCTTTACATTAAGATTTGCTTATGCAAAACTGTAAAACACATCTAATGCCAATCACCACAGTTTAATAGGACAGGCTGCTGCAAACCTCTGGCAGAGATTCTCCAAGGAGATCCATAACGACTGGCTACGTTCTTTTCAAACTTCAGAGCCTCGGAATCAAACAGGCCACACAACTTTTTCCAGCTTCCTTTACAAATAAACCACAGGCATTAACATGGCAACGAAGAGATGACCTTACAACTCAAATCCACAAGACAAGGCCAGTGCTGACCCTCCAAATTCCCATCTCTCTTTCTCAAGAGCTCTTCATTGTGTGGGCATGCTGGGTTTTCAGATCGCCCCTTCAGCCATGCTCAGGTCAGAGAGGTTTTGATTGTTTATTTAAAAAAAAACCACATGGAAGAAAACCAATTAGACAAACACATCCCTCTGCTTAAGTTTTTTCACAATGTTTTAGTATTTCAGACAAAATCCATGTAGGCTTTTTTGAAAGATGAGGCATCTCTTTCTGCAAGGAGTCTGTCTGTACTTGCTCTTACACACACAGTTTGTATACAAGAGATGATCTCCTATGTGTAGCTTCCAGTTTTATCACTATGTCAATCTCACAGATAACACAAGCCTTTCAACAAGGACAGACACTTAAAACCAGGATTTGCCCACTTTCTGTAAAATTCTCACTATAGCACTGTCATGATTGGACAGCCGTGATAACCAATTATTCCCCATTCCCAATGGGGATCTGAGAGAAGTTAGGCTTTTGAAATGAAAGAGCAGGCAGACAGTTCCAGAGGCAGTATGTAGTAGTGCTCAATCAGGACCACAGAACGATGCAGACCTCTCTGAAATCCTAATACAGACCCTGTCAATCCCATCTCATTTGATTAGATTAAGCAGCTTTGGCTGATCAAAGTAACAGCGCAGATGAAAGATTTCTGGAAGGGTGTTTGACACGGTACCACGTGACGTTCTTACACAATTAGTACTACAGAGAGTCAGTAGAGCACTAAGTAAATAAAAACGGAAAAATACTTTTAGGTGTGTCAGTGGCACAGAATGGATGCACGCTGCTGCAGGTTTAGCAGTAGTGCTTATTAAGGTCGCCATTATAATCAGTGGGTTGGAAAGACAGTCACTGACGATAGGATTTGCATAGAAAACATTGGCAGACAAGTACATAGGGAGGACAATGGTGTCATATTTAGTGATCTAAACTGCTTCAGAAGTCTATTTGAACATTCCAACATTGGTTAATACAGTTAAGAGGGCAGCTACTCATCAATCCAGGCTCTGGGCTCCTGCTGAATATCAGCATAACAAAGTTCTTCAGTGGCCTACAGTGAGGGTCAGCAGCTCCTGACTCAGCTCACTAAAGCAGAGCTCAGGAAGGAGTGTGAACCCAGCACTTCCTAATCCACAACTGCTGCTAGAGCCAGGCTGCATCCTGGAGGAACTTTGGGAGAAAAGCCTATTTTCTGTCTCTCTAATTATTGTTTTTCCCCTCCTCAAAATAAAACAGCAAGGTTATGACACACTCAGGTACCATCCTAATTCAAGCACCATTTCTAATATAATATGTGTTGATACCTATTTGAAATCAGCAGTTCAAAGTAATAAAAATATAAAGACAACTTTTTCCTGTAGTCTTATCCTTAGGCTTTTGGAGATTTTGTAGATAATTAGCAGTTCACACTTATCTCTTCCTTTCTTTTCAGGACACGACATAAGCCAGCCCAGCTCAAACTGCCAATATTTCAAAGAAAGCAGGTTTTCCCCAATGTGATAAAGGTATACTTTTTCCTACATCATATTAAGATCTATAATCTCACTGTCTTTTAAGTGTTAGTCCTCCTGTTTCAGGGTATCAGAGCTTCAAAGACAAATAACATCTAACACATTACTAAATTCTCATGAGTCTTTGGCATGAGCTTTGTACTTCAAGGTTACTGAAGTGTCTGTGAAACAAATGGTTCTCCCTGCTGAGATTTAACAATATTAAATAAATATATAAAGATTATGCAAGCAGAATCAAAAGTTTCAGGCAAGCTTTCATAATGCAAGGAGAAATTGAAAAGTTATATTCCACAGTGAACAGAACAGTTAGCTAGTATGAAAATTACCTTAACGTATAATTTGTTTCTGTCAAAAATTTGGTTGCATTAAATATCCTCTATCCCCAAACTTGTGGAAGTTTGTCACAACCAATGTGAAAATGCATCATCTCTGAAAATATTTTACTTGTACAATTGCATGTATAAGCAATTATTTTTGTTTTACAGCAGACAGTCAAAAATCCTTTTGAATACTATGTGAAAGGAAAATAATTGTAATAGGATTACTGACAGGCACTGAAAACCAGGAATGCACAAACTTAATTCAATAGGTTAAAAGAAAACCTACTGGATTTAAAAATAATGTTTTTAAATGGACAATTTGACCATACCTACAAAAATAAGGGCAGATTCGCTCTGTTTCTTTGTTGTTCAAGGGAAAGACTCAGATTGTCTTTGTTCGATAGAAAAGAGCTATTACACAATTCTAGGAAGTCATAGTCCAATGAAAGCAAACTCCAAATGAGCTATCCAGGAAAGCGGATTCCCCTCTCCCTGGAGTAACCTCTTTTAGAGCAAGAATGGCTTTCTTCACTTTAGGATAAACTTCAAAGTGACAAACTCTAGTAACATTACTTGTATTCCAGCATAAAAGTCCCTGCATAAAGTCTGCTTAAATTCACACTCTGTCTTGCTCCACTACGCCTTTTCTGAACAAAAAGTCCTAAGATGTGGACTCATCGTGATCAGGGTCTGTGTAACGCTTGTTTATACTGAATATACAGAAAGACTGTATCCCAACATTTGCATTTAAATCTAACCATCTCTATCTATTGATAAATATGGATAATTAAACTCTGATTAATAAAAATCAGAGTTATTAAAAGCTCCATTATTGTTGATAGCTTTCCAAGAAATTCTGAGGTCAGTCTTTTAACCTCACCTATTTCCAGAAAAGCAGGACAAAAAGTTGTCATATAGACTGCCTTGCAACACAAGTAAAATAGAGAACAGCAGAAGCAGTATCCTAAAGCTTAACTTTCTTTAGGGGTGAATCAAAAGATACTCAACATGCCATATGTTAACTTCTCATTAATATTTGCAATTAATTTAAAAATCAGAAGGGTTTTTTAATGAACATTTTGAAATGGTAGAAGTTGGTTTCAGAGAGGTCTGTTATTCATACACATTTCATAGAAAAAGGGAACTAAAATTAAGACTCAAATTTTTGCTTCCTCATTTCTTAAGCATGGTTCTGAATAAATATTAACAAGGTTGAATATTTTGATTTCTTAATATGCATTCATTATCAATATGTTTAGTTAATTAGCACAATATTTCACAGACCACAGTTGCAGGGTTGGCAAATCAAAGATCGAACTTGGTTCACTGGCAAAAATACCATTTCACATGTTGTCAGTTTGCATGTTGTCAGTTCACATGTTGTTTGTTTGTCAGCAATCAAGCAGGGTTCTCTTTTGTACATATGACATCAGTTTGTGCAAAGCTAATCAACTGATACTATTAACTGATGTTTCCCACATGCAAAGAAATAGAAACCCAGTTCATTCTTCCAACTGACATCAGCGCTACGCACCTAAGTAATAATCAGATTTTAGCCAGTCATTTAAAAAAGAAACAATCCCAAACTTCAAGCACCTCAGTGACAAGAACTCCAAATATTCCATAAACACTCCTAAAGCATGACATTATCTGACGCCTGCACAACTCCAGCAGAGCAATACTTTATACTTTGCTAGCAAAGAACACGAATCCCTCATAGCTGTCCAAAGAGCACGCTGTATCTACTTCTGTACTTGCAGAAGTAGATAAACTGTGGTTAAAGACAGGCCAAATACAATTTCTAACCTTCAGCTCTCTTTCCTTCCAGGCACCGGTTCCACCTGCTGATATAGGACCACCAAGTGTCGGGCTGGGACAGTAAACAACTGGTGATTGTTAATAGTAACTGGGAAGATAAGAGTTCGGCCCCTGCACAAGCTTAAAAAGAGTTCTCTCTACCAATATGAGATACACCTGACCTAAAATACACAGGTATTATAATAAGCATTTACAAATATTAACAACTTAAGAGTAGGCTTGTTGCATAACTTCTTAAACACTACATACACAGCCCTGAAAATCCTGCACTTAACATTTGTTGCTGGGGAAATCCTCCTCCCTCATCTACTCCTGAACCTGGTGCAGGGATTTACAGAGCTGAGTGCGTGTTGTGCTTGCTCTGGAGTTCTCGCTGCTGCCCGCACTGCAAGTGCCTAAGCACATGCAAGCTGCAGCTTGCATAAACCTGATGATCAACAGTGTTCTTTTAACTTAATCTATTGACCCTGAGTGCGACAGGCAGATCTTAAGATTTTTCCTGAATGAAGGTGCTGTAAAGATCAGAGGTTATCAGTTCCTGCCAATTATTAGCACATTAATAGTTGTAAAATCATCTGAAAAGTAAACGCACTCCTCAAATCAGAAGTAATCCGTTCCAGTTCACGGGCAGTGAAACTAAAAGACAGCGTTAAAGAAAATATTAAAGCTACAAATTGACACAAGCGACAAAGCGACTCAAAGCAAAGAAGGATCAGCAAAAGGCCCTTTGGTTCCTGGCTCTCCACCAAATTTTCTGCCAGTAAAACCAAAACGCCTGTAAAAATATCAGACGTCTACCCAAACTTTGTGCAAAGCACCGACCCTACAAGAGCTACGCTGAAAAAAACCTCACGGGAACAAAACACGGATTGCTAAAGCAGGCTGTGAATGCGTACGGAGCTAACCATTCACAAAGTCAGCAGAACTTCCATCCGGATGATGGAATTAGCAGATCAAGTCTTGTTACCCAAGCACTCGCTTGGATCATAGAAAAATTTTTTAAAAGCGGAGGGGGGGGGGGGGGCCCAAAATGAAAACCCACGAATTTGACATTTTCCCAAACGAACTCAGCCGCTTCCTCTCCCAAAAGAAACTGAGCGCCGGGGCTGGAAGACACACGGAGGAGGACAAGAAGGTGAGCGTTACCTGCCAGCGGCCGTGGCTGAGCAGCAGCAGGGCCAGGGGGATGGCGGTGCCCGACATGGCGTGGGTGGAGGGCATGCTGTACTCCGAGTTGTAGAAGACTTCCAGCTTCACGACGGGCGGGGAGGCAGGCCGCGGCCAGCGGATCACATCCTTGGTGCACTGCCCCAGGTACATCACCCACACCCAGATGATGATC
>VZZY01008833.1:62828-96913 GCA_013400335.1 Eurystomus gularis | reverse complement strand
GCCGGCCCCCGGCGGGCTGCTTGCTCTTCCTTCGCACTTCGCGTGAGCTGCTGCCGCCCTTGCTTCAGCCGCCGTGCCCGCCATCAGCACCCCCGAGGCCTGCGCCCGCCGCCCCTCCCCTCCGGTCTCCTCTGCCCCGGAAGCCTGAATCTGGTGGCGTGAACGCGAGAGGGAAAGCTGATTGCGAGCCGAGACTGAGTGGTCTTAGCCCCAGCGGTCAGGCCGGTTAAGCGGTGGAGGCGGTGGGTTACCCGCAGGGGTGCGGAGCAGAGAGCCGCGCAGGGGGGGGTCTGCTGGGCATGAGGGAAGCGGTCGTGCCTTCCCCCCATCTCTCCACAGCCTCCTCCTTGCTGGGTGTGCATGGCTTGAAGTTCAGCAGGACCAGAAAACTGGCGATCGGGTGCTTTGAAAGTCCACGGTTGCTGGGGTGTCCATCCTGGAAACACCATGAGATCTGCAAGCTTTGGTCGCTGGTTGGTCTCTAATGCTTCCACCTGTCCAACTGACACTGATCTATGGCTTGCTAATACTCCAGTGTGTTTGTATCTTGCCTTAAAGTTAGGAGGCTAAACAAGTGATAAATATGCTGCTTTGTGCCGTTTTTGAAACGGGTGGGCAATATGACCCAAATGACTAGTTAGCTTAATAACCGTCCTAACAAAAATAGAAAATCTAATGTGGAATTCAAATAATTCAAATAATAAAAAGTTGAAATGGAGGAATAGAAAACAAGGCCACACAATGTTTTAGTAAAATAGCTATTGATGCTGTTTTGAGGAGATACTTGACTCAGACTCTGCCGTGTGGTATTGTCATTAACACGGTGTGCATGCGGTGCCAGTAAACCATGCAAATGGAATTTGCTGCCAGATCTCAAGAAGAGGAAGTCTGGAGGAAAACTCAGTTGAAAGAGATGGTGTCTAAAGAGGTTCTGGTAGTAGGTCCTATGTTGTATGACATAACAATGATCTGGAATAGGATCTAAACCAGCTGCTGCAAAAATTCATCTTCAGGATTAATGGAGTCCTAAGTAATGATGGGGATGAGGCACCAATCTGAATGGTTGGTAGAAGCATCCCCTTCAAACTTAGTGCATTTTAATCCAGCCAAATACAAAGCTGTCTGTCTTAAGAACCTAATGTGGAGGCTCTAACGGATGAATAGAAGACTATATCCTCAGAAGGTAATGACTTTGAGAAGGATTTAACTGTCAGAATAAGTAAGCAATCAGATAAGGGCTGTGTTGTCTTTTGCTATGGCAGAAAAGGATTAATCAATGTATAAACAAAGGAATAAAAACATGTTTATTTTACTACTTATGTTGGCCTCAACAATGCCAGCCACTGGATAGTACATATAATTCTGGTTTCCAGATTTTGAGAAACACACTGGAAAATATGAGAGAGAAAAAGAGTAAAGCAAAATGTTCTGATGGTGGGAGACAATGCATTATACTGAGAGGTTTTAAGAGCTCAGGCTGTAAAGTTATCTAAAAGAGGACTGAGAGGCATCTTGATTGTAGTGTATAGGAACCTTCCTGGGGGAAAATACAGAATATTAAAGGGCTCTTTAATCTATTGAAGAAACGCGTAATAACAAGTAATGGCTGGAGGCAAAAGCCAGACAAATTCAAAGAGGAAATAAGACGCCTGTTTTTACATGGTTAACCACCAGAACACATTCCCGAGAGAAGGTGAGGATTTTCCATCGTTTTATGTCTTCTGTTGAAGATTAGATGTATTTCTGAAAATTAATTTTTAGCCAAGCAGAAGTTATGCTTTATTTTATTGGATGATTACAGGTTGAAATGTGATGGCCTGTGATACGCATAGTGTCAGGTTAATGGAGTGGGACCATCATGCTTAAGTTTTAAGTGCCAGGAGCAGACATTTCATTAATAACCATGAGCATTAGAATCAATTTGGTTTTGCCTTGAAATACTTATGCTCCATAATAAAGCTGATCTGAATTAAGGTTTTGGCTGCGGAATATACTTACTAAGACAATATCTAAAGGTTTTGGCCTTTTGTTTTCTAAATCTACGCCCTTGGGATTACTTAGAAATTTTTTTCTGTGCATCTCCATTTAAATTTCTGAAGGAATAGGTCTTTACGAGAAAATTTCTCATAAAGTCTGAATCATAATCCTCCAAGAAATATTTCACAGTGTGAACATCAGCAATGCAAAATTGCCTCAAGGCCAAGAGAATCAGAATGCACCAAATGAATCCTGATAGATTTCCTATATTGTACATTATATGTTACATATCTTTGCCTCGTACAGTCTTAACCTACTTGAGGTATTATCATAACATAAGCAATTATATTACTAATGGAGGAGCTGCTGTTACTGAAAGAGGAATGAATGAAATACAAATAAGATTTCAGATCAGCAGGTTGGCAGAGAAACGATAAAAACACTCCTGAAATAGTACATGATCCTTTTTTTCTGTCCTTGGAACGGAAGGTGTGCTGTCATTTCTCTGCCTTTGGAGAGATGTGTGATGCTAATTCTGTGAGATACATGCGCTTCCTAATTTACATGCTTCCCTTTTTCCTGGCTCTTGAGCAGAAAATGCAAAGACAGGAGCTGAAAAACAAGCTGCTGCCTTCTTTTGTGCATTTTCCCAGAGTCAAGCCACAGACAAACCCCCCCGAAAACCCAGAACAAACTGAAATCTGTTAATTAACTTCATGGTGAATTCTGGAATGAGATCTGAATAACTGTACAGGGGGAAAAAAAATCACAGTGATTACAAAGGATAAAGTGAGACTTCTCTTTATAGTATGCTTTTGGTAACTTAAAAAACCAAAGTGTTTGTGTCTGTGGTTGAAACTTGTTTACTTTGAACTGTTAGTATGAAAATTGTGTGGCATTAATACTGAAGTAGCTTTTAAATTACCTTTGCACAGGGGTTGGAACTAGATGATCTTGAAGGTCCCTTCCAACTGAAACCATTCTATGATTCAAAGTAAATAATCATTGCAGTGGGCACTCCAGGAGGAGTGTGGAGCCTACCCCATAACTGAACTTTTCCAGAAAATGTGTTTCTTTGTACTGCCTGCAATAGATGGCCCCAACGCTGTTCTGAATACGTTCCAGCCTGCCACTCAAGTGCTCTCTGAGCCTGACACCCGTAACACACGTGTTCTCAAGGATGCTCAGCAAACCAGCACACTCACAGACACGTTCCCACGGGCTGTAAATGTTTGACAAGACAGCTGTGGGAATCGATGGCAAATGAGGTGCAGAATACACCACGCTTAACAGCAGCTGCTGTGACCACCCTGCCCCGGTAACAGGACCTGAACCAGGAGTTCCTTTTTGAAGCACAACATCTTGCTTGGCATCCATTTGAGTGACCAGTGGTTACTGAGTGTGTTTGAGGTACTGGTTCTGCCTTATAAAGCTTTAAACAACTGGAGACCAGTTAATCTGAGTCATCGGCAGCCAGTTGTTTTCCTCTCCTAATATAACTGGAGGAGCAGGTGGCAGGGCATTCTCCGGGATTGCGGGACTTGTTCTCTGTCATCATCCGAAATAGCTTGGATCTGGTCATCTTTTTGTGCAAAAGACATCTGTTTGATAGCATTCTGTGAAGAGAATTAATGATGAAGGCTGGTGTCATGGTTGAACGTGGCAGCCAGCTCCTGGGAAGAAAATTAACTCTACTCCAGCTGAAACCAGGAGAGATGGAAAGAAAGGAGTTTCTGTGGAGGTCTGAATGGCTAGTTTCCTGTTGAAATAATTATTCTAATGCTGCTAGGGTTTTGTTATATTATTAATTATGTGAAATTGCCTAGAGTCAGAGGAGGGCTTCATTTTAGACAATTTTGAATGTGAAATGTGCCTAATCATACCAGGTTTATTTTTATTTTTTAAATAGATTGATGGGTTGTATACCTAGATTTGAGAAGGCAAAAGTGTATTTATCGTAAGATTTAGTCTCGAAAAATACATGGGAGAATAAGGAAATGTATGTTTTTTTCCAAATAATACATATTACTGTAAGCAGAAAAGCCCAGAGAGCACTTTCATTTGTTCTTGAGTATGATCTATTGCTGTAGCTCAGTGAAGGAGCGCCGAGGAGGTGCTTGTGTTACATTGCAGCACTGGGAGAAAGAACACGCTGAAGGGGTTTCAGCTCACTTAGCTGTACTTGGTCTTGCTGAGTTCTGCACAGTACTTTCTTAATAAGCAATTTAAGGTATTAAAATATAGCTTATCTCTGTACAAGTTGCCTCTCATGAATTCCAGTGATAGTGATTCCAATAGAAGTTAAAAGAAGTTTGCTGTCTTTAGTAAAAATGTATTTCGTGTAGCACTTCTCTTAGAGAAGGTCTAACAACCCCTTCTCCATGGGTAAAAAGTTTAGTCTGAAAATAATAAGTCTTGGTTCTTGTCTCTTTCTTGTGGGTGTTCTGATTGCTATGCTGAAAACTTTACTAACTGCAATAAAACATGAGTTCCATGGTTGCTGCAACCCCCTGATTTCAGTCCAGCCTGCTTATGCATTTATTTCTGCAGGATAATGCTCAAAGTTCACTGAATCACAGAATCACAGAATTGCCTAGATTGGAATAGACCTTTAAGATCACAGAGTCCAGTCATTAACCTAACACTGACAAGTCCTCGACTAAACCATATCCCCAAACACCACATCTATATGTCTTTTAAATACCTCCATGGACGGGGACTCTGTCATTGCCCTGGGCAACCCGTTCCAATGCCTGATAACTCTTTCAGTAAAGAAATTCTTCCTAATATCCAATGGAAACTTCCCTTGGCACACCTTGTGCCATTGTCCTAGGAAAAGTCCAAATGTGAGAGCACCTCTTTATTTTTTGTTTGGTTTTGTAACACTTTCCCTGTATTATTTGCTTCTGTAAATTTGTGAAATTCTGCAGGCAAGTATCCTTGTTCACACACTACTAAACTGCTGCAGCATTTGGGCTCTATCGGGGAAGGTCACTGGGTACCTCAGAAATCTGATCCATGGGCAGAGCAGGTGAATTGAAACGTGAAGGCCCAAATAAGGTTAACTCCGCGATAGCCCCGCCAGCAGCCAAAGCACGAAGTACGGGCTGTGTTTAAATGGAGGCTGTTTTGCTTCAGAGCTCCAGGCTGGGATTTTCCAGGGAATGGAATCAGGTGGCTTTGGTGTGTCCCTGTTTTAGCACAGGGTGGCACAGCAGCACATGTTCTCCTGTCACAAGACGTACTTCTTATTACGCTGCGCCTCATTTAGATGAGGGCCAAGTAAGCCCATCCCTAGGGAATCTGCCCAGCTGGGTTTTCTGTTTTTACTCCACGTGTCTATATTGGCACATAACTGATAACTCTTTCAGTAAAGCAACGACTAGGGAACTGTATGCAGATGCAAGGTGTACAATGTTGTAATTTGTTATAACGAGAACAAAAAAAGTTGAAAAAAAGTCATAAAACAGGTAGGGTCTCCTCTGTAAGGTCATTCTAGGAACGCAGTTGTCACAGTCTTTTCATTCTTCTGTGAACTTCAGTCCGTGTGTTTAACCACGTCACGTGCCATTTCAAACATAAATCAGATAAGGTGACACTATTTAAGGAGTGTTTCTATTGTGTTAGAAATGAGATTATTCCATCTTTGACATTGTCTTAAATTATTATATGTCCTCAATTATAGCATGAGAGTGTCTTACAATGTAATGATTGTAATTTACCATCTAATGATTGGCAAGTCCTCAGAACAGATCTGTGAGGGAGTGGAATGCGTAATTACCACCCCCTCCATGTTTCAACTGGGAAAGAGACAGATTTGGTAACACTTTCGTTATACTTCCATTTCTTCTGTTTTCCCAGGTTCCTGTAGTTGTAATTTTTAAATTTTGTATTCTGCTGTCTGTATGGTGAGAAAATGGAGATTATTTTTTCCCTGTGGTGTCTGAAAGAGACTAGCAAATCCTAAAGCAACATCAAACCCTTGGTCTTTTTGCCTCTGCATCCCAGGATTTGGAATTTGGGAAGGCGAGGGAGAGGTTGGTTGCTTTGTGGGTGGGTAGGGTTTGTTTGCTCTTTTTTCAGAAACAAAAAGAGAGGAGGAGGAGGTTTAGATTCCTGCTTTTTCAAAAGCTTGGGTTAATAATACCTAGTTGTGGGTGTGAAACTCTCATTTCTGGGAGGTATTTCTTCACTCTGGCTACCAAGGAATAAATTGTAGGATGTTTTTGGTTTTACTTGGAATAGCTGACTGTGCCTTCATTCCCATGCTCTCCTTTACTATCCACGCTGTTTGCCTGTGGAAGAGACACGTTACTGACCCGGTGCATGCACCTGTTTGGGTACCATCGCTGTGTTATTTCATGGCTATGTTTTATTACTAGCAAGACACCAGAGGAGGGGTAGAATAAAACAGAGTCCTCAAACTTGTGCGTAGCTCTTCATCAACCTGGAGCCAGAATGATAAGCTTCCATCCTCCATACATCACCTGAACTTTTGTAGTTCTTTGCAGCCTTTTTATCACTGCAGTTTCTGCAAATCCCTTAAAGATGTTTGTCCTTGGCCTTTAAAAAAGGACTAAGTTCTTTCATGGTGACTTGCATCAACTGCAGTTATTGCATATTGGATCAAATTTTGTGCGCAAGAATGTCTGAAGCCAACTGTGCTGCAGGGGCAAACAACTGTGGAGACCTCTTGGCAGCAGGAAGCTTCTTGTTGGAGCATGCCGAGAGCAGCAGGGATCCCAGCTCCCAGTTCCCTGGCAGCAGAACCTGCTTGCTGATGGGCCTGTTCAGAGAGCATACCCTCAATCTGAGGATGAAAACAAGCCTCTCCATAGGACAGTGCAGAGTTGAGGGGCAGCCAGGAGTCCCCTCAAAGACAAGGTGACCACATCCAAGGAGTTACAGCTTCACAGAAACAAAAGAAAAAAGTGCCCTTCCAAGAGGCTAGAGCCATTCTGATCACTCAAACTCATCAAAGGGATGTACCCGACACTGCACTAATGGGAAGGAAATGCTGGGAATCAACGTGAATAGCAGGAGCAGAGAGTTTACCACATGGCATCCTAGGACATGGAAGGGAGGAGAGAGGTAACATGTTCAAATGCTGCCATCACACACAGAAGTTCGTGTGCGGGAAACTAGGGAAGGCACATACGTGCCAAATAAATCCCTAGGGAAGACAGATGTGATATGATCAGAGACCCAGGATACAAAGTAGAAGATATAAAGCAGATGGGAATTTGCCTTAGCACACACAGATGTGTATTTTAATCAGTTCTGGACTTTTTTTTTCTTGTAAAATCCCAAACTGCCAAGATTATGAAATAGAGCTGATTCATGTTCAAGGGTGTGTCAAGTTACTCATGGTTAGAGTAGGAGGCGTGAAAGCTTCCCTAGGGCTCTTTCCAACAACATTTGTTAATTTTCCATTCAGAGGTGGAAAAGACCCCACAATTTAGGGAATATGTTCATAATTCATACTAATTATGAATTCTCTTGGGTTTCAAGAGCACCATTTGTAACCATAGCTGTTATTACAAGTGAGGTCATCCATATTAGAACGAAGATCTGATCTGCAGCCAATAAAAAAATACAAGTGTGAGCATGTTAAGCACTGTAGTTTTTTCATTTTAAATCCTAACATTCAAACTACAATCTGGAGGCCAAAATTAAGCCCTTACATCCTTGCTGTGGTTCAGTGGAAAGGGCAGATACCGTGACAGACAGATCGGGAAGCTACAGGTCAGTGAGAGAGCTGTTTAGAGTTAGCTGATAACAACCCAAATGTGAGAATGGCTCTGAAACTCCATCCTGCGCCTAGGCAGGACTAAAAGTGAGGTACCCTGAATTGTATGTGATACAGGATCCACCGGTGGTACTCAGTTACAAGTATTTTTATAAATACTTGGGTAGATCTCACTTTTTTACAGGATAGGATGCCCACTTTTTATATAAGTGCCTAGTGGTCAGAGCTCTTACCTGGGAGGACCTTTCTAAGCCCTTTAAACAATGGGATAGCCAATATTAATTCGCTCTCACTATGGTCCTTTTTGCTGCAGGTGAATTGAGAACATCCACAGCATCACCAAGAGCCTTCTCCTTTCAACCTGCTGAAAATGTCGGCGAGCCACCTCCCTCAACCTTCCGTCTCTGGGATGTTAAATGCTCCCAGTCCTGGGGAGAGTCCCAGGGAAAAGCTGGGAGTGCTCAGCAGACATGATGATACTCGGAACAACTTGCCTTACCGCTGCACCCTTTTCCAGGTAATGCAACCCATGCATCCCAGGGCGATTCAGAACCTGTATGACAAGTATTTTGGATGTAACCGGTAGTTCTGCAGCAGGCTCTCACTCTCAGGGTAGCATGAACACTGCTGCTTTTCTTAATTATGCAGAAAGTGCTCAGAATTATGTGGGTGTCTGTGATACTTCCTCAAATGTAAATTAACCCTTAAAATATCATCATGAGGTAAGTAATTACAATTTTAGGGGTAGTGAGTTAAAATACATAGGGTTGCATGACTTGTCCTTGGAGAAACAAGTCCTTCAGTAAGTGTATTGTCACGATGGGTAGGTTCTACAGCATTTAATTTGGGCACCAGAAATGGGACGCGAGTGGATTCATTTTGCCGAGTTCAAGAAAACTACCTATAAATCTCCTGCTATGGCAGCTGTCTGACCCTAAAGGGGTCATAAAAGTTCTTACCACCTACTCCATTGTCCCAGCTGTTCCCCAGGTCACTAACCAGGACTGCCCATGCCTGCACAGGCAGCAGTGACAGGGAGGGCCAGGCTCTCTGCTGAATCCTGCTGTGATTCAGGAACACAGCAAAGATGTGTCCATGGTCCACCTGAATCCCTGGAGAAGCCTGCTGTGCTATGCATGCTTGGAGCCTTATAATGCCGAGTGCAGTGCTGTTCACAGAGAAACCACAGGCTGCTGTGAAGAGGATGACGGAAGAGAAGCACCAGAGCTTTCCATAATAGCTTAATAAATGTAGTCAACTAGAGAGTGGGAAATCTAAATTCAGTTTCACCTTGGCCTGATGGGACGCAACCCACTCATGACTCAGAAGGCTGATGTAGCCACTGGGCATAATCCAGGGCATTGCATCTGCTATCCCTCCTCCTGAATGTAGGCTGGTGGCTGTAAAACACAGAGGACTAGGAAGAGATCTAACAAGACAGCGCATGACTTGCAGTTTGGTGATTAGAATGGAGGAGATCCACATTTGATGGAGCTCAACTGCTTTGGCTGAAAAGGGAGCAGAGGCACTTGATGAGGTGATCTGAATCAACAGGTATCGGGAGTTGCAACACTACCAACCCCAGCTTGTGTTGCAGGACCCCTAAGTCCAGCCCTTGCAGTTCAGTGAGATTAGTCACACAACAAAAGTTAAGCAGCTGTAGATTTGGAGTCAGGATACGTAAAGATGGCCAAGAGCACGAGACTGCTGATTCACAGAGCTGTGGTGCAACCGTGCTTAAAGCATAACTTCAGGATGCAGGAGCTCTGTGGTAGTTTGCCCGGACATCTTCTAATACCACCCTTGTGAGCTGCTATGGCTGCTGAAAAGCAAGCAATAAAATATGATGTATGGTTAAGAGAAGCATTTTTTAAGGAAGTTACTAATTTTGGAGGCAGTGGGAGACTGCGTATCATTTTGATCACTGTATTTTAGAAAAAAAATGTTTATAAGTAAACATGACTGGAGGAAGTTGCAACATGGGTTCATCAGTTAAGAGCCTGAGTGTTCTAAGGATTGTTTAGTTTTATACCTTTATTGTGCTAAGAACGACAGACTGCTGATGAAGGGGCTTTTAAAACCAGCTTTGCCAGACAACAAAGGAAGACAAAATACTATTTATGAAGGGGCTGGAGTTTTCGCACTCAACTCATCTTAAGTTTTGTGGTTTTTCTGGTTAATCAGATGGTTTTCTCCTTATTTCTTGTAGGCTGAAAGTGCTTGCGTTCTGTGATGTGGTTTTGCCTTATGACTGTCCTGCTGTCCATCTCCATATATCTGGATCTAGATATATACGTATTCATGCACACCTTTTTTAATATGCCTTGTTACCATTAGCTCTGTCTGCTTTCTCCCCTGCATTTGTTCGGTCGATACTTAACCCATGTGTGCAGTCAGGAGAACTCGTAAGTCTTTCTTTGGTTTTATGTACATAGTGTGTCTGGCAGAGCTTCTGCAGCCACGAGCTGTACAAACTTCTGCCCTACTCTTTAATCTTAGCAGCACTGGTGGAGTGCTCACACTTGTGGCTGTGTGGCAGTATGTGGTAGGCCATATTACTGTATTTCACTGTATTTTTCTCACCCTTTAAGTGCCAGCTGAAGAGAAGCATTGTTGGAGTCCTCCTAACGATGCCTGGCATTTAACAAGGGCAAAATTGGATTTGTTCTGGGAAAAGAAATAATCCAGACAGAATCAGTCCCTTAGTAGAGTCATTCCTTCGTGGGGTATGGCTTGTAAGTCCTACCTAGGACAGGACTCATCCTCAGTTTTTCCTGTGGAACTTGGACTTCATTAAGAAACTGGAGACAAAAATTCAGAGTGACCCTGTTGCTTGAGGACATATCATATGTCTTTGGATATAAGTATGGATATAAGTATTTTTAAGTATGAAAATAATTATCCAATATTGTTTACACAACAAAATCATAAACAAAGCCTTGAATGATAAAGCTTCATAGATAGAATGGCAGATTTCTGTGTGTTATCTAGGATGTAGGTAGAGCTTACTTCTGTCCTAGAGGAATTTCCAGCCTCTGAGTCTGCTCATGCTAATAGCAGCTTGCTCTGTGTTGTATCAAAGAATAATGGAGAGAACAAGACAAACACGGTACAGCAGTGACTAGCAGCCCTATTTCAGGTGCAGATTTAAGAAGAACACCTTCTTAGCTCAAGAAAATCACTGCCCTCCAAGAAATCCTCACTAAAATAGGACTTCTGTATCCAGGAAGAAATGCTGTCCAGGTGGTGCAAGAGACTGTTCATCATGCTGCTATCACGTATCATGTTCAGTGAGGTCTTGGCACATAATACTTCACCCAAGTGGCAGACCCTGTTGTTTAAATGATAACTGCCTGCAGGATTTTTAATGAAGACTCACTGCTTTTTTTTCTGGAACTTAACAAGCTGGTTTGATTTTTGAAACAAGTGGTTGGAAAAGCCACCTGTCAGGCTCTCATAATCTGAGTTCCATGTCTGCTGGTGTGCAGTCACGCAGCACCTCAACAAGCTGAGCAGAGCAGCTCTGGTGACAGCACCTGGGATCAGCTGGAGCCCAACAATGGCTGGGCAAAGCCACAGCAAGGAGGCAGGGCCGTGTTCAAGCCAAGAAGGCAAATCAGAGGCAAGTGCAGGGTCAGGCACAAGGCCAGGCATAGCCCAGCCTGGAGAAGACTTCTCACAGCTCTTTTCCTTGCAGTCTTGTCACAGGTTACAGAGCTGGCCCTGAACAGGGGCAGCAGACCCCTCAGAGCAGGGGAAACAGGTTGCAGAGTGTGTTGGTGCACAAAGAACCCTGACACTGTGAAAACTGAAATGCGGTTGTATTTGTTAGGGCATGCAAAATACTTGGGAGAAAACCTGAAACCAGCGTAAATCACAAAGCTAGAACTCAGATCAGATTCTGTGTAAGCCTGTCTTAAGTTTTGTGATCTGTGTCACTGAACCTGAGCCATGTGTTCAACAAATCTGGCTTGATTTATATATTTTGGCCTAAATTGTTTAAAACCTGCAGTTTAAAAAGTTTGTATAAGTGGTCATTTATAGCCTTCTGCTTTCAGCTGCTTTTTTTTTGCCACATACAGTTACTAATAGAAGCACTCTTTTCATGCAGGGATGGAGGAAGCCTCTATGCAGGAACCTGGGTGGCACTTAAAAAAAACTTTTAAAATGTCACCTTTAAGGGTTATTTCTTACAAGGTAGTCTGTGTAGGTGTTCGGTACAACGTGATCACCAAATTAAAGCAGGCACACTATGCTTCCAAGTGCGTAATTACAAAAAAATACCTCTTTGTAATATTTCACCATGGAATGTTTAATTTCCCGTGCAGATACTGACCAGTGCCATGATTCTGCAAGGGCTTATCTATTTGCATTGTGCTCCCACATCCCTCTGGAGTCACAGGGGTTGCACTCGGTGCTGAACCTGTCTGGCTCCTGGCAAAATGTTTGAAATGAGTTTGGAGAAGCCTGTGAAACTGCTGTTAATAGAATTAAGATGTAGCTTCCTTTCAACACTCCTTAGTGTTGAAATACTCTCTGTAAAGACAGTAAATAGATTGAAATGTAAAGAAATTTTTTAGGTCAAGGTTGATAGTTGCTTAATGGGCCTCCAGGGCTCTCAAGTCCAAATACAGTCAAAAGGAGCCAGAAGTCTTTTAACACCTCTGCAAGCTGTGATGTTGTTAGCAGGCGTAAACCTTTTCCAGTCCTTTTTTCCTCTCCATGCTTCTGTACCAGTAACAGGGAAATAAGGGCACTGATTTCCTTTGTAGATCAACTGATGAAAAGTGCCAGCAAAGCTGTTCATTAATAACAGCATTTTTGAAATAATACCTGCATTTGTGAATAAGTTCCATGTATCCCTGCAAATACAGGAACCTTGGCACCCATGTAGAAAAATATTATTAGATTGAATCCCCTGATGTTTCCTTACCGTGAACAACTAAAAGATGAGGTATAAACTGGCAGCACAGTCCTTGATAAAACAAAATTGATACTTTGCACACTCTTCCCCATATGTTCTAACCACACTCAAAAAAAAATAATTAGTTGAGAATATGGAATTATAACAGCATTTGTTTGTTGTGCTGGAAAATTTATGTCAAAGTCCTATATATGACCTCTAATGATACCAAAACAGTAAAAACCATCACACCACAGCATGCATGTCTTCCATATTTAGGATAAAACTATTTCGCAAAGGCATTAAAACAAAGAAGAGGAAAATTCTGAAGATGACAAGAGAGATGCTTCCAAGAGGAATATCTGGTAAGGCCACATTTGGAGTATTGTGTCCAGTTCAGGGCTCCCGAGTTCAAGAGGGACAGGGAAATACTGGAGAGAGTCCAACAGAGGGCTATGAGGATGATGAGGGGATTGGAACTTCTCCCTTACAAGGAAAGGCTGAGAGCCCTGGGGCTGTTTAGCCTGGACAAGAGAAGGCTGAGAGGGGATCTCATCAATGTTTATAAATACTTGAAGGGTGGGTGTCAAGATGATGGGGCCAATCTCTTTGTAGTGGTGCCCAGTGATAGGACGAGGGGCAACAGGCACAAACTGGAACACAGGAAGTTCCACCTCAGCATGAGGAGAAACTTCTTTACCTGAGGGTGAGAAGCCCTGGAACAGGCTCCCCAGAGAGGTTGTGGAGTCTCCTTCTCTGGAGATACTCAAAACCCTCCTGGATGCATTCCTGTGTAACCTGCCCTAGATGAACCTGATTTGGCAGGAGGGTTGGACAAGATGATCTCTAGAGGTCTCTTCCAACCCCTACTATTCTGTGCTAACAGAAGTACTGACCCTATGGAAAGCATATCAAATCTTCTTGTGGCCAAGATGCACAGCCTCTGTAGTGGGTATCTCCAAGGGCCGGGAGAAGGGTAGAGACCTCATGGGCAGGAGGTGGCCCTGGCCCCAGTGGCTGGGCAATGCTGGGAGAGGTGTCCAGCTGCATCCTGCAGAAGCCATGGGGTGTCACTTTGATATCCCCATGTGGGTGATTCCTTCTCTGCCAGGGCTTGCGCTCACTGACAGCCGTCACACCGAATCCCTTTGTGCACCCAGACCTGCAGCAGGTCAGGAAAGAGCCCTGACACAGAGACCCCTCCTTGTTCTCTGCTCCGGTTTGTGGGAACAGTGAGTTAAAAGCAGATGATAGAAGTTCCTGGAGGGAAGTGTTTAAAAACCATGTGGAGATGGGATCAGACTTCCACAAGGACTCTTCAGGCATGTTAATAAAGCTTCATGAGGTGGAGAGGGGAAAAGAGAGCGTTTCACCTGAAAAGTGTTGTTTATAAAGAGCAGAGCTAACCAGAGAGTACAAAGTTTGATTAAAAAAAAAAAATCACAGGACAAAATTTACAGGCTATGGGCACAAGGAGGTGAGTTGCAAAATGTTTTGCTAGAAGAAGCCAGGCAAGAGCCATGGAACTGGTTTTTAATTACTCTGTCTGGGAAAAGATTATATAGAGATTAAGGGAAGCACATGTTTGCAGAGATAATACAGCGTGAGGGACAGCCAAGAGATCAGGGGTTGTCCTGAGCTTTACGAGGCGTCCAGTGCCTTTCAGCTGGTGAAACCACATACTGCAGCACTCGCTGGGAGTGAAACGCTGCCGGGCAGGGCTTCACCGTCACGCTGTGCGGGTGGTTCAAACCGTGCTGCACCAAAGCAAAGGCACAGATTGTGATGAAAGGACTTGAGCACGACAAAACTCTTTTTTGGTTGGGATTATTGTAGCTTAAAGATCAGCCTAGACATGCACCTACACAGTGTACTGGAGGTCGGTGCGGGTATGTTGGTGTCTCATGCACTGAGATACCGTAGATGGCTCTTGCCTGTGCTCCATGCCCGCCGAAAGCTGTGCGCCTGCATTCGTGTCGTGCTGAGCCCCAGCAGAAAGGCCCCATGGGAGCAGAGTGTATTGACTTTGAGTCAGCACCAGGCTAATGTCATAACATGGCTTTTAGTTGGCTGCTCAGGCAGAGCTCACTTGGATCTGAGGGGATTATACCATGGACGGTTACACTTTATAAAGGCTGCTAGAAAGGTACTTGTATAATGGAAAAAAGTCATGTATTCCTAATTGCTTTATTTATTCAGCTCTATTACTACCCTGTTTTACTGAGCGCCAGTTTGCTGCAATAACTGTAACTATTAACCTCCTCTTCCCTCAGAAATCTGCTGTTAGTCCAGAGCTCCAGGGAAAGCTGTGTTTTGAAAACCAGTTGGTGTAAAAAGCTGGCTGCTACAATCAGGGCAGAGACTTGGGTCGGAACGGTGCAAATCCGCACATGGCAACCGAGAGCGAGTAGCGCTGCATCAACACAGGGCAGCTCCAAGTGTGTTTTTCTCAGCCTCTTGCCAGCCTGGGCTCATCTTTGCTGATCATCTGGAGGTGGGAACCAGCTTTTACACAGCTAATCAAGTGCAAATACGGCTCTTTGAGGTTGTCTAAAGCAAGAGCTTTCTCCAGCCTTTTCACCAGCAGCTGCCTTTCCTCTTTGAAATCTTACCTGATGTGTGTAAAATTAGTTGCAGGATTAGGTCCCCTAAAATTTGCATGTGAATCCCATCTGTGTCACTGTGTTCTGCCTGAAAGAACTGTTGATGAAGCTTCTCATACCACTGAAGGGCACTTATCCAGAGAGAGCTCCATGGTTTGTCCCCAGTGAGTATCTGGCCATTTTTGTAGTAGAAAACAAGAGTTAAATATGCGAAAGGAAAAAGTGAATGAAAAATGCAAATCCCGAGTTCATCTCCCAAACTTTTGGTATCTCTCAGGTCTGTCTCTGCCCAACTCAGCTGTGTTGTACTTCCAATAAAATGCTTGCTAGTCAACATGGCCAAACTTAAAAACTAAGGGGGACTAGAGGTGTGGTTGTTTTTTTTTAACACAGGTGTAGATTTGTGACCCTCATCCTTTCCCCCATACTGTTCTGTACTCAGGTCAATGAGCCACTCAGGGCTTTTCTTTTGGGGGAGAGTTTGAGACATTGGATCATAGAATCATTTAGGTTGGTAAAGACCTTTAAGATCATCCAGTCCAACCAGTAACCCAGCACTGCCAAGTCCACCACTAAACCATGTCACTAAGCACCACATCTTTTAAATACCTCCAGGGATGGTGACTCAACCACTTCCCTGGGCAGCCTGTTCCAATGCTTGACAACCCTTTCAGTGAAGAAATTGTTCCTAATGCCCAAGCTAAACCTCTTCTGACACAACTTGAAGCCATTTCCTCTTGTCCTATCACTTGTTACTTGTGAGAAGAGACCGACCCCCACCTCACTACAACCTCCTTTCAGGGAGTTGTAGAGAGTAATAAGGTTTTAGTGCTACCTGAAAAAGATACTGTCAGTAGCCAGATATTTGCAGTGTTTAGATGCAAGTAAAGATCTGTAGTTCAAATGTTTAAGTTAAAAAACAGAGTAAAATACCTGAAAAGGCAACCCTACATCTGCTCTTCCTGAGGACATGGTGAGACATTCAATAGTACACATCCTGTTTCTGTGTTACTCTGATGAGCTACAAAAATGTCTGTCATAAAATTAGACACATTCAGTACTTTGCACAGTTTCATAGCTGTACAGGAATATCTGAGCAGATTCCTTATGCTACTCAGAATCTAGAAGTTAAGCCAGCTCACTGTAACTAACTTGAAACAAAATGTTAAAAGGATAGACAAGGGATCCATAAAGATTTCCTGCCAAAATATGGGGAATTTATGAGTTCATCTGCTGCAACATGTCTTAGCTTTCTTCTCTCTTTTCCACCAGTTTGTTGGTTGCACTTCTGAGCAGATTCATTGTACTTGTAGTGACTTTAAAGAAAGAGATACAAACCACTGGGTGGAAAAGCCACCTAGTGGTGCAGGGAAATGGTGCCAGGTCGGAGCAGGTGCCTCTGAATTCCAAGGAAAGCTTGTTCTCATACTGGGCCACCTTGCCGTGGCGTGCTACAAAGGCTGTTTGTTATTTCTCATGGGAGTCTGGGATGTGTATTACACACTAGCAGGAAACCCACAAACATAGTAAATAAATTTTCCAAAGGACAGCACCACAAAACTTTGTGTTGGATCATTTGCCTGTTTTAGATATGCTGTGCAAACAATAAAATCTCATTAAGAGCTATTTCAGAGAATTAAAGGAGGTTGAATGAGTTCGCCCTATTTTTCTTTCCACCTGTCCAAATAAATGCAGGAGTTCCTGTAAGTCCAGCTGTCCAGAGCCCAGAAAGAGAAGAAAACCCTTAAAACATCTGTACTATTTATTTTAATATTCATTATGTCATGGCTTTAAAGCACAACAGCTCAACGCGTTCGCAGAGCTGAGGAAGATCACTGGTTAGCTCTGTCTCCGTTCTGGATCCTACTGTTTTCTTTTCTGAGGATAATTTCTACATCTGTTGGAAAGAATTGGGAAAGCTTTTGATTTTGGGGAAACCAACTTTCACCCTCCAGGTGGGTGCGAAAGCTGCTGGGTGGGGCAGGTCAGGACAGCGCTTGATCAATGAGTCAAAGTCTGCCTCTTAGGAAAGGCTGAGAGGAGCTGATTACAACAGCTCTGGTCCTTCAGGACCCTTCACCTCAGCACAGGCAGCGGAGAGTGATTGCAAGAATGAGGGCATGTCTCCTTTCGGCATATCAGTGATTAAACCCAAGCCTGTGTAAAGAGTAATAGAATAGGCGGCATGTTCTTATCTGAATAGTTAAAGTGTGAAGTTACAACTCCTTTGTTTTTATAACGTCAAGGTCTTTGCAGCTTTGTGCTCAAACCATCGTGTTTTCTCATTTGCAAATTAGTCTCTTAACACACTGCTCAGGGAGTTTTGCAAACTCAGAGGGATTAGCTCCTACACGTATACCCACGTTGCACAGCCAGACCTTGCAGGATAGCTCAGCCTGTGCTGGCTGTTGAGTGGGGATGGAGGGAGGGAGAAGGGGACACCATGCCAGGTGACACAGCTGGGTGATGTGTCTGCTAGAAATGGTGGGACGGTGCAAGCAAGCACACATTACTGCAGCCTGCATCCAGCTCTGAGGATTAAGTAGCTCTAGTCACTGCCTATTTCTAACGTAAGGAGACATGACGCAAAAAAGGGGATACGACAAAGCCCTCAGCGGTGTAATGGACAGATATGAATGAAGGGGACTATGAAGATGGAACCTCTTTAGGCAAATGAATTTCATCTTCAGAATGGGAGCCTTAACAAGTCAAGCTAGGCAATTAGAGTAATTACTCCTAAATGTTTAATTACATAAATGCATCTGTACATACACACCAGGCCTGAGATTTACTACGTGTAGTAAGTGCATAAATGTGCCAATCTGCATCTGGTAAATCACAGCATTTATGAATGTGCGCTGACAGAACTGCATCTGCTCAGCTGAAGGAGGAGCAAAGACGCGTAGGAAAATATCTGGAAGTATCAGCATTGCCTCAGCCGGCATGGAGCTTGGTAGCCGAGGAGGTTGGGAGGTGGGAGTGGGAAGAAAGGACAACTAACCCAACACCTGGCTTGTGCACACTGAGACCTGCTCCAAGTCATGGGGTGTTGCTGTGAAGACACTAATTTCTTTCTTCTTTCTGTAAGCTGACACCACTGTAAGCCTTTTAGTCATCCTTGAAGCAGGTGTGGGCGAAGAGAAACCTAAGCCAGGAGGATGGAAATCTGTGGCAAAACATAAAAGGGAGCTGGGAAGGAAATTCTGGAAATGTGTCCCATTTGTAGGGTTGTGAGGAGCAGCATTCCCGGCTTCTGTGCACAAACATTATGCGTAGCTTGGAGTGTATGAGTCAGCTTTCCAGATGAAGGTGGAGAGAAACCTGTGTGTGAGAAGGCACACATAAGCCTCCCAGGACATGCACATTAAAGCTAATTAGAATAGGAGGTTAATTTGGGGGGTGATGTGGGGGTGCGTGTCAGAGTGCCTGAAAGCGTTAGCATGTCTAGTGGACTTGGCTCCCATCCGCCCCCTGCTTTTCTCTGGTTTAGTCCTTTCTGTTTGCTAAGGACTTCCAGAGGTGCAGTAGCTCCTGCGTGACTGTAGAACCTGCACGCTGTGCTGCACACACGTGTGGTGGGTCCTCGCTCTCCAGAAAGCCTCAGCCAGTGGGGCCATGTTCAGTCCAATTGCTTGATGTGCTTCAAAAAACTGGGATTTGTGAGCAAGTCTCACCCACGTGGCCACCACAGGCAGGCAGGAAATCTCACACAATGCTCGTACCCTTAAGTGACTGTTTACAGGCAGAGCAGCCTCATCTGTCCCTGTTTCCAAGCTTTAATAAAGACTTTTGAAAGACTTTGGGAAGTCACTCTGGTTTGCCCTCCATTCACTTTGGTCATGTTAAAGAGAGATGCCGAAATCTCATGAGCAAACACTCCGTGATGAAATTCCTGCAGTAGCTTTTGCTCGTATGCCCAGATTCCCAAATTCCCCCCAGTGCAGATCCTTCCTTTAAATACGTTTCCTGCACCTGTCATCAAAAAATGTAATCATTAGAAATGTAACAGCCTCCTGTTTACTTCAAGGGGAGAAAAAGAAACCAAAACCTCTTACACCAAGCTGTGACCATCCCACTGTCTGTTTTTTCAGTGAGGTTTCTTTGCTGCCCTTCCACGGGGCGAGTTCTCCAGCCATTTACACCAAGTTCTCCTCCACAAATCCTCTTCCTGACATGAAGACTCAGCTTTTAAACCTCTCCTAATTATCTGCTCTGCCAACCTGCCTGACACAGGCCAGCACATGGTGCTTCTGCATCACGTTCCTCAATGTTTTACGGGGAGTTTAAAAACGTCACAAGCGATCCTGTTCAGATCAGTGGGGCTAATCCTGGAGTAAAGTGTGGCTTGACAAGGATTGCAAGAATACAGGCATAACCTATAGGAAATTTCTGATCCATAATAAACTACTGTGAGCCTTGAGTAAGGACGGATTAAAGGGGGGCCTCTATCTTGGGAGCTGCACATCTGCCCTTTTCTGTTCAGCCCTGAGTAAACAGCTGGGAAATCAAATTCAACAGCTGGGAAATCAAATTCAACAGCTGGGAAATCAACCCTTCTGCTTTCATTGCTTCCCTACTTCTTGTGCACTGGCCTGTGCTTTATGGGCACATGGTGGGGATGAAGATAAGGTGCTGCTGGTAAATAAGTGAAAAAAGGAGCGCTGCTGCTTGGTCACCTTGAGTGGCAAGTGGAGGAGATTTCCCGAGTCTCGCAATGAGTTCGGTTATCTGTGTGGGCAGCTCATGTTGTGCAGCGGAAAGGGGAGCCCTGAGTTTGCACGCTGCGTAAGGGAAATGTTAAAGGAAAAGAGGGGTGGGACTGGAAGGCATTTGGTCAGTAACATTCAAGGTTTCCTGCAAGCTTCTGGGAGCTGTAAGGCATGAGACGGCACACATAAGATGTCAGCAGCTTTACTGCCCTCTGTACTCACTCCAGGCAGAGCATGGTGCTGCTGTGCGTGTATCTGTTGTCCATAAGCACGTAGATGGGCACGGGTGCGCCTTGCCTGGCGGGCTGAAAAGAAAAAATAAATACATAAGCTCATATGGTGAGTCTGAAATACTGATAGTGTTCTGGCCAAAGAGGCAGGGCTGGGAATTGGTTTTCAGTCTCTAGATCTGGCATTTGAGACACGAGGCAGTCAGATGCAGACATGATTGCCTGTTTGATACACGTCACTATTTCCATGCAGTCCACTTTGCTCCAAGCAAACACACCTCGGTGCTGGCAGGGATTGCTTCTTGTCTGCCTCCAGCAGCTGTATCTTTGCTTTGTCTGTGAGCGGCTTTGCTGGGTTTCCAGTTAGGGTCCCAATAAAGCTTTGACAAAGCACCAAACTGCAAAGGCAAACAGAAGAGAGAAAAAAAAGACACCAAAATGTAAGGAGTAAAGTCACTATGACCGCAAGAACATGGGATGCTGGGAACAGCTTGGGAAGACAAAGCTATCTACCATTGTGATTTCCACTGCGATAGCTAAAAGAAGCTATCGCAGTGGAAATCACCTCAGAAAAGTCCTCCTGCTGTCCGGTGCTTCTGTGAGCATCTGTGGTGTACGGATGAGGAGGACTCAACATCTCTCCACATCGAAGTCCTGCCACTCTGGCCAAGTCAGGCAGGGAGCTGTGCAGGGTCTGCAAGCTTTCTGCAGTGGCTGAAAAGGACACAAGGCCTTTTATTCAGGGAGAAGCTCGATTGTCTATTTAATACACTCCCAGAGCAGAAAACATTTATTTTGGAGTATTTACCTTGAGACTTAGGCTGAACATGACAGTAATCCTGAACTGTATTAGTAATTAGTAATCTAGAGTTCTGTATTAGTGTTAGGTTTTAATGAGCGAGCCTAAGCTGAGGAATGCTTTAGCTCTCTAACAGAACTAATTGTTTAAGGTCTTGATTAAATTTTTTCTTTATCAAAAACAGGGCATGTTTTGTAAATTTTCTTTGCAGCCATAGGAATCCCTTCTTTTTAAGGAATTTCTTTAAGTCAATGAAAACTGGACATTCTTTTCTACATATTGCCTGAGGATATGCCCTTTGATTACAGGTCTGTTCTAATTCAAGGCTGAAAAAGCAGAGTTTTCACAGGTTCCCAGGCCATGCTCTTTGCACAGTTTGTGGGACTGGTCAGCCCTGCCAGTACTGCCTTGCTGCCCCTCTCCTGAGGAAGCCCCTGGAAACTGCTTTTTCCTCCATGTTTCCTCTAGGAAAGCTGGGTCTTGGAGGAAGTTTAACCCACACGGTCTAAAGGCTTTGCCCTGACATGCAGTATCATTTCCCAAACGGGCTGCTTATGGGTGGACCTCATGTACTTTGAGTAGAAAAAGCAAAATAAACCTTAAATGCAGAGCTCGCTCCTGGTTTTTCAGCCTCTTCTTGCTGGCTCTCCCACCTTAGTCTCGTGTTCATTCCTAAGCCATAGGAGGTTACCATTACCTTCAATATTTTTCTTACCAGGCCCATAAAGCTGGCTATTGCCTTTTCAGGTTTCTAGAAAAACACCTCCTCCTTAACTTCTCTTCTGATCCAACTTGTTGACAAACCATCCTTTAAAAGCACCGAGAAGCATGGACTACAGGCATAGCAATTCTGATTTCCTGGGTTTTCACAGCTAACATCAGATATGAGGAGCAATACGTAGCATGTGCCTCTATTCAGTGTTTACATAAACACGCAACATTTATCTCTGTAGCACAAAACGGGCAAAACATAGAGTTAAGCTCAACAGTAAGATCCCTTCCTTCTGCTGCTTTAGCTGTTCGGTTTTAAGGCTCAAACAAGAAAGTTTGATTCCATGATGCTTAAAGCAGAGTGAAAAACAAAGAGGCTGGTCACGGTGCTGGCTATCAGCTCTCCTCCAGAACATGGGATCACAAATCAATGGGACAGACTTCCAAAAGTTCGTTGTTGGTGCCTTTCCAACTGCTGGCAACAGTGGTGGTAATTCCTCCTTGGAAAAATCCCTCCCAAATACAGATTTCTTACGGGCCCGCAGCATCAACTGGAATTTCCCCCTTGGCGTGACTGATGCTCTTCCCCACTAGATGTCATCGTTGCTTCTGCAAATCACATGGGCTTGATTAAAGGCAGTTAATGAAGGTCTCTCATTTAGACAGGCCTTCACCGTGCTGGTGGGACACTCCGCTCCCAGCTGGCACCTGGACAAAACGCTTTCTGTAGGAGGCTTGCACTAAAATGCTTTTGACTTCATCAAGAGGATGTGTCCTGCCAATATGTGTCACCAGGAGCCCACCTACTATGCCAGCACCTGACGCCACTCTCCAAAAACACCAGTAAGATCATTGGAGTTGTTTACTTGTATTTGCTCTGTTGGAAAGGCTGTTTAGTATCAAATGAGACCCCCAGCAGCCTGACTTTAACGTAGCTGTAAAGTCGCTGGAGGTTGCAGGGCTGGTCTCCTGAGAAGGTGCTCTAGTCGGAGGGTCCAGCAGCCAGCGCTGGCATGAGGCAAGGTCCTGCCTTTGACAAGAGCCTGATCTGTGGGAGCAGAAAGAGTATTTCTTATTTTCAATTTATTCAGTTGCCAGCTCAAGAAATTAATTGACAACTGGAAAAAAGCAGGAAAACTTGTTTTCTTCCTTTTACCTAAGAAAGGAAGACAGTTGAGGATGAGAGCTAGTACTTCTGCCATCTTGAAATTCAGAAAAAAAAGTGCAAATCCAGTTACAGAAAATGCTCCTTTATTTAATAAATCAGTTCATATTAATTTTTTTAAAAGTACAAGTTCTGTGTCTTTTCCTGTATGTGTTCAGGACAGTTATTCTGTACAGCAAAAATACATTTCAAAGCACTTGTTTACTCATTTTTAATTGCAACCCAACTTCCATCCACTCTGACCTAAGTGAAAAATACTTGTGTTTAAAAAAAGCATCATTCACCATTTCTAATAGTTTTATTTAAAAGATAATTAGGAATATGAATAAATGCATATAAGATACAGACTCTCTTGAATAAGTAAAAGCTACGGGTACTCTCCTGGTTAGTCACACCTAATGAATTGTAACAGGCACTGAAATCGATCTTTCTTTAAAAATGGAAATAACCATGGAGACCCAATGTAAAAAGAAAATAAAAATACCAGCAATATTTTTAAAATTCAGATTTCCTGATTGTTGAACTCTGTCATTGTTAAAATTCATCTTTTCAACCCATGCCTGGAATATACAGTTAATTGCCTCTTATAAACACAATGCACAGCAGGCAATTACCCTTTTGCAGCTACATCTCTGGATTCAGCTTTTTCATTAAATTATAATTATAATGGATCTTCGAAGTTGTCATGAAAATGAAGGATTAGTAGCACTGAAAATGAAAGTTTAATGGCATGAACTAAACATCAGCGCTGAACAACTTCTCTTTGCATTTCGGCTCTGGCCTTTTACCCCATTCTCATTTCACTTTCGGACTTGTGTGAAGTGAAGAAGAAGCACAGAGCCAAATTATGCAGTGAACTTTGTTATTCAAACAGGATGGAATAATACTTTGAACTTGAGAGAGATTTGCATTTGATTTTAGTCCACGGTGGCAGTGGAATAACAGCACCCCTGGAGGGGAGGGGAGGGAAAAGGGAGAGGGAGAGGAGAGGGAGAGGAGTATTTCAGTTGGAAGGGACCTACAATGAACACCTAGCCTACTTCAGGGCTGACCAAAACTTAAAGCATATTATTAAGGGCATTGTCCAAATGCCCGTTAAACACTGACAGGCTTGGGGCAGCAACCACATCTCTAGGAAGCCTGTGTTTGACCACTCCCTGTAAAGAAAGGTTTCCTAGTAGTTTTCTGTTGGATCTCGTAGCTGAGCTGACTCACCCTCTGGGCTAAATCTGATTGCTAAATCTGGTGTAGGACAGAAGGAAAGGATATGCCTGGCATGGCTCAGGATGGGATCACCCTACTGTGACCATCCCTCATAGATCAGCTTAAAATGCTGGGTCATGCTCACCCACGTGGGCAGAGATGCCAGCAACTGCTGTCCTTGCCTTGCTTGCACAATGCTCTCCCCTTCTCTGATCTGTGAGCCATGGCCACCTGCACTGGCTCCAGCCAGTCAGCTGAAAACCAGCTACATGCCTTTTTCTGGACTGTTCTGCAGCTGCATCAGGTCACTGAAGTTGGGATTTATGGTTCACAGAAACGCCAGTCCCGATGTGGAGGAGGTGTGAAGACCATCCGGCGGGAGGTGGTAGAGAAGGACAGAAACACCTCTTGGAGCAGCAGTGAGGTCTTGTGTAAGCGACCTTCCACCCAAGCCCTGGCTCTGCCAGGACTTCATTGCTCTTCACACCCACATTTTCCCCCTCTTTGGCCTGCCTGTTCTCATTTGTTTGAGCTTCTGCTCTGCTGGGGGCTCCTCTGCTCCTGTCTTCCTCTGGACACTCACTGGGGCCATTTTGTTCCATGCTTACCAAACCCTAAAGAGGCTTAAGCATCAGTTTGACCAGCTTAGGCTTCAACTGGTCCAACTTCCACCTGCCTCCAGCAGGAAGAAGCTCCTGCATGGTACCCATAACGACTCCGTTACCTCTCACACCTCTAGGGCTGTGCCTGAGCTCCTCTCACCCCTTTTCTGCTGGTGGCAGTGATCTGCCCCTTTGCCACAGCAGAGTCCTGGATTTTATGTGCTGCAAACCCTAATAATAACAACTCCCAGAAGAACTGCAGTCATCACAAAATTTCTGCTGTGCCTGCAAGGTGTACTCCTTTGACCTTGAGCTTTCCAAGGCAAGTAGTATATGATATGTGACAATATATTGCACTGGCCTACGTATCAGTAGATATTCCCCAGAAATTAAAATTCAGAAAAAGCATTTACTTTATTTCTGCAGAATAAGGGTCAGGGATTCACTGTGTGGCAGATGGGAGATGTCCAGCAGCTTCCTCTGGTGCCCAGAGCTGGAAGGGGCAGCTTGGCTCCCTGCTACACACCAAGACTTGGTCGTGGTAGTATGTATCTGTGTAAGAAATCTGGGATTTCCTACAGGACAAGCCCATGTCAGGGGCAATTTAGAAGCAATAACGAGAGGAGTAACCATGATCAGGAGAGGGAACAAGGGGTTATCGCTGCCCTCCGAGGCTGAGGAAGCCCAAAGGTTGCTGTGGGAGGTGTGATCAGATGTCTCTGAGCTGGGCTGCTCTCCAGGGCTCTCAGCCATTGTGGTGGGCAAGTTCACCCCAACAGGTCTGACATGGGGGGCAACATCCCCAGGGTGGGGACAGCAAGTGGCAAGGCTGTGGAGGGGTTGTGGGGTCCCACCTGTGGGGCCATGCATGGGCTGGGGCAGGATGACAGCAATGCTGCACCAATCCCAATGATTTAACCCCAGCTTTGTGCTGGTTTGGGCTCTTTTGTTGTCGTTTCCATCCCTTTCTTTGAGATGTTAGCATGACTGCTGGTTGCCAACAGCTCCACATTTAGCCTTACAAATTACAAGCAAGGCGTTGCTTTGCAGTCAGCCCTGGGCAGGGGATGATCAAGCAAACCCATGACTGGTGCTAACGCGTGGCTGGTGGCTGCCCACACGCGACGGGATGGTTATACACTTGCTCCCATGGAGCAGAAGATCCCCCAGTGCCTGGCACTGGGGCCTCGATAGCCAAAAATAGCTGGGCCTGTCACAGGAAGAGCAATACCACGAAGGGTCTGGGGCCACGCTTCAAGGGACAGTCTGTCACAGCGTCAGAAAACACAACAGCATCTTATTTAGCATGCATTTCCCCTGGTTTCAGGAAAACTATTTACAAATAAATACCAAATCGTTTGCTCAGAAGGCTTGGATAAAATCCTGCTGTGCCGCTGCACAAGTGTTTGGCAGCTCAAGATCCTCACTGTGGGTTTAAGGGAGAGGAAACGGCCCTTAACATTGCTTTTAAAATAGAGTAGTGTGTCAATGAAAGAGCAATTTCAGGACTCCAGGCGATGCAGGACAGTGACAGTTTCTCAAAACATGGGAGCTGTCCCCACACAAATTGTAACAGATGAGAGTTCACTAAATATAGCAGCAATGCCCAAAGAAACAGGACTAAATACCCAAACAAGGGGTCACTGCAGTCTGTCTTTTCTTTCAGATCTGCAAGAGATTTTCACCGGGAGGGCTGAAAGATGAAGCAGAGAGGTGGAGTGTATGCGGGTGTCTGCCAGGGAGATGGATTCCCATTTTGGCAAAAGCTACCGGTTGTGCCTTCAAGGGTCAGCACAATACCTCATTATAGTCCCTTCCTATCCCCCGTGACCAGAAAAGTCACAGTCACCCAGAAAATCTTGCACACAATGGCAACTTTATACAGGTAAGGACTCAATGAGACTTTGGAGCCAGAGACCAGGATAAATTGGAAAATATGAAGGTAATGAAATGTTAATTGTATCTCATGCCCCGAAGTACAGTTTAAATATCGTCTGCTCTTCAGGCTTCTGCATAAATATGCATAATTCTGCATCTTTAATTGAAATTGTGTATTTGGCTCGGTTGTTTTTCTGCTGACAGCTCAGTGGAGTTACACTGTTAATAATCATAACACTTATTTAGTAGTATTTACATTGTGATCCTTCTAAACAGCTGATCCAGGCCCTAAGATTATAGAAACCTGGAACCAAAATGTATTCCCAGCTCAAGAGCTGAAATCCAATCAAACGTTACAGTAAAAACAAAACCTTCTAGTCTTTATGTATGTATGAAAATATCAGTCTAAGGGAGTCAGGAACTCACATAGAACTGAAGTTTTTAGAAACCATAAATCTAATTCCCTCAGTCTCTCTTGCAAATCTCAGCTGAGTCATCAGTGAATAAATAATCATTTTAGTGGGATTCTTAAACAGTCCCTGCACAAGTCTCATCCCAAGTGAGAGCAGTACATGGAGTAGGGTTGTATCCAGGCAGGCTCATGTTTGCCTGAGCTTTAATCCCCTTGCAGACAAAATCCTGAACTTGAATGCATGGAAAATTGCTGTTGCTAATCTTATTTTGCAGGAAAAAATTAAAGTGCTTCCACCAGCATCTGGCAAGGTACAGGCTTTTAGCTTCTGACTTAGAAGGAGCCTCATATACCCCTCACTGGCTGGTAAAGTTTCTGGGATTATGTTTTTTCCTTCAAAATTTTGAAGAAATGATAGCAGCCCGAATTCCCTTTTCTGAGTTACATAGCACTGCACAGTGGCTGCAGGGCAGGAGACATTTCATAGGCCATAAAACCAGAATGGGCTTAATCCTCTTCTCACACTAGATTTACATTTGTGTGACTGTTAGTAAAGTTGGCAGTAAAGATGTTGACAGAGCTGAGGGCTGGCTGGGGCCCAAGGGCATTGGTTTTTAAAGGTGGTGGCCGGGATTACTAAATCCTGCTTCCAAAGAAACCTTAGCCTCACTTCCTACCCTTTAGAGCTTTTTTGTCCTACATTGAATCGTGGTTGAAAACGGGCTATAGCCACCCAAGACATGCAGGTGTTGCAGTGGAAGCAGAAACAAATCAAACCGGTGCTGCCTGAGAGCTGCCCAAGGGTGCTGGTGTTGTTTCTGCAGTCCTCAGCCCAGGTGTGTCCTACAACTATCAAGACCTGCAACTACGGAGAAAGGGTCTTTTCCTGGAGGTAACAGGGAAGGGGAAGGCTGTCAAGAGATTCTCACAGTTGCTGCTCAAACTGAAACTACTGCAGGTCTTGTCTGAGCCTCTGAGAAAGGGCTTCAGAGGTGAGAGGAGGCCATCAAACAAAAAGAGACATAAGCTCTTGGGTGCCTCCCGCTGCCCAGTTTTGCTTTACAAGCACCTGGAGCTTGCAGGTGGCCCGTTGGAGCTATTTTGCAAAGAAGCTGCTTGCCCAGCCACTGTTACTTCCCTCATACACCCTGAATCCAGACCTGGCATTCGAGCACTACACTGTGTTTCTCCAGCTTCTGCTATGGTTGGCTGAATAAAGTGTTTCTTGGCAGGTTTCTCTCACCCAACTTCTGAAAAATAGAGCCAAAATAGAGATGCCAAACTGCTGGTGGGATGCAGTGTGCTCAGGAGGCACCAGCCAGCCCTGGAGCACGAGGATAAAGCTGATAGGACTGGTGTGGTCTTGACTGCAGGCCCATTACAGTGCTCTTCCAAATACACTGCAGCGCAAGTGCTGCAGCAGCGACAATCTAAGGATAGAAGAGGTAATATTTTTTATTAGATGGACTAATGTAAATTTTAAAAGTGGATAAACTTTCAGGTTTAAGATAAGAGGATTCTGAGCCCAAAACCTTGCCCGAGTTTACTGATAAGATCGGGTCAAGGTCTTAGGGACTCCTAAAGGTTCTTTAAGACCTTGACCTGATCGTATGAGGAGTCTAACAGGCTCCTCAAACACAGTCTCCCAAGCCCACTAAGCCCATCAGGAATGCAAGGCTTCAAGCAGGATCCAAAAAGGCACTTAAGCACCTGAAGCAGGACTTGGACATGTTGGAGGTGAAACAGTTAAAACCTGTGATCCAAGAGACCACTCAGCTGGTATTGAGAACTGGGGCTGCTCAGCTTTGAATTTTGATTTTCAGGGTGGAACCTGAAGTTGCGTATCTTTGCGTGATAAACCCACCTGACCTATAACCAAGGAGCTGGTGCACTTCAAGAGGTGGGAAATCATAGACTGGAAACCTTTATTCATGCACAGAGCCTGCATTATAAATGGAGCAAAAGAAGCCCTGCTCAGTTCAGATTGCAGGTGCCTGTCCTCAGGAGACTGACTCAGGCAGTGCCTCCGTATGAGCAGAGTCTGGTGCTGTGGAAAATGTGGGAGTTCACACCAACCTGTGTGTTCAGCATTGGTTTCCTTAAGACAGCTACTCCCTTCAAACGTCTCACTCTCGCAGTGCTGTACAGGAAGATGTAAGTGCACGGTGCAGGCTCTTGGATGCAGCTATAAGGTTCAGGCACTATATATAAGAGCAGAAGTCTTCAGTTTGTCTTGTCTTTAGCCAGGAGCCACAGTCCACAGGCAAAATCAGGGGAAAAAGGGAACTGAAGAAAAGGTGAAGATATTTGCTTGGAGAAATGTAGTTTTACTAATTACAAACCTATTCCAGGAGATTTCCTACAGATTTGCTGTGACTTCAGTGTTATTAACCTATTTTTCTCTTTTGGAGCTGTGCTTCTTTGTCCTTGAATTAGTTCATGACCTAACAAAGCATTTAAGCACGTGCAACTTTAACCATCTAAGTGTTTCCACTGACTTCAGCAGGAACAGTCAGGTGTTAAAGGCAGCATCCATGCCTCGGTGTCTGCTGGATTGCCCTGTTACACGCTGGGGGGAGTGTCATACATAATGTTTAGATTAAATGGGAGGGGGAAAGGGAGCATTTCTAACATGATTACAGTCAGATTTCCTTTTATGTTTTGCAGAGGAAAATAGTATGCAAATACTGCACGTGCCTACATGGATTCAACCTTTATTTCCTCTTTTTTGATCTCCCTAATTCTGACAAACAAGTTGCCCATAATTGCTGAAGAGAAGCTCTCCCTGAGGCACTGGGCCACGGGTATGTTTTGAAGGGCACTGTGGATTTAGGCAGACCCCTGTTCTCCTGCTCCTGGCTACACTTTCCTACTCCCACACTTCCTCCAGTTGCACCTCAGTGGAGATGAGGTGAATCGTGCCTGGGAACTGAGCCAGGGTAAAAATAACTGAGGTGGGGAGGGTGCTGCTTTTTTTAAGTGGTCTCCTGGTCTGTTTGACAACACAACGGCACAAAGAGCTGCAGCAGTACAACGGAGAGAGCGTAACCCAACTGCTCCATCAAAGTGATGCCACCAAAAACGGTGTCTGCAAAACCACAGTGTTATTTCCTCAGTGTTGCTGCACCAGCAGGGTGGAAGGTAGCAAAGTCCAAAGGTGAGTTTCTACTCTCGCCCCCCCTCCCCTTTCCCAATCCTCTCTCCCATGAGGGATGGGGTGAGCAGAGAGCAGCTAGGCACTGAGGCTGAGGTTTCTGGCTTGGTGCTGGTCCCCTGTTCTCTTGCTGCATCTTCCTGTTCCCAGCTCCAGCTTGTGCTGTGTGTTCCTGACTGTGCTGGATCCTGCTGCCCCCTCAGTTGTGTTGACACACCTCTTTGTGTGTCCATACCACAATCAAATCCTGGGAGTAATCCATCTGAAAACAAAGTATTCTTCTTCTGGGCTAATTTTCATCTGGCTGCCAGCGCTAGCACACACCATGCCAGCATGGCACAAGGGGTTGCACGCAGGCGAAAAAGGAGCGTCACCAGGCCAAAGGTTTGTTCTGGCAGACTACAGAGCAAACATGACTTGTAGCATTCAAACAAACTTAGTTTACACAGCCATCACTATCCTTCAGAGTTAACCAGGGTTAACTTCAGAGTTTATCCAGTGGACCTGGGGCATTTGATCTCCTTCCATTGCTGGAATCTGTACTTGGCACTGGTGAGGTATTGGGTACACTGCCCCTGTACTCGGCACTGGTGAGGCCACTTGAGTACGGGGTTCAGTTTTGGGCAGTGCAGCGTAAGAAAGACATTGAGGTGCTGGAGCAGGTCCAGAGGACAGTCAACTGGTGAAAGATCTGGAGAACATGTCTTATGAGGAGTGGCTGGGGGAACTGGGGTTGTTTAGTCTGGTGAAGACTGAAGGGAGACCTTATTGCTCTCCTCAACTACCTGAAAGGAGGTTGTAGCGAGGCGGGTGTTGGCCTCCCAAGTAACAAGTGATAGGATGAGAGGAAATGGCCTCAAGTTGTGCCAGGGGAGGTTTAGATTGGATATTAGGAAAAATTTCTGTACTGAAAGAGTGGTTAAGCACTGGAACAGGCTGCCCAGGGAAGTGGTGGAGTCATCATCTCTGTGAGCCGGCACAGGCAGGACACAGGAACCACAAAACCATGGCTGAAATGCAAAAAGTAAGTTTATTCTCGTTACCTCGTGAATCAGGGGATCTCCACAGCAGCTCTGGGGCCGAGGCACAGGCACCGCGGAGCTCAGGCCTTGCTAGAAAGCAAAAGCTTTTGAACCCACTGCTTTCTCCTGTACATCAAGGGTTCTTGCAGGTGCCATTTTCCACTGTACTTAGATCTTTCCCACAACAGGGCAGGAATCTCAGCTGTGTTTGATAAGGTGCCTCTGAGTCCTTCACAGACCTGTGTTATCTAAACACAGATATTCTACTCATCAAGCACACAAAGCTAAGCAACAATTAGTATGATATATGTTTTTCAGCAGCCCAGCTGCAAGTCACTTGAGCATGTTTCCAATCTTCCTCGCCAGTCTTCTGTTCTTTTCCCACAACATGCCTGGAGGTGTTCAAAAAATGTGTAGACATGGCACCTCGGGACATGGTTTAGTGATCATGGTAGTGTTGGATTGACGGTTGGACTTGATGATCTTAGAGGTTTTTTCCAACCATAATGATTCTGTAATCCAGTCATGCAAATTCTGCATTCTAGAAGGGAAGCTCATGCCGTTCATCCACGTGGAACCTGCAAGTGTGAGATATCTGGGTGCTTTGTACAAAAGACATCCTGCAGCATCCGTTTTGCTGTTTAGGGTGGTCTGGGAAGGCTGGGGCAAGACACACTGCTGAACTGACCATACACTTGTTCAGGAGGCGCATGGGAATTGTGAAGGCTTCTCATCCCCACCACGGTTACCTTCACCATTGCCAGCTGTAGCCTGCAGTGCTGCTCTGCAGGGCTTTTCCCCAGTGCCCTGTGCATCTGTCCAAGCAGCTCATTTCGGACAGCCGTGGGCAGTAGGTGAGAGCCCTGCTCACCCACCTTCCACAAAGACTGACCCATGGCAGTCAGCTGCTCGCCTCGCTGGCAGCACCCGTATACCTGTCAAGGCACGAGTCTGAGCAGGGCTTTGGCAGTTCCTAGCTGCAAGGCTGTGTATAAGAAGAGAGATGAAAGCTTGTTTTCAGAGTGTCAGGCTTACCGAGCAATCAACAGTTGGAAGATCTGGATATAAAGTTGGCATATATGACTTCATTCCGCCTTCGTGTCCCACACCTTTTCTTTTTTTATGGTATTACTATTTAATTGCTCACATTATGCCTGTCCAATAACACCATTTAGTGTTAGTAATACTTGGTGTCGTATGTTCGAAGTGCTTTACAAGCTCATTATGAAATGCATAATTTAAGTGAAAACCAGCACCTTGGGCTGGGAGCTGTGCTTGTGTCTGACAAAGCCTGGCGGGTGTCTGCAGTGCTGTGTACACCGGGCCGAGCTCTGTGGTTCACAGCAGGGTAAAGCCACCGAGAAGATGCAAGCTGGTGTTCTCCAAGGTGCAAAAGGTGAGGATTCCATGAGACTTCTGCTGAATTTGATGCCATATGGAGGAGTCTCAACTGATCAAGAAGGAAGTTGAAATAATTCTTCAGGTAATAGAGCTTGGTTTTGTTATTGCATCTTCTCTCCTTCCTGAAACACAAGACTGAAATCTGGCAGTCAAAAGTAGTAAATCAGACAGAAATGCTTGTTTCACCTGGAGGATATGTGTTACAGTTGCCATAGCACAGACGTTAAGAAACTACGGCACAGCCTGAATGCAGCCCTTAGCCTTCAACTGTGTCTGTGGAGTACCAGAGACAACTGTGTAACTATACAAACATTAATTAATCCTCAATAAAACCAGTAAAAAAGTACACAGAGAGCGCTCACGGGTCAGTTTGTTCCAAGGACAGCATGAATGGGAGCAGGTGTTTGCCAAGGCAGGGCAGTCGGGTTGTAACCAGTTTTGACTGATGCTTCTGCAAGACATCGCATTCTTGGGCTCCTGCTGCCATAGCCCTCAAAAAGGTGCAGGGTTCACTTTTGCCTGGAAAAAGAAATATTTCCTTACAGCAAATATGGGCTCCAAATCTGCCAGTTTCTTTAGACACATCTGTGGGTATAAAGAGAAGCTTGGGTAAGTAGGTACATTTGGCTTTGTAACCTTCAAATACAGGACCCTTTCCACTTTTTAAAGTTGGCTGATGTTTTATCAGCAGAGATTGAGGACAAAACTGATGTATTGCCACTGGGAAGAAGCAGCTTTTGGAAAGTTACATTTTTCTTCGGATAGCCAGCTGACCTCTGGGTGTGCAAAGCAAGTCTCAATCTCAATATTTATATCCTCTCACTTTGTGAAATCTACAGCCAGAAACTATCCAGTATCAAATGGAAGCAATCTAAGGAATTCCTTTCTCTGTGCCCTCCAAAAACCCTCCTCTGAAGTTCTAAAAAACCCCCAGTTTGCTCTATGTTCACACAACTGGCCCCCATTTACCCTTCCGGAGTTCTGGCTGGGGCAAGGCCAGGGGATGCTGTCCCTGGAGCTGAGGAAAGAGCCTGGACCTGGAAAAGAGGGGAAGGTGGCTCCTGCCCAGGATCTGTGTGAGGCGAAGACAGCTGAGCCCGGGGAGGGCCATAGGGGCCACGCAGGAACTGGAGCCATCTCCAGTTTTTGCCCATTTCTATTCCTGCCCTTCTAAATTTGATCTGAGGGTGCTGCAGGTTTGTGACAACACAGAAGTCTTTGTATCACCTGTGACCCCAAATCTTCCCACACCAGAAAGCTGTTATCAAGACACAGGTTTTCTTCCTTAACCCCCAGCACAACCCTTTCCCCAAGGCCCCGGGGCAGACCCAGCGCCTCGCCCGGCTGTTTCCAAGGGCTGGGAAGAGCAGCCCTGTCCCGTTAAACACCGGGAACCCGCCAGCACGACGGCCACGCCAGGTGAGGACAGGAGCGTGGGGGAGCCGGGGCCCGTCCCCTTGCTCTCGCTGGGACATCCCGTGACGGGCAGAGCCGTGGATCAGCCTGGGGTGTCCCGGCAGGGACCTGCCCGCCCCGGGCAAACACCGCGGGCACAGGCACAGGCAGC